>OX596077.1:56660874-57260874 GCA_951394005.1 Protophormia terraenovae | reverse complement strand
CATATGTTTTTGGATAAATTTACTTTTAATAACAAATTTTTTATAAATTTTTTTATAGAAAATTTTCGATAAACCGTCTTATTGTTATAACTAAAATCATTGTAAATGATTTCTTTGTCTGACGTTCTAACGTTTTGTCTAACTTTCTATTTCTATTTCATGTTAAGTTTTCTTCAATTTAAGTAACATTCCTTACTTGATGTTAAATGTTGTGGTAAACAATAATTATAAACTTGGTCTTGATTTTTCTATCCTATTAAACTTAATACGGCCTTCAAAGAACCAATTTATTTATTTTTTCTTATATATATAAACACTCCTCAATATTTGTCACTGGTTATTTTTTAAATTATTTGCTATTGTTTTAGATTTCATTTCAAAGATCTGTTATGAATACTTAAGTAATTCCTTTTTAATTTGAATTATTATTTGTATTTGAATTATTTTTTCTGCTTTAAATATTTTTATTACTAATTGCAACCATTTTTTTTATTTCTTTGCGTTTTAATCGCAATTTGTTTTTTTATTTTTTGCTTTTTTATTTGTTTGATTTTTTTTATTATTGCATTGTTGTTATTATTGTTTATACAAAAAATATTTATATTCGTATGAATATCATTTTCAAATATGTGTGAGTAAAAGACTCCTCCCAAAAAAATTGTTACAGTATGGGTGTGAGTGTAGGTATAAATTTTTGTTTACTTTTGATTTTTTTGTTATGTTTTTGTTGAATTGTCATTATTTATTTCTTTCAAATACTCTGTGTACATATGTATGTACTCAAAAATATCGTCAGCTAAAATGTAAAATACTTTCAAATTTCCATATATTAAATGTTAAATTCAAGATGCATAAATATCCCAGCATATAGTAATTTTAGCGATTAATTAGAGTACTACTGGTTCCATCTTTTCACGACCTGAAAAGGTGGACCTTTTTTTGCATACACAATCGACTGACTAGTTACAATGAGTCAATAAAAAATGTTTCCTATATTCTTTTTCGACTTCTTCCCATTTAGATAGAGTCGAAAAGGTCACAATTGACATCGGTCATATGAGAGTCAGCTAAATTGTATTTTTTTTTTTTTTCGAAATTGTAGTTAAGACTTTTTGCATTTTAGCTTAGTTTATATAAAAGTTGTATTTTTTTCTAAATGTTATTATTTTTTGCTGAGTTAAAATTTTTATTTACTCATACAACTGAATCTTTGAGTTTTAACTTTTTAAGTTGAAAAATGTTTATGGTTTTGAATAAATAATAGAAATAGTTATAGTTTAATCTTTTAATACAAACATGTTAACAATAAATAATGGTAAAAGTATTTGAATAAGTATAAAGTTTTGTAAAAAGTAGTGAAAATATTAGATTGCTGAGAGAATTTTGTAACACTATGCTACAAAATGATTTTTTTTTTTAATATTATGTTGGTACTAACATTTAGTCGTAACTTATAGTGATTTCTGAAAAATGTTATTTCGTACTCCTTCAAAAAAAAAAAACAAAAGAAAAAATTTAAACCAGATTTAATTCGGCATGCTAAACTCGAATCTGCTTTCAGTTTTCTCTCATCACGTCGAGACTTTTTTATGGGCGTGTCTAATATTGCGCTCTAAATAAGCCTATTACTCGAATATATTTCACTATAACTCGAGAACGATTTATATAAATAATACACCAAAATATGTGGAATAAAACTGGCTTTAAGTCGTTCTACTAACAAATTTGTATCCGCTCAATAGTTTTGAAGATATTTCGAAATAAGTGTCCGAAAAAAAATTGTTCATGCTAAATTCAAGATTTATTTTTCTTACTAAAACTTCTTTTAAAAAATTAAAACATCAAAAATGTTTCAGTTTATCATCTTTATCTCAAAGCAGGTAAAACTACGAGTAAATACAGCCACGTATCATAAAAATTAATGCACAAATCATGATTGCATTCACAATTAAGTTAGGATACCCATGCACACCTACAGTTATGTGGAGATACACTAGTGGGCAAAATTTTTTTTTTTCGTCTTAAATAAAAAAAAAAATAGGTTTATTAAATGGAATTTTACGTGCTAAATAAGAATCAGCTTTTACTTTTTTTCTATCACGTATCGATTTTTTATGGGCATGACTACTATGACCCCGCTTTTAAGCAGTCAAACTTGTATAACTCGAAAACGGTTTGCTCTATTAAGATAAATTAAACTCCAGTATATAGCGGCTTAAATTCTCTTTAAGCTGAATTTACATAATTTTTTGTTCAGTTGATATTTCCGTAGTTATTTGGTAATTAGTAGCAAAACAAATTTAAAAAAAAAATTTGACAAATCGTGAACATTTTTATGCACAACTATGAAATTCTTGAGTGAATAAAAAATATTGTTGACATTACTTGAAGACAATTTTCGTATGCGTCTTTTGGTGTATCTTTTATCAAAATCATGTTTACGGTTCTTGAGTTATAGCATAAATTTGACAAACCATTCTCGAGTTTTAAAGTCTGACCGCTGAATAAAATGATGATATTAATCATTGCCCATAAAAAAAAAATTAGTACGTGATAGAAAAAAAGTGAATGCAGATTCTTGTTTAACTCGTCAATATCCACCTAGTCCACCTATTTTTGTTTCAATAAAAAACACCCAGAAAAATATCAATCACATACGTGTTGAAAACGATACCATTCTGTGTCAATAGTGAATCTACACCGTATGTGTTTAAATTAAACACTGCGTGTTCAATTCTTATTGAAAATCGATACCTAATTAGCACCAAGTTGAAACCATTTCGGTATCAAATTGTTAAATTACATATGTTTTCTATTAAATTTGTTAACGAAAGGTATTAAAAAGCTGTTACCGTAATTTACCAATGTGACCACAGCCGTTGTTGATTTTGAATCGAATTTTTTCCCTTAGTGAATAAAAAAAAATATATATATTTTTTTTTTCCCACCACTGTATTTCTATACAATTGTATGTAACATGGGTATTTTTTACTTAACTGTGAATAAAATCAAAATTTATGCATCAATTTTAAAGATACATGCCTTATTTGATTCGCAGCATTACCAGCTTTAAGATAAAGATGATAAACTGAAACATTTTTGGTGTTTCCATTTAAAAAAAAAAAAAAAATTAGTAACAAAAAAATCCAAATATATGAAATGAAAGTGAATGCAGATTCTTGTTTAACTCGTCAATATCCACCTAGTCCACCTATTTTTGTTTTAATAAAAAATAAAAAAATTTTTTTTTTTTTTTTTTTTGCCCACCACTGTATTTCTATACAATTGTATGTAACATGGGTATTTTTTACTTAACTGTGAATAAAATCAAAATTTATGCATCAATTTTAAAGATACATGCCTTATTTGATTCGCAGCATTACCAGCTTTAAGATAAAGATGATAAACTGAAACATTTTTGGTGTTTCCATTTAAAAAAAAAAAAATTAGTAACAAAAAAAATCCAAATATATGAAATGAAATTTTTTTTTACACTTATTTCAAAATAACTTCGAATATGATAGCACAACGGTTCTTAAATGGGGGCCCGCAACGCACAAGGGGTCCGTGGGAACATATTAGGGGGGTCGCGCAGATCTTTTAATGAATGACATAATTTAAATATTTTTGAACTTAAAAACCGGTAATAGATTTTGACCATTAATATAAAATCAGGTAAGCTTTTAGGCTGTGGTTAACTTAAAATTCATATATGTGATTTTACAACCATAGTTTGAATTAAAGATATTTTAATACATTTTTGGTTATAAGCCCACAACGGATTTTATCATTTATATTTGGACAATGCTTATTTATGCCAAGGAGAACTTATTGTACATTTTTCAGAACTCTTTGTGTTAGTACTTAAAATAAATTTAGAAGTTTTAAAGTCATTTTAGAATAGAGTAGATGAGAGATTTAATAAGCATTTCATTTCTAATAATTTTACTTTTATGTAATTAATTAGAAATTGGAAACAGAACAGCCAGAACCAGCCAGCAATATTTATATTTTATCTAAAGGTTTGAGAATAGTTTTTTTTTTTAAAGAAAAGTCATTTATTGACAAATTGAAAAATACATTTAAATTTAACCTTTGATATTAAAATAAAAAAGTACAATTTATTTAATGTTCTTTACAAAATAAATTGCAATTCAAATTTAAACTTGATATTTAAACCTTTAGACGAATTAGAGAACTCGATTCAGAAGCTCAAATCAAATTTATGATATGTGTAATAAACCCTCCAAAGGATTTTTCGCTGGTAGGCAAAATTTTTGTTTTATAACCACTTGAACTTTTCTATTTTTGCACCAAGCTACTTCTCTGCTGAATATAAAAATTATTTAATATATTTCCTACTTATATTTAACTGATTTGTGTCAAATATTACCATGATTTTTAATAAAATAATAATAAAATTATGGGTATTCTAGAAAGATTATGTAACACTTGACTCCACTTTATATTTCCTGATTATGAAACGATAACTAAAATTTCTGAAATAACCGTTAGTCAAAAATATCCAAAATACCTATAACACTAAAACACTGTTACCGAAATAATTCAAAATAACATTACCGTTACCTTTTTTAATCGGTTGTCAACCTTGCATTTTAGGAAAATCAAATTCATAACGATTTATACATATGTTCTATTTTAAATACTGACATTTTATTATTGTATTTTTTTATGTAAAAATTCAAAAACATCTGATATTTTCGATCCCTGATAAAATACTTCTTATTAGAACCAATCAAAAGATGAAGAAATATTTATTATTGTTTTAGCTGATCTACGTTCTATATATGTGTGTACATGACATAAACATCAAACTTTTATTATATTAAAGACTATTAGCTAATGAACCAAAAAGGTAATTTTGCTATTGGCTGCTCTCATTACTATTACAAATACACAGATATATAAATAGCACATGTATGTGTTTAAATCTATATAAATAATTTAATGAAATCATGCCCAGGTATTTCAAATCATAAGTTTGATTAACCCTTTTGTTTATTTAGACACTTTTTTATTGTTAATTATTTTAAAGAATTTATTTTTGTGTTTTCTATTTTATGTTTGCATTCCGGTATACTTTTTTAATGTTCATAGGTGTAATTTTTTGTTTATTTTTCATTATGTATTTTAATTTTTATGTTAACAATAATTTCATTACGCATTTGGTCAATAAATGAATATACATACATGTACTATACTTGTATGTGTTGTATATCCGAGAAGTAATTAAAATGTATCTTCAATTCTAGGAAAATTGTATAAAAAAAACTCTTACAAATAGTTAAAGCAAACATTTAGCTTAAACAACCTCTATTGTTTATATGAATTAAATAAATTTTTTTATTATTATTTTAAAGTTTGCATTAAATAGAAGTTTTTTTTTTTTTAATTTTTCATTGTGTCTGTAAAATTCTTTACATAAATATGTATATATGTAGGTGTAAATTTCGTACTTTCAATTATTTGTTAAAAAAAACGCTTATTTTTGCTTATTTTCGGGGAAAATATACTTATGTATAATATAAAACTTCACTTCTGTTCTCACTTATTTAATGAAATTAAAGAAAACAATTTGTTTATCTTTCAGCCTCTATTGTTTACATATGGATTCTTAGTTTTTTTTTTTAATATCTTTTTGTGTGTTGGCAGTTTTGAAAGAAAGAAATTAATATACTCAACAAAATAAAAGAGATATAAAACAGATTTTAAATAGCAAATATTGATTTTGTTTAGATAATGTGGGTATTTTTGTAAAAAAAAGTCAATAAAATTTGTTGGACTTTTAGTATACATATATACACTATGCATACACTATGTATGTAAATAATATACAAACTTATATTGATTTTGTGTAGTGGAAATTTTGAATTTTTATAAATATGTAATAGAGCCCTGCAAACTGTGTCTTATAAGGCTGTACAAGCCACTTGATATTTTTCAAGTGTTGTTATCAGTGTGTGTGCGGAGTAATAAATACTGTTCTGCAGGCACTTAAAACCATACAAATACTGCGTGTGTGCTTCAACTTTATGAACAAATCATGAGTGTGCTATGATAGCGACCAAACAAGCCTCTCAAAGGCTTGTATAAAAAAATACAAGCCTTTTGACCACTTGTTTGCTTCAATAAGGAAAAAAATTGTGTTTTCTTTTTTATTAAAAGTATATGTGTGTGTGTGCGTTCATGACTGTATAAAGTAATTTCGTAAGTAAAATAGTCGTTTAAAAGTATTGTTTATAAACTTATTGTTATTTACGATCAAATAAATTATTAATGTTACTAGTTATAACAATTTAAAGAAACATGCATTAAGTTTTATTAGTAAACAGATTTTATTAAATATTTAAAGTTTTTTACAAGGTTTTTTTATATTATTACTTAAAACAAATATATACTTAATTACTTATATACTACTTTCTTATACATATGTATATAAATACTTAAACTATATTACAGATAATAATGTCGTCTGTATTCATGTGAAGAAACATAATCTGTGAAAAGATGGTTGAGTTGGAGGAAAGATTCGTTCTTTTATAGCATATATGAAATATATTAGGTAATAATATTATAATTTTATTTATAAACTCATTTTTACATTAGGTAATAATATGTATAAGCCTTTTCTAAAAATAACTTTAGTCCAATAAAAACAGGTATATTTCTTAGTGTAAAAAATTTATTTAAAACAGCAAGAATTTGGCAATAAAATCTGTAGAAGCACCTAAATAGATCAATAAGAAACAGGTACATATGTTCTGCACTGTAAAAAATGTAAATTTATTTTTTATAAAACCACGAATTGAGTTCGCTTACAATCAGGTAAAACAGCATCCTTTACTTGATTATATATTGAACATGTACATATGACGGGACACACAATTTAGGTAAACGTCTTAAAATATTTCATTTATAATTTTATTACAGTGCAGATGTTCCATCGTATTCTTAACATTTGGGAAAATTTATTAGTCAAGGAGTAAACGTATATGGAAACGAATTTGAAAAATGAAAAGACATTGTTCTATATTATTTCCTTTTAGTTTTAAAATAGAATGATTACTTAGTAAATATAAATTAAATGCAATAAAATCTATCATAATATAAATAAGTACAATTTTAAAATTTTTTATAAACATACAATTAATAATAAGACTAACTTTATTTAAAATATAAATAAATACTAAAGATAAAAATTTTCTAACTTACATATGTAACTGACAGTTTCAAATGTCAACTTTAATTTTTTTACTTTTTTAACTCTTAATAAAGAGTATTTTTTAATAACTTTATGAATTCACCCTTTTACATTTATTTAGAAAAGAAGAACCAACAATAAAATATAGACATACTGTATATATGTGTGTGTATGCAAGAATATTTATAAACAACCACTTTTTACACATTATGAAGATTTTTTGCCACACACAGCAACTACGTATTACAAAAAACAAACAAATCATTAAGCCCACTTGAAATCTTTAAATCATTTCTCAACGTCTTGTATGATTTGCTTTTTTTTGCCACACCACTTGCACCACTTGTTTCCGATAAATGATTTGAACGCACGGATTTGCAGTCGCTCATACACAGTACACACTTGCTTTGCTTCGGGCAGCGAACAGTACGAACAGTATTTATTGTTGTTTTTGCACATGTTGGCTATGAAACACACACTTGAAATTCAAGTGTGTTTGCTTTTCAAATCATCTTGCGCAGGAGACTAATATGTATATAATGAATTTGAGTGTTTTGTATTGAAGAAAAATGAACAAAAAATTATTTATACATAAAAATTTTGACATGATGTTATCTAAATAAATATACAGAATTTTAATTGAACCTTTTTAGTATTTAGTTTTAGGATTTATTAAATATAACTTTATTAATATTTTTTATATTAAAATAGATAAATCCTAGATAAAAAGCAAAATAATAGATGATATTACTCACTAAAATTGTTCTGCCCTTAGCCGGTAAACAATTAAAGCAAATTAATATTTACTAAAGATCTCTATAAAGCCCAGACCAAAGTTTTAAACCATGTTTTCACCTTTATTCAAATGAGCCCTTCCCATCAAGCGAAAAGGTCATAATATTCCTTCACATAAGTACTTATGGCTTTTATAATATTAAGTATATGGTAAAGATTCAGCTCTTTCCCCTCAATTAATGCTTAACTTAATTGCCTCATTCAATCATATTTATTTTGATAAAGTGCCCATAAGACGAAAGAAAAAAAAATGAGCAAATATTTATTTATTTATTGTAGTTTCAAGTGATTTGCATTATTGAACACTTAAGACAAAATCATTCGTTTTTTTATTTTTTACTTTATTCATTTAATGTGTACGATAAGAAGGCAAACAAATTAAATAAAATTAAAACAACAATAATGAAATTACTCAAAGGAAGAAAGAAAAAAAAAACATTTGTAGATTGTGTATAATAGAAGAAATAAATTAAACTAGATATAACAAATTAACAAAATTTTTAAAAAGAAATCTTGATATTTGTTATAATAAAAATAAAACAGATGTCATGAACAGGACAGTAACGTTAACGTAAAAATAAATGATAAAAAACTAAAAGTATTGGAGTGAGTTTAAATAAGAGACTAGACAACGAGTTTTGTAATAATCATGATTCAAGTTTTTTTTACAACACGTATCAACAATTAAGTATATAATAATGTTTTTCTTTATGTGTGTGGTATGTTTATTATGACACGATTTTAAAGTATGTTTGTTAGTACGGGATTTGTCATTTGAATGATCTACAATTAAATTCATTCATTGTAGATTTTCATGTTCTTTCCTCATGTAGGTAGCTCAATAAAGTTCTTTGTTGTTTTGTGAACTTTTTTCAATTTGGCAATAAAAGTTGAATACCTGAAGTGTAGATATTTACAAAGGGCACAGTGGCGTTGATGTATACAAAACATTCCCAGTTTTAAATTATTTTTTTTTTTTACAAATTTTTATAAAACGAAAATTTATTCAAAATGTTTATAAAACAAAATTTTACCTGAATATTTTTTATTTAAATATAAATTATAAAAATTTTTCTATAAAGCGAAAATTTATCGAACATTAAAGAAAAAAATTTTGTCGAACATTTTCTATAAAATAATATTTATCAAAAATTAATGAAAATTTTCTCAAAAAAATTAAAAATTCCACAGCAAAAACTTTGGTTGCCATGTAATGAGTTAAGAATCTAATATAATGGCTCTCCACTACTTACACATCAGCTGAATAACTCATTATATATTTAACACGGTGATGACATTAGAGTCAACTACTTACCCTATACATTACTTAGATGTCCTTACAATAACTAATTATTTCGAAACTGTTAAACAGTGCATTGATTTTAAAGCATTATTGAAGTCATGATTAGTAATAACAATATGAACTAGTTATATTTTAGGTTATAAATAAGTAATGAAATGTTGATATATTTTTTTTTTTTTTTTTTTTTTTTTTTGTAAAAATATTTTTTATATTTAGTCAATAAAACTTAATATTTTTAAAAATCTGATCATAAATAATTATATACATTCGGGTTATAAATAATTAGCTACTAAACAACTTCTATGTAGTGAAGACAGAATGTTGTTGTCATTACAAAGTAACTACATCCGTAACTACATGTCGTTACCAAGTTTTTGCAGGGTCTATAAAAAAAAAAAAAAAAAACGAAAATTGTATATAAAAAAAATACTTGACGAAAACAAAATTATCGCAAATTTTTTACAAAATTTGTATAAATAAAAAAAATCAAGCGAACACTTTTGTGTTTTTTTTTTTTGGTAAATTTTTCTATTGATAAAAATTTTCTATAAAGAAAATTTATAAAAAAAAATCTATAAAGGGAAAATTTATAAAAAATTTTATATAAATAGTAAATTTTCTATACTATGAATATTTATCAAAAATTTTCAGTTAAAAAATAAAGCAACAGAAAGATATTTATCAAAAAATTTCGTATAAAAAGAACATTTTCTCTAAGAAGAACATTAATCTTCTTAATTTTTCTCTAAGAAAAACATTAATCGAAAAACAAAAAATATAACGAGAAAATAAGATATAGTCGGTAAAGACCAAAAGAAAATTTATCGAAAATTTTTATAAAAAGAAAATAAATACGAAATTTATAAAAAAAAAATATGTTATAAAAGAAAATTGATGAAAAATCTTCTATAAAAAAGATATTTAATGAAGTTTTTTTGCATAACAAAATTATTTGAAAATTTTTTAAAAAAATTATTAAAATTTTTGTATAATTAACGAAAATTTTCTATATAAGAAAAAGTTATCGAAAATTTCGTATAAAAACAAAATTTATAGATAATTTTCTATCAAAAGAATATTATATGTCCTAAATATATCAATAATTTTTTTTTTAACAAAACATTTTCTGAAGTTTTTAATGAATTAGAAGAAATAGAAATTTTTAAGGAAAATATAATCAAAAGTTAATTATTTCTGCATGGATTTCGATGAAATTTAATGGAAATATAACTAAAAGTTACATAACAGTATAAAAAAGCAAGTTTAATAGAAGAAGTAAAATGACAATTACCTCATTCTTTCAAGTAAAACTATGACAAACCATCAAAATTAAACATAGAAATCATTGCATCGAAATCCAGATAAAAATAAATAATTTTTCGGTATGCTTTCCTTAAAAATTTAAAATTTTTCTAATTTTGACCTTTGACCTCCGTATTTTAAATGTTATCCTTGTCCAATCTTTTTAAAAACTTCAAAATCTATTTCTCGACATATGTTTTAACTTAATACATATTAATTTTGTTTAGTTTTAACATCAGTTAAAATAAGTTGACTTTATATCTAAAAAGCTGCAAAAAAAATTTTTGCCGAAAACCGCAGAATTCAAATCGCAGGTACGGCCTAATCATAAAAGATATTGACCTATTTATTTTTTAATTGTATTTTCTATAGTGTTGTCTATAAACCTGCAAAGTTGTTTTCAAACTTTTTTGAAATTTGTTTAACAAACTTTTTTGAAGTTTGAAAATGGAGTTTTGAAACAGTCTTAAAAAATGTAAAAAAAAAAAGAAAATTAACCGGACATGAAAACGTGTTTGGATAATCCTGCGGAAACAAAAATTTATTTTTCAGTGATTATGGCTCAGATTGAATTGGAAATAGCTTTTCATTTAAATATTTATCAAAAAATTAAAAATTTCGTTGTACACTAGAGTGTTCCGTAGACAAAAATTTTGTAGGAAGACTCCTCAAACGATGCGTAAAACTTAGTTTAATATGGAAAAAATATTTAAAAAATTGTTAAAATTGATCTTCAGTTCCCTACCAGCGATGGAAAGTCACGGGTCTAGTACATTTCGTCGAAAAAATAGTATTGGTGTTTGTCTTGAAATGGGTATCAAAAAATTCGTAATTTTTTCCAATTATAAAAAAAAAAAAATATATTTAAAAAAATTTTCGCAAAAATTTTGGTCCATAAACATTTTAGTACATCATGCAAACAAAAAAAATTGATCTTTTTCTTAAAAAATGGATAATAATTTTATAATTTAATTCCCTTTAAGATTAAAATACTAAAAATTTGCATTGTAGTAAGTACTGTTGATAATATATAATTTTCCAATTTTTTCCAAAAAGTTGTTCATCAAAATGCCTTAAAAGTCTTCTAGCGAAACAAAATGCCATAGGAAAATTTTTTTAAATATTTTTTCCATAACCAGCATAAAATTACGAATTTTTTGGTACCCATTTTGATTGAAAAATTTAAACTTTTTTTTTTACCAAAATGTATGGGACCCATGACTTTTCAATCGCTGGTAGGGAACTGAAGACTAATTTTAACAATTTTTTAAATTATTTTTTTCGTATAAAGCAAATTTTTACGCATCGTTTTAGGGGTCTTCCTACATAGAAATCTCGAAAAAGGCTCTCCTCGGGGCACTCTATTGTACACTCCTTACACAAGTCTTCTAAGAAAACACGTTAATTGTCTGGGGAATTCGTAATAACTTTAACATTTTTAATCTAAAAACTGCAATAAGACCAACTTTTTCCCATATAAACGCACCCTAAAAACTTCAGGTCGAATGCGGTATGGGTTAGCGATATTCGATTTCACAAATATTTCACACAGTACGTTTCTGGAACGCAAAGAACGATTATAGGGGGAGTTGTGGTCAAAATTCGAAAGTTGGTATATTTTAGTGCAGTTTAATATGAATATACATACATATGTAGCTAAAAATTTCTACAAAAAGAAAAAGAGAAAATGTATCCAATTATAAATATTTATTTTAAAAAATAATTTACTTTTATTATTTCTCCTATTGTACGCAATTTAAATTCTAGTTATTTTCATCTTTGAATATCTCGTTCTGTTTCCTATTCTAATTTCTCACGATTTCAGTGTATCCTAATCAATATTATTTTTATTCATAGTTATTATATTATTTGTATCAGCGATTTTATCTTTAAACATCCACGGACATAATACCCCGGTTTTGTTATTGCTCTGTACGTGATTTTATTGATAAGCAAATTTTTATTTAGTCTTTTATTATTTATAAAAGAAGAAAAAAAAAATATTTAACTTAAATTCCCACGCTTGTTGTGTTAAAAATATTAAAAATATTTCAATTCATATTCTCCTTGAAAATTTAAACATAATAAAACATAATAAAATTTATGTGTAATATCGATTTACGTCATGCTAAAATTATAAATTTCGTATTAAACATAAAATTAAGGTGTTAAAACGTATTATGGGCATAAATTAAATTACTAATATAAGTAAATTATCCAAAAATAATATTTAATTAGAATTGGTATTAAGATATTGATATAATTGTATTTATAAAATGTGTAATTACTTGTATAGATATTCTTAACTAATTATATTTATAAAATATATACATATTTCTTAGAATTATGATGCACATAAATGTTATGTGATATGTATGTATACATATGTAAGCTAATTATAGAATTTTATTTATCTAAAATTAACAATTCAATAGACATTCATTATAAATATGAAAATTCATAAATAAATAAATATTATTAAATTAAATTTTAATTTAATAATTGAAATAAATTATAATTTTGATATAAACAAGTTTAAATTTAAAATGCAAGCATGCCAGTATAGTAATTTGAAATAATAATTTTTTTTTTTTTTTTTTGTTTTAATATCGAAGACGACAATTGATGTAGCATAGGTGGAGCAAAATACCACAACATACTTCTGAACAAAAATTTTTCCTCGATTTAAGTATTTGTCATAGAGGTTAAATTTATCAAACATATGCACATATTTATGCATATAAATTAAAGGTATTTGTAATAATCGCACTCAAATACACCACATAACTTTGTACATATACACGGAAATATTAGTGTGGTTTAGAAATAATAAACCGCAAAATCTTATTCAACTCTATAAATACCAAAAATATAGCTTGTAATCGTAAATAGACTATCAGTAGTGTGACTTTGTAAAAGAGGGGCAAAGGGGGAACACTTTATAAAAAGACCACGTAAGAAAAAAATATATATAACTATAGCAAATCCTTATTCAAGTGTTTTTATCTTTCCCCCTTTTTTTTTTTTTCTTTCAAAGCATATAAATACTTATTCAATAATGTACTTATAGTGATTCAAAGCTTTAAATAAACAAATTTAAATATTTTATTTATTATAAGCAATTTGTTTAAAAAAATAAACAGCATTGAAGAAACAAAAGAAATAAAGATAAAGATTCAAAATGCAAATTATGTATAAAGCAACATAGAGAATATGATGTATCTCAGTAGATAAAGAAAATAAAATAAACAATTGTTCCACATAAGTATTAACTATGAGGCAAACGACTCACGAAGAAAAGTATTATAAACACACGTGGCTGTTAAAACACATTATTCATTATATTATTCTTCACTCACTAAATGCGTTCATTCACTTAGTTGGTAATACATGATACATCTTTTATTTGTTCCTATTATTTGATCAAATAACAACAAAATATAATTTTTATTATAAAGTAGTAGAGATTTTCTTGTTTTTGTTAATGAACATCATTTTAACAGTCTTTTGTAGTTTTACCTTTTGCCACTTAAAATTATTTGTGTAAATATTTCGGTTAATTATGACACAAAAAAAAAAAACCTTTATTGTATGAACAAGACAACAACTAGTGTTAATTGCTTTTAATACTTGAGGCCAAAAAATACTACTCATTGTTATTGATTGCTTACAATTAAATTGTGACAGCTTACATAAAATCATAATAAATTAATTCAATATTTTTCTAGATTGTTTTGAAAACAAATTTGGAGTTATACATAATAGAGAATTTTGGTAATGTTTTATTAAAAAGAACACACTTTTAAATTGAAGTTCGAACCATATTCTGTTCTAAAAAATTATTAAACATTTTTAAATAGATGGTTGATATAAAACTATAATTATAAAGAAATAAAATAAATTCAAAATTTAAGAAAATTTAACAAAATTATTTTTTGCAAAGCTACTTTTCATCAATTTCATTTAAATTCTTCTCACAGAAAGAACTTTTCTCCAGAAAACTTATTTACATCAGTGCTTGCCACTCTGAGAACGCATCTTATTAATATTGTTTTTTTATTATAGGTTTTGTATTGTAGAAATGGAAAAACTAAGAGAACGTCCGCACATGTGCGCCACTTTGGCAAGCACTGATTTACATCAATAAACTAAAAATAAAATTTCAGCTCAAGATCCTTTATTTACTATAAAATAAATTTCTTATATGAAACAGGCAAACGCACCCATAGCACTCCGGAGCCGAGTGTTTTCTCATTTTCACACACACAAAACGAATGTTAACGAATCTAAACAATTGAGTATGTATATAAGAGCCCAAACACAACCTAGCGGATTATTTTTTTTACATGAAGATTTGGCAACTAAAACAACACAGCGGAATCCGCTGGAAATTAAAATCTATTTTAATTTCACAACGGATTCTCAAAAGCTCTCATTTTCTCCCTCTCTGTCAGTGTTGCCGTTGTTGCAAAATGAATCACATAGGTTTACATTAAATTTATATAAGAAAGAAAGAGATAGATAGATTTGTCTTATATTTTTTATGTATGGAATTTAAGAGAAGAAGATAATTATTTTTTTATATATGTAGTTTTGTTGTTGCCAAACACAAAAAATATAAAGAAACAAAAACAAAATATGTATGAAATCCGCTGCTGAACGCCGTCTTCATTTAGAGCCCAAACACAACCTAGCGGATTATTTTTTTTATATGAAGATTTGATAACTAAAACAACACAGCGGAATCCGTTGGAAATTAAAATCTATTTTAATTTCACAACAGTTTCCCAAAAAGCTCTCATTTTCTTACTCTCCCCCTCTGTCAGTGTTGCCATTGTTGCAAAATGAATCACATAAGTTTACATTAAATTTATATAAAAAAGAAAGAGATAGATAGATTTGCCTTTTATTTTTTATGTATGGAATTTAAGAGAGAAAGATAAATATTTTTTTATATATGTAGTTTTGTTGTTGCCAAACACAAAAAATATAAAGAAACAAAAACAAAATATATATGAAATCCGCTGCTGGATTCCGTCTTCATTTAATTTGCATTTCTCTCTTAGAGCGGAAAACAACGTTGAAATCCGTTTGGTTGTGTTTGGGCTCTTAATTTGCATTTCGCTCTTAGAGCGGAAAACAACATTGAAATTCGTTTGGTTGTGTTTGGGCTCTAAAACAGGGACACGCAAAATGGTGCAAACGTGCAAATGTTCTCTTAATTTTGTCACATCTATATGCTCTTACATGAGGAGAAGAGAATAATTATTTATTAATTTTATATATTTTTAATACTTTTTTAAGCAAATTGTTTTAATATTCAATTATAGTTTTTATTGCAGATCATAAATTGTTTAAGAACAACAGATATTATGAAATTATAAGCTTAAAAATTGTTTCCGTGCACAATATAAGAGCAGGAGAGTTACACAGACCATACGCAAATGTAGAATGTGAAATTTAAGAGCGCCGATCCCTGATATAAAATAAAAATCATGTAGTTGTGTTCTAGCTTTCAACAAAGCAAGATTACGTCGCATGGTTACCTAACCGACTACATTATGGTACCACTAGTCACTTTATTAGCTACGTGACTAGTCACTTTAACATGGGCTAGTCTTAGGAGGAAGTCTATTGCCATCTCAACGACTTCATAGTGTCACTTTTTTGCACACACAATCACCTCCACGACTACCGAAATGTCAATAAAATGACAAATAGGCACTTCAACGACTAAAAGGTGTCCCTTTTTTACATACACAATCACTTCAACGGCTACAAAGTGTAACTTTTGTGCGCACACAATCTCTTTACTGGTTACAATGAGTCATTTCAAAATTTTTGATTCAAATATCATAATGTCCCTAGCATAGTCAAATAGGCCATCAAAAATTATTTAAAAAAAGGTATTACTTTTACGCAGTTGTCAAAAAAGTTCACCCACAAAACGCTGTAAAGTGGTATTAAAGTAGTACAGAATATTTACCCCTTATGCAAAACAAATGTCCACGTTAAATTTGAAGTTTATGTCTTGTAATAAATAAAAACAATATTTTTCATTTTACTATTCTACTTTATTAATAAAATATTTAAAATTTTTTATTTAAAATGTAAGGAGTGAGATGGAAAAATTCTTAAAATACATAATATTCAATAACTTGGAAACGGTTGATCATAGAGTTTTCATTATTTTTTTAATCATTTGATAATTTAGCACAGATCACAGAAATATATAATTTTTATAGTTCTAACCACTAATTATAAAATTGTGGACCATTTTTGAAAACCCTTTCTTTGGAGATTTGATAGTTGCTTCAGTCACTTTTTTGGAACAGTATGCATATTTTCTGTTAAAATCTTAGGTATTTTGGGACACCTTTTTTGTGCTCTTGAATTCACTTTTCACAAGAGCTCAATATCTCTCCACTGGTCTAAGCTATGGACAATTTTGAAAATTGACCTCTCTTGGTACTAAAACTATGTTATTGATTTGGTACCACTCCAGAGCTTTCTTACCGTAGTGGACACGTTGTGCTTTCTTAAGAAAAAAAGAAGTCTTTTTTGCAAATATTCCTTTATGCATATTTTGGTATTTATAGATCCAAATGTATCAAATGACTTTCCTGTTTTGCCGTAACTGCAAAAAGTTTGCAATACCATGAATTTTGTAAGAAATTTTTGCTGCTTTTGGGCCACATCTTCGTCAGTTATACAGCTTGAGTATTTTGGTATGAAATTTGGTTTTAAAGTCCTATTTTTGGCTTGTAATTTTTTTTGCAGAATTCCAGTTTGGAATTTTTTGAACTTTAGAAGTTATCAACTTTCCCATTAGCTTTAAATTTTCGCACCAAATAGTCGAAGCACTGAGAAAATTGAGCTGATTTTCTACCAGATGTGTTTAGAGTTCCTTTCAATAAGCCTTCAATTTTCTGGCCTTCCCAATACCATCTGGTTTCACATCAATAGTCAAATTCTCCTGATACTGTTTAATAACATTAGAAACGGTTTTACGGACGACATTTAATTCTGTGGCCAATTATTTGAAATACCTATTTGGATTTTTTGAAATTTTTTAATAACTTGTAGGACGTAAATCTTTTTCGTCACTTATTTTGATGAAAATAAGGACAAATTAACATGGTTGTTATTAAAAATAATAACTGAAGTATTTTTCCATGATAACTAGATCAAAAAAAATTTTGAATATTGATTCCGAAAAAAGTTATGAGGCAAAATGTATGTTAAGATTTTTTCGATCTCACTCCTTATGTACTTTTTTTGGGGTAAATTTTAAAAAATCGTTTTTGTAAATAACACAGCATTTGCCATCGCGTGATGCTAGGGCCAAAAATTGGTTATATACCTACTATACACCAATGAATCTTAATCAACAAAGAGCTTAAACAAATAAAATGCACAAACACATTCAAATTTGTATGTGCCTCTTTCTGCCTTTGGCTGATATAAAGGCAGACTTTACCATAAAACACAAACCACTTTTGACATAAATATACTTTTCATCATTAAATCAATTTACACATGTATTTTTCATCAGAAACTGATTGTTCAGCATAAAATTTGTTTTCACCCAAAAAATTCATTCTTCACCATAAAATCATTTTTAGTTTTTTTTTTTACCAAAAAATCATTTTCAATTCTGAAAAATCAATTTCTTATCACAAAATTAAATTTTTATTTTAACGATTTTTCAGCAAAATACCAGATTTTCACCAAAAAACAGATTGTTAACCATATAATTAATTTTTCATCCCAATATAAATTTTTTTTATCCCATAATAAATTTTCAAAACAACATTGATGTAAATGAAATTTCATTTTGGTACTTTTTTGAAATTCGAACGTTTAAGTGGTAAAAATCGTACCTATTTTTAGTACTTTTTTCATAAAATATTTTTTTGTATTTATTGATATAAACATTAAACTAATATTTCGGTTCAATTATCTCATTTACGTGAGCTGGACCATTTTTTAAATGCCTCCAAAAATATGGTTTTCGATCAACAGTATACACAGTTTTTAACTTTTTGTCAAACAAATTACAACATATGATAGAAAAACGACATCTAATACATATTGAGCAAAAAATATTTTAAAATTTGTTTTAATTTTCGCGAAATTAAAATTTTAGTAAAATTTTTAATCGATTTTATTTTAAAATCTATTTTAATAAAGTTTAAATATTTTAGACATTTTCCATCGTAAATTATATTTTAGAGCATCATTGGAAAGGTCCCATTCAGTACTATTGATATATGAATTGATTTAACCCTTTAGTTGCACAAATAAAATTTTGGGATTTCCGGTCCATAATTGGTTAAGTTAATTTTAACGGCAAATAAATGGTTAGTTAAGGATATAAATGTCCTAGAAAGCGTAAATTGATCAAAAAAGCTGAAAATTCGTGCAAATTAGCGGCTAAATTTCAAAAACTCCTTTTTATTCCATTATTATCGTGGGTTTAAAGAAACTTATTATGTTTTTCATAAATTTATCAATATTTAAGTGTAATGAGTACTTCCATGCAACTTATTTGCAAAAATTGTTAATTTAACCTTTTGGGAACTAAATGCATAAAATTGGCCTTTTAGTTCTTAATAGGTTAATTACGTGTTATCTTTAATAGTAGCAGGATAGACCACTCCTATGGTACATTAAAACCTAATATATTTTGAAAAATGTCCGAAATATATAAAACAATGAAAATATGACAAAAAATATTAGTAAAACCTTAATATTCCGCGACTGAAAAGCAACATAATAATTATTTAACCCTTCGTCATACAGATGTTTCAATTGTCACATTCGTAACAAATATGGTCTGGCCAGACCAGTAGGGCATTTCTATATATTTAAATGAAAAGTTTTATGATTTTTTTATTTTATTACATTTGTATAACTATATTCTACCATCACTAGCACAAACCTTTATGCTTTTCTCCCCATTTTGGGTCTAAAAACGCATACAATATTTCTTTTCAAACATTTGATGATTTATAGGTATTACTCTCATAAGACAAAATATGAACGAAAACGTGGAAAATCATAAAATAATGTGTGTAAACTGATGAGATTTTAATTTAAAAGGATTTAATAAAATAATATACAATATAAAACGAACGAATAGCATCGTCAAACTATATAATTTTCGGTACAAAATATAACTGGTCCAGCCAGACCATATTAGGTACGAATGTGACTGTACACCAATTTATCCTTATAACTATCATTGTGTTAGTTTTATCATTCTGTTTTTTTCACAGATCGTTAGAAAACAAAATTGTAGGAGGGTCAGGTCTCTAGCTAAATTATAAATATATGAAATTTACATTTAAATCTGCAATTGGTCTGGCCAGACCAGTTTGTAAGACGAAGGGTTAAATGAATATTCAAGTTCGTAGTATGCCTCTATTATAATTTGAAGTTAATTTTCTTATAACTGAAATTTTGATAATGATATTGAAAGAAATACGTAATTTGAGAGGTGTTTTGAAAATGGTCCAGCTCACGTAAATTTCAGCATTGAAATGTAATATTTTGGGAATCATATAAGAACATACTTATCTTCATTTCTAGAGGGGTACATTTGCAACTTTTTTTTCGTGAGGCACTTTAATAAACATATGCGTATTTTAATATGAAATCCCACTATAATTTAGAAATTTATTGGAATAAATTTTTTGATACTTTGATGGGTGAAAAAAATACCATAAAGGGGATAAGAGCGGGAAATTATATTTTATTCAAACAATAATGAATTTTCAATTATATTAAACCTAAAAACATAAAATTAAGTAAATGTAATCCTATGTGGATAAGAATCCACAAGAGTGGAATTTGTGGTACTTAAAGATACGTGTTCCTGTGGGTAAGAATTCACGAGCAGGGACTTTGTGTTACTTTTTGTTCTTCTAATGGTATTTTTTGAATTTCCTGTAATATTTAACCTAGAAACATGAAATTAAATGTGAGAAATGTTCTATGTGAGAAAGAATTCACAAGAGGGGTCCTTGTGGTACTTTTTGAATTTTCTATAATTATAAACATAGAAACATGAAATTAAGGACATATGGTGCTATGTAAGTGAGAATCAATTAGAGGGGACTGCGGTACTTTTTAATTTTCGGTAATATTTAGCTTAGAAACATGAAATTAAGGATATGTGGTCCTAAATTAATGGGAATCCATATAAGAGGACTTTTTGATACATTTTTGTTCTTCCTATGGTACTTTTTGAATTTTCTAAAATTATGAATCTAGAAACATGAAATTAAAGATATGTGGTTCCAAATGAATGAGAATCCATAAGAAAGGACTTTGTGGTATCTTTTTTCGTTCTTCTAATAGTACTTCTTGAATGTTCTGTAATTTTCATCCTTATAAACATAAAATTGAAGATGTAAGGTCCTAAGTGAATCAGAATCCTTAAAAGGGATTTTTTTAGTACTTTTTCTTTATTCTAATATACTTTTTCGTAATTCTCAAGGTCTATTAGTCACATTATTTTATATTAAAAAATAATAATAGAAATACTTTGGTAGTTTTTACTTTTCGAAAATCTTGTTTTTTTATTGTAATTTTTGGTACTTTTGTAGGTAAAATATTTAAAAAGTTTATTGTTGTTAATTCCGACATAACACCATTATTAAAAACCCAGCAAAAAAAGATGAAGTTTCACAACTTCAAAAGTGGAACAAAGTGCATATTTTAAACATTTTTTGAAGTTCTTAATAATTACTTACAAAAAAGTGAAAATAAAAGAATTTTTAGCGGGAAAAAATGGTAATAATTTCTAAAAAAAAATTAATTTTATAAATTTTAAAGCATTTTTATTATTATTTAATAGAGCAAAAACAGAATTTTTATTAAAAAATTGTATAAACATAGTTTTAAGGGAAGCACTTAAAAAGGAATGAAAAAAGAAGTATAAAAGAATAACATCCTACCAATGACAACCATGGGTTAAAAAAAGAACTTCTGCAACTCTTTTTCACCACTAAGTACTTCCTTCCAATACAATGTTAAAATCATGGCTTTTTCAGTTCTTTTTTTGCTGGGAATGTTCCCACGTGAGTTAAGAATCTTAGTTTAAATTTAAAGTAGCGGGTTTACAGCTCGTATATATATATATATATATGTATATATATTAACCACTAAATTGATTTCTTAGTGCTGAAGCAACTTTTCATAACAAAATTTATTTTAAACTAAAATTAATTACCTACCAAAAAGTTTCTTATTATTTTTTACCAATGAATAAACTCTGCAATTGAAACAAAATGTTCACCACAAATAGAATTTTAATAAAAAACTGATTATATACTCTATTTTTTGTTAATTTTTAACAAAAACTCTTTTTATAAACATTTTGTAGGGCCTTTATAAAAAAATTTTACATATTGAAATTTTTTCAGTATTTAGTAAAAATAAACCAAAAAAATAATTTGTAGAGACAATTATTAAACGCCTAATTTCGTAGTTAAAAATAGTGAAAACTTAAGAAATGTATTTTAAAATAACTAAGAAGTTTTAAGATAATAACTAAATACTAATGTCAGTATTTTAGTTAACTAAAAAACCATTTGTTTCGTTTACCAAAAAACTTTTTGTTTTATTTATGGAAATAAGTTTTTTTTCTTTTTTTGTTTCTCAGCAAAAAAAAAAAAATGGAAATTATTTAAAGTTTTAAGAGTGCAAAATGTCTTCAAATTTCTATAAATATCCTTTTAAATATGTTTCATCCAACATTTTGCGCAACTCCAGCATTTTTAAGTCCACATCTTTTTCTATATATAGCATTACTTATAAATATTTTTACGTTATTTAAGTACATACATATGTATATATGTATAAATATTTTAAACTAAATATTTATCACTATAGAGCTACAGTGTCTTAACATTTAAACTCTCTAAAATTTTTCTTTCAACCTTATCTTTTAAGTGTGAGAATACTTTTTGACCATCATTAAATGTTTTGACAAAGAAAAATCACAACACTCTACTATTGACCTTCCCATTATTTAGACTTAAAACTTCCCATAATTAAAATTAAAAAAAAAATGATACAATTCTTTTGAAACAATTTTTTTCATCTATTTTTTATAAAAAAAAAATTAAAAGAAGAAGCAAAAAATAAAATAAAAGCTAGAAATTAGTAACAAACTTTTTATTTTTCAGTTTTTGTTATAAACGTTATCATGATATCTATATTCTTTGGTTCGTTTTAAATTCAGTTTCATTTTTACTTTTTGTTATGACCATAAATGCTGTCAACTTGGTATCCGGTGTCACGTTTTTTTTTTTTTTTGTTTTTAAATAAAAATAATACAAAAGCAGCATAAAATTGATGTTACATAGTGTCATTTTACCCATATTACGGGCATGTCGTTGCTTTATACATGTAATTATGTAGTTTGTCAATCTGTTTGTTGGAGTTGGTTTGATGGTTGGTTGGTTGTGTAGTCTATTTAATTTGAATGACCATATTCAAAAGTTATGCATGTATGTATATAGTATGTCTGTACGTCTGTAGATAATACTTCTCAATCTGTTGAATAAATTTTATTTGTGTAAAATTTGCTTCAATTAACATTTTTTGTTTTAAACAAAAAGGAAATATATTCCGGCTAAAGAAATTACATTCTTTTTGTCAACAATTTTTAACAAATTTAGCTGTCTATTGCAGAAAAGGATTATTAAAAAGATTTCCGGGTATTTCTTTTAAGCAAGCAAAAAAAAAAAATCATTTTTAAATGCAATTAAAAATTCCTAGTAAAAAAAGAACTTTAAAAGTTGTAATAATAAAATGTTTTAATAGAAATACTGTTTTAGCTTTGTTAAAAGATAATAAAAACACTTAAAAGTAATTATTAATAACTTCCTAAAAAGTACAAAATAAGCACTCAGTTCTACTTGTGTATTGGTGTACATTTTTCAAAGCACTTGCTCGCTTTTGTTAAAAAAGAACAAATAAGAAATTTATAATCGGTCTAGCCCGATCATTCACCCCGTGGCTCTTTTCAGGAATTTTTATTTTTCCACGGATCACCAAATTCCTTAATAAACTAAATACAAAATGAATCAAATAAATGCTGCAGGTCGCCAAGAAAATGTATTAATATAGGCATTAATTCCCATTGATCTTTTAAGAAAAAATTTACGTTTATTTCAAGCTAAAATTGTTTTGATGGGAAGTTATGGACTCGTCTTTGCTTGCATTTTCTGAAATTTTTTCGTTCAATGCCTTTTTCATACGGATCAAATGTGTTGCCACATATTTGTAGATCGGAATATCTGAAATTTCATAGAGTGATTTAAACATAAACGAGATATATGTAAAGTAAAGTTTTTTGCTTCTACAAACATTTATACACACTGAGAGAAAAATTTCAATTCAAAATGCACCACGGTTGAGGTCACATTGGTAATTTACGATATCGGCTTTTTGATCCCGTTGTTAACAAATTTAATAGAAAACATTATGCATTTTAATAATTTGATACCGAAATGGTGTCACTTTGATGACAATTAGGTATCGATTTTCGTAAAAAAAAAATAATAAAAAAAACAAGCGCGAATATATTCGGCCCGGCCGAATCTATATACCCACTATCAAAGTAGGCAGAACCCGCCCATTTTTTGTTTCCGACTTTACATTGGTCCTTGAACTATGTGAACACAATTTCGTTGATTTTCACCATAGGTGGGCGGTAAAGTGGGCGGACCACGCCCATTTTTAGTCTCCGAGTTTATGTCGATCCACCAAGTATACGTACAAAATTTCGTTGGCGTACGTGCTTTTATTGAAGAAATATCAGCAGAAAAGTATTTCACGGACACCCTGTGTTTCTAGTTTTTAGCCCATAACTTTTTTGTTTATTAAACGATTTTGCCCATTTTTCAATACCAAACAAACCTTACATAAGATAAATATTTGTGCCAAATTTCGTTGCCCTGCGTTGCCCCTTTCGAGCTCTATACTGCTTTCAACAGACGGACAGACGGACATAGCTAGATCGACTCAGAATTCAACCAGGACCCAGAAAATATATACTTTGTGGGGTCTTAAATGATTCCTTCGACATGTTACACACGGAATGACGAAATCAATATACCCCCCATCTTTTTGATAGTGGGTATAAAAATGCGTTTTATAATAAAATTTTTATATAACTTTAAAGAGGACATTATTTTTCTACACAATGTTTGTTCACAACATTTTTAGTAAACGCAAATGCGTGGTCGTGACGCAAAAATTAATACTTTTAAATTAATATTTTTTTTATTATTTTCATATGGTACTCATTAGACATTATAATAGAAATAAAGATTTTTTACTATTTATTTAAAAATATTGCATAAAAATGCAGTCGTCAACTATTATATTTTTTTAAGTTTCAAAATTTTTGAAAGCAAAAAAGTAACATAAATATCCAGAATTATCTATAGAATTTATATACACCTTAAAGATCAAAATGTCCATTTATATATTCTATCATAGAATTCAAAAATATTCCCGGAATTGAGGTAAATTGGTTATATATGACATATATCTAGTCAGATTTTAATGAAATTTTGCAATACTACATGTTTGATAACCATAAATTACTCTACCAAATTTCAAAGGAATTAGTTCACACTAGACCACAGTGTCCATATAAAGTACTTCCCGAAATTCACTTAAAGTGCATAAACTACATAATAATTTTAACGTTAGATTCACATTTGGTACAACTAGCTTTTATTTATAAGATACTACAATTTTAGGGGTATCAGAGATGGTTGGAATTTTAACATTCACCAAAGAACAAAATTAAGAAAATATATAAAAAAAAAACAAACTTTATATATATTTTCATTATTTTTGCATTAATATTGTTCGTTGGGTTATATTATTAAAATATATTTAAAATCAAGAGAAAATTATCTTTCAAACGATACCAATCACTTATGTTAAAATACCTTGGTATATTTAATACCACGTTTGGTATACCTTTGCCCCTATGTGCAATGTTGAATTTGTGCATATACAGGGCATATTAAAATAGTGGACCGATTATACCCAATTAGTCCTTCTATTATAAAAATTACACTTGACAAATTTCATTAAATGATTTAAACGCGAAATGAAAGTATATCATCAGATTAATAAAATGTTTAAAAGGGTTTTGCAAAGTTAGTTCCAATTTCGGTTTTATAGACTCTTAACTTCTAATGTGTTTTTTTTTTTCATAATGTGTGCAAATAAGAGATACTTAAATCAGTAAATGCCAATATATTTATGGGTTTTTATTATTTAATAGAGTATCAGGCTTGTTTTAGATATTGTGAGATTTTTATTAAATGCCTCAGATCTCTTACGCCCACTTTTCATTATAAGATTCAACCAATTTCAGTGACATTTTACATATATCGTGCACACCACAAGAGGAAATGTAGAATATATGTATATAATGGTAAACCTCTTTTTCTCCCTCTTTTATTATATCAATGTCTTTAAAATTGCAATGAATTATCGAAATTAGTTTACTAAGAAGCAAAGTAACTATTTTTTTTTTTTTTTTTTTTGACATGGAACACAGTCACTATTTCCATCAAATATATACATTTCTGGCAAATTTCATTTTAATCGGTTCTGTAATCTAGACATTAGAAAGAAACTATAGTCTGTCAAGACCGACCGTATGATACCCTACACCATTGTGTATGAACATAAAAATTCGGGAAGGGGACTTACATTAGGGCCAATTATAGACCAACACTTTTACTAAATTTAAAATAAGATATACAAATACAGAATTATGCGTTGATACTAAAATCTATATGATTTTATCTATAGAGTTTATATGGGAGCTATGGTAAATAATGGACCGATTCTCATACAATTTGGCAATATTGTTTTTACTTATATAAAACTTATTTGTGCCGAATATTAAATTGATTCTAAAATTTGTATGGGATTTATGCACGTTAATGTGCATAAGAGGAAGAGAGGTTTATATGGGAGCTATGGTCAATTATGAACCGATCTTCATGAAATTTAGCAAAGAGATTAATACTTATACAAAACTTCTTTGCATCAAAAAAATATTGCCATATGTAAGGCATTTATGACCACTAAAACCCTATTCCGGATGGACATTTGTATGGGGGCTAGGTGAAATAAGGGACCGATCATAACCAATTTCAATAGGCTTCGTCCTTGTATCAAAATAACTATTCGCGCCGAATTTCATCAAAATATCTTCAAAATTGCGACCTGTATTTTGTTCACAATGTTTACATGGACAGGCAGACAGCCAGCTAGCCGTCCAGACGGACGGACAGACAGACATCGTTAAATCGACCCAGAAAGTGATTCTGAGTCGAACAGTATACTTTAAGATGGGGATCCGATGAGCTCTTCTGTGCCTTACAAACATCAGCACAAACGCATAATACCCCAACCACTTATGGTAGTGTAGTGTAGGGTATAAAAATAAGCGTAAAAAGGATGTGGCATCCAGTAATAAATAAATACATTAAGAAAATGTTAACAATACTTTTTATAAAGATGTACAACAAAGAATGATTTTTTTTATTTCAAGAAAGTACTGTCTTTTGCACATACATATGTACCTAAAGTATTGGTCGGCACCCATAGCACCCAGGTGCAGAGAGTATTCGCTCTTTTCACATACACAACATGAACGTCAACAAAAAACGTAAAAATTCGAAATAAACAGATAAATCGCACAACAAACATCTTAAGAAAATTAAAATTTTCAATTTCAGTTCTATACAGATCGACCAATGGATTTGTGTGTCCTCTCTTTGTGCCTATCAATGATCTAAAATATATAAAAGTTTTTTTTTTTTTTCAATAGAAATTCTTTTATTTTTGTCTATGTATAAATAGTATCACAAACGAGTATTATAAAAGCTGTTTGGATAATTTTTTCACTTTTGAAATTTTAGTATTCTTGTTTTCTGAAAACATCAAGCTATTTTTCCATTTTTGTCCAATCTTTGACAAATCAGTTCCTATTCATTACGGTATACAAGAACAAACAAAATGTGACAAACAATTAACTTCCTTGCATTTTAAAGTGATTATATGCAGCTCATGTAAACAAAAGTAAGAACTGTTAAGGTATTATAGTCAGCAAATTAGAATTATAAATACTCTATATGTATCAAATAAGTAGATGGATAAAAATAATTGCCTTAATATCTATATAAATTAATATTTTAGTAACTGTTTATTCAAAAAACAAAGCTTTATAGCTGGAGTTGAAATTTGTGTTTGCTTGAAGTTATGTTAAGCTAACAAGATTACTAAATTCAATGAAATTCAGCTTTGGCAAAATTGATTCTATATAGGTTAATGTAAGAAAATTTTTCAAAACTCAAAATACTAGATGAGTAAATTGGATAAACCACAAAAAAGTAGGGTATTGAAATTTAATCACACAACAAATTATAGGCCCAATTGTGGAACTTGTGGCCGTAAACGTTTTCATTTTCATTATAATGCAATAACACACTCTTTTATTCATACGAATACAACTAGCAAACCATACATGCAACATAATTCCGTTTATGACATTATGTAGACATAAAAACTATGCATAATTATCAGAGGCGTTATGAATGTCAATTTTCAATCGAAGTAAAGTTAGTTGTGTTAATGGTGACGACCAACATTAACATTGATTAAAAAATTTATAGGAAAAAGCGGGAAAAATTATATAACTGTTGTTCTATAATATAAAGATAAAATGTACCAAATCCATTCATGTAGGATTATTTTGGTTTTAGAAAAAATAAGAAGCAGTATAATGTGTAACGATATTCTAGCATCGCTATTTCGTTACATAGTAAAATAATGATTTTCCAAAAATTTCATTATAATTATAATTAAATTTGGTTTAGTAGTTTAAATTTATTTCACCATTTTATTTTAATATACATATTTACACTTACTCGTATTTAGTTTAGATCAACATAATAAATTTTATTTATTAAATGTTTTTGTTGTTTACTTTCATTTTAGATTTTTGTTTAGAAACGAAATTCAGATTTTCGTAATTATAAAAATCATTTAAATTAAATTGAGGCCGGTTGTTTGAATGAGTCATTATTTAAATGTGAAATTATATTTAAACCATGAATAATTATTATGACAAATAATATATGTCAGTGTTTCTCTAATAATGACATATGATATTTAACAAGTGAGAATATTATATTTGTTTTGGCCGAATTTATTATAACCACCATCTGGAACATTTTGTGTCATCCTTATTTAAAATTTGATCTTATATGGGCGTTAAAGTGGGCGGATCTCACCTGTTTTGTGTGTTTATATTGAACTTTTAACTATTTCTAAAAACTTTCGTTTTCGTACATGCTTTTGTTTAAGAGATATCGGCGAAAAAGTATAAACAAAAGTTACGGCGGACATCTTGTTTATATTAGATCCATAATTTTCTTCATTAACCAATAACAAACAAACTTTATATGATAGAAATATTTGAGCTAAATTTCGTTCCGCCTTGAGGCCTATCCTGCTTTCAACAGACAGACAGATATACAGACGGACGGATATTGCTAGACCATCTTCGAATTTCACAAGGATTCAGAATATACTTTATTTGGTTTTAGATAAATATTTAGATATATAATTATAAAAATAATTACACTGTACAAATTTATATTCTTCACAAAATCGTAATGGAAAAAAATTGAATTAATTTTAGCTTTATTAATAAACAAATAAATAAATATAAATATAAAAAATTCGTAAATTCATTCATAAAAAAATCGTACAATTCTTCTGTCCAAATATTTTTGTTGGAATTTTTGGATAGATGAAAATATTTTTAAAAACTAAAACAAAAAGTACTAACATAGCCCAAAGATTAAATACTGTCATTGGCTTTTAACTTATTTTTCAAACAAAATATTTTTTAGAAAAAAAAGATGAATCTACTCAATTTGTGCAAAAAATAAATAAATAAATAAATAAATAAATAAATAAATAAATAAATAAATAAATAAATAAATAAATAAATAAATAAATTTTCATAAAATATTTGTGAGGTTGTTCTGTAAAATCCTGTATTAGATTTCGGTGAATTAAAATACCAAGATTTTCGGGACTATGTGTAACATATGTCTCTAAAAAGAAATATAATTACTGGTATTTAGACTAGATGAAAACAGTTTCCACATATAAACAAGGTGGACATCCAGACAGATATATCTTAAAAGTATTTTTACCCTGCAAAACCATAGGTAGTTTTGGTATTTGTAACTTACAGAACAGAAATGAAGTTAATTTTTAGTAAAAATGTAAAAGTTTTTGCTCAAAGAGATGAAACTAAAATATTTATATAAATTTTATTTTGATTTTCTAACTAAAAACACAAAATTAAATAACAAACTCAATAAAGTTTTCACATACTTTAAGTTCTAGAATAAAAGTATGACATACATAGTGACGCAAATCGAAACATTGAAATAGCAACGCAAATCTAAACTACTCAAATCGAGGTGTATACGTTTCGATTCAGAATCGCTGAGTCAATGTAATGATATTCGTCCGTCTGTCTGGCTATCAATGTAATTTTTGGTGCAAAGTTCAGGTTGCAGTTTAAAAGATTTCTTAATGAAATTTAGCACAAATAAAAATTTTGACAAAAGCCTATTAAAATCGGTTATGATTGGTCTATTACTTCATCTACCCCGAATACAAATGTTCTCCTGGATTGGTGCTTAACGATCTTAATTGCCTTAACTATAGAAATATCTTAATGAAATTTAGTACATAGAAGTTTTTTTTATAAGTATACATATTAATGCAATAAATTAGAAGGATCGGTTCATAATTAACTAATAAATAAATATGGTATTTTCACTACAAAAATATTATGTTCGTATTATTAAATTTAATGAATTTTAATAATTCTATGTTTATAATAATAATGTTTTTGTTTCAGTTTTATAATTCAATATTTTATTCAATAAGAATTTTAATATAGTTGACCACAAAAATTTTATGTTTTTTAATATTTTTACCAGAAACAAAATATTATTAATACGAAAAAATAGCATTATTTCTAAAAGTATTTATGATTTAAATCTTTTTATTAGTGCAGAAACACATAAGTTTTATATTGAAACTACTCGCAGAGAAAATAAGTAGGGTAGACTGGGGAGCATTCGTCACTTTTTTGTTTAAAATGCTATATTTTCAAAAAGGTTCGCGATATCAATAAAAACCTTGATATGTTGGCTTATATTTAAGCCCTTTTAATCCTGACTATCTTCATGTAAAGTTAATTTTTATTGAAAATTTGTGAAGTAACCAAAAGCGTCGAAACTACCCCATTAAATGGGATAGATTCGCCAAGTGATGGGGGCAGAATCGTTTTCCTATATATGATGGTTTTTTACTATATTTTAATGCAGCATTTGAAAAAAAAAAAAAAAAAATGAATACCTTTAATTGAATTGTATACAAAATAAATAAAAATTAAATAAACAATGGCGACCCAAAATATATGCATAAGAAAATCACTTAATGATTTTAGTTTGAATTCATTTAAAACTAGATAGTATATGTATATATACAGTAAAAGATCTAGAGATAGTAAGAGCTTCGTATCTGATTATGCCGTTCCTGTAGGATAAGCTAAATCGGCCTACCAGCAGTTTGGCGAATGTACCCAAGGAGGAGTATTGCGCTCATGTGATAATTTTTTTCATACTTTAAAGGAATTTATTAAAACATATGTTGTGAAATCTTGTTCCGTAATATCATGTTTGTAACGTAGAAAAAATTCTTTGATCAATTCCAAAAAAATTTGAGAGTTATCACTTAATGTACCCACAGTGAAATATTTAGAAGAGTACTGAAAAAACAGTTAAACACCTCTACCTTCGAACAAATATACGTTGAAAACTTCAAAATTTTATAGATGAAAGATATTTCATATATGAAACTATTAACAAAAAAAAAAAAAAAAAAAAATTACATCGTTTTCAAGAAAATTGGCAAAAATGAATGTGCCCCTATATCGAATGCTCCGCCTTCTTCCCTACATGGTTACGGTATTGTCACTACGAAAATAATAGTACTGTGTTATTATTAATGTTTTTGTTTCAGTCTTATCATTCAATGTATAGATTCAATAAGAATTTTAATATAGTTGACCACAAAAATTTTATGTTCTTTAATAACTTAACCAGAAACAAAATTTTATTAATACGAAAAAATAGTATTATTTCTATAACTATTTATGGTATAAATCTTTTTCCTTGTTCTTAAAACATATTTTGTTTTCAAACCATATGATTTAAGAACAAGAAATTATTATTCTCATAACAATGAAATGCTACAAATAAATGAGCTTAAAAATTCATAACTTGTTCGTTTTTGATTATATTTTGTTTTAAAATTTGGTTTTCCTACTGCGTTATAATTCTCATTTAGTTTATACACGGTGTGATTACTTAAAGCAATATAAGATATTGATTAACTACTGTTATAGGATTTAGTTAATAAAAAATATCTTGGATTTTCTCCGCAACATATGATGACACATATAAATTAAATCAATGGGATAATATGAAAAGATGGAATTATAAGATAGGATAATAATAAAATATGTATGAAATAATATGGTAAAATCATAATCTGATAAAATGGGATAAAATCGGACTCAATATGATAAAATGGAATCATATCTATTTTAAGCTGTGATCACCAGCGTTGCCATAACGGCATTTAAAGTGCAATTCTAGCACTTATTTTTCGGGTACTGCACTTTTTTTCGAAAAAAAGGTGCTAGATGCTTTTTAGCACCTTTTTATACTTTTTTCTAAAAAAAAAATGATTTTTTTAGCATTTAAAGTGCATTTCTAGCATTTATTTTAGTTTTTGCACTTTAATTTTAATTATGTATAAATAAAGCACAAAATAGCTAAAAATATCTTTGTATAGTTTACCGATCAAATCTTTTTTCGACCACTCCAAAACTAATAGTCTTAAGGTATGGTCAGACTAGACAAAATGACGTAGTTACTATAAAAATATTTTCTGATTTCTCCATTAGAATGGAAACATTTTTTACTAATTATTATTCATAGCTGAAATTTTACCAAATTTAGAACGATGCTGTTTTCTCTTACAAAACATTTGGAATATCAAACAACTGTGAACAAAGTTTTAGGAAAATACCGATTATAAGGACAGCCGATCAAAAAATGAAAGAAATAAACCCATTCTCACAAAAAAGTACCTGAATTGCAATAAAAGCTCTTACATAGGGATTAAAATATTTTATCCAATACACGAATTAAAAAGCATTTTAACCTAAAAACTGTAAAGATATGAACCTAATATATTTATAAGCTAAATACTATATTCCAGTTCTTCATGCGCAGTGCTTATATTTCTATAAATTAATGTTCTTATTTTATTTTAACAAAATTATTTAAAATTATTTTATATATTTTTCAATAAGACATACTTATGTTTGAAATTTACTGTGCAAAAAAATAATGTGAATACGTTCATAAGTATGGAGATAGGAAGTTATTCTGAATTGATTTGTTCCTTTAGAATTAAGAATATGACCTATATAATGTGCGTAAACTATACAAATTAAAAAATAAAAAAATAAAATAGTGAATATATGCATATATAACAAAATTGTTTATTCTAATTACTTTATTTAAAATTTAGCACTTTTTTCTAAAGAATTGCACTTTTTAACAATCAATTAGCACTTATTTTTACTAAATTGCACTTTTTTAATAGCCATTTAGCACTTTTTCTCAGAGAAGTTCTGGCAACACTGGTGATCACATATTCCAATCATAATGCGTTGCTTTTAGATTATGGTCCTTACAACTATATTTTATCTCCGCGTGTACAGTGGTATTTTTTTTTAGGATCGGTCTCATACAAGGCACATTTACGGGATTTACCTTAAAGTACATAAATAAAATATAAAAAAATGAATGTAATGTCATAATACATATGTTTTATAGAAATATACATTAGACTTAATATACAGACCGAATATATATTTCTTATTTAGTTTAAATCATAAGAATATCGAATTTTTTGCTTGGGATCCAATAGATATTCTATATCCTTCATATTTGTCGGTAGTATTTAATAAGAATTTTGGCAAAATTTCACACTTGGAAAAAAAATCAATTTTCTTAAAAATTCTTATAATACGAGCGGTTCAGTTACTCGGCTTGTATTAGGATCGATTATTTGGCATGATCGGTTCTTCGGCTTATAATATTCACGGTTCAGTAATAGAATTAAGCCCAAATTACATTTAAGCGTAGTCAGCAACAGTATCAACAAAAATTATCAGCTGATCACTGTCAGAATATCATCTTGCTGCCGTTATAATTACATTTAAGCGTAATCAGCGAAAATTTACAATCACCATCTTGCTTTATTCTCCTTGCGTATTTGAGTCTCCCATTTCTATGCTCACTCTCAATCTAAAAGCAGCGCAGTGAATTTAGAAACAGGACTAAATAAAACAGTACTGCAAACTGCTGCTGACCAAATGCAATCAACCCCATAACAAACAGTGCATTTTGAATTATCAGCTGATTGTTTCAGCACGCACTTCTGCTGCCTACGCGCTAATGTAACACGAAGTCACTTGTGGGAACAGCTAACCCAAGTCAAAGAATAACAAGAGATGAAACTAATTGTCAAAAACCTAAGTCGGTTGTCAAAAACCTAACTCATGCAACAACAAAATTCATGTAATCATATACATTTTGTTGTTGCCAAAAGAAAATAAAAACACATTTTTGTTTACAAAACAACAATTTTGTTTAAATGTCAATCGAGAATTTCGTCTCTATATGCTACTCTATGACCCAAGTCAACTGTGAGAACGAGCAGCACGAAGCTACTCGTGAGAACGAGCAATCGAAGTCATTCGTAGGCAGTGTTGCCAAATTTGAAGTCATGTCCCACCAGATTTTATTTGAAAACCGCTAGAAACCGCCTACACTTAAAATAAAATCGCTGATTTTTACCTTTAAAATATTTCTTCTCTTTAATCATGTTTAAAATTGATACCTAATCCTTCACAATCTTAATTTTGAGTATTTGAATGCATTTCAAATCAAATTTGAAAACTTGTAATACATTTTTTTGTTTAGTTTTTACTAAATTCGGCTGACACAGATATATAGAGCATTTTCATGCAAAATCAGCTTAAAATTCTTTAAAAAATTGGGTTTCTGCTATATCTTCATACTGCAAAACATCAAACTGAGGTACTCATTGTATATTTCGATTCTATTTTAATTACACTGATTTTCGAAAACGTGTTCTTTCGAATCGAATTATTAATAATACTCCAGGGTTTGAAGGATATTTCTATACTATAATGTTGTGGTGATCTAACATTTTGAGAAAAAAATTTATCTCATTATCTTTTTTATAGAAAAACAGTTGATTTTATATAAAATTTCTGGGTTTCTGGTAACTGTACATTTTAGATAAATTAGTTATAGAAGTAAAATAATATCTTTGAATTTTCTTATTTCTGTTTTAAACTCATGTTTTTACAATAAAGAAAAGTCGCTAGAAACCGCCAGCTAGAAGAATGTTGCAGCCAGAAAATCAACTTAGAGGTTTTTTATGAAAAGTACCCGCTATTTATGTTCAGTAACCAAACCTTGTTTACTTATTCAAGTATAAACTGAATGAGAATTATTTATATCGACTGGGCAACTAATTACAAGTGTGTGATTTTTTCAGTATGGGCGTTCAATTCAATAACTAATTACTAATATGTAATTCTATATTTTAGTATAAAAATAATTAATATTAATAAAAACAATGAAAAATAAACTAATTCATTATTTAATTTGTAATCTAAAATAGTTTATTTTTATTACATTTATTTTAATTACACTTTTGGTTGTTGTTAAGTTTTTTTTTAAATAAAAGTTAAAGAATCTTTTTATAACAAAAACATTTTATATCCTGATGAAAAATTAAATCATTACTTATTTATAACCTAAAATGTAACTAGTTCCTATTATTATTATTATTATTACCAGGGCAAGTTTTTATATGCACAAAAATAGTTGAAATATGCGCTTGAAAAAGCAGGAAAAAATGGTATAATATGCACAGAAATATGCAAAAATAGCATGAATATATATATAAAAACCAACGAATTTATGCATTCTTATATATTAATGTGTAGAAAATATGCACAAATATGGGTTTTTTAAGTTTCAATTTCAAATAAATTTCGATGTTTATAAAAATATAACTATTTTAATTTTAAGTATCAAATTTGACGCTTCCGATTTTTTTTCTTTACAATATTTACAATGTACTCAAACTACTCACAAAAAAATTTTTAGAAATCATTTGATTGAACTCCAAAAAATCACAAAAAAATTGTGTTTTTGTTAAGAAAACTAACTTTTGTATCCATTATATGCAAATTTATGCGAAGATTTAAAATATAAGCATTTTTTGTGAAATTCTTTTGAAATATGCAAATGCTTACTTTCCAAGCGAAAAGCTTGAAAAACTTGCCCTGATTATTACTAATCATGACTACAGTAATGCTTTAAAATTAATGCGCTGTTTAACAGCTTGAAAGTAATTAGTTATTGTAATGATATCTAAGTAACGTATAGGGTAAGTAGTTGCCTCTAATGTCATCACCGTATTAAAATAATGAGTAATTCAGCTAATGTGTAAGTAGTCGAGTGCCATTATATTAGCTTTTTAACTCATTACATGGCAACCAAATTTTTTGCTGAGAATAAACAAAAAATGTATTTTTTTTGCTCACAGCTCAGACATTTTTAACAATATTTTTAACACATCGATGATAAATTTTTGACAACTTTTGTTAAAGGTATTAAAATTATCATGTTGTTATTAAATAAAAATTTAGCTGACTTAAGTATATTGAAACTCATTACAACACGTTACACTATTAAATACTTTAACTTTTAACCCTGTGCAAGTAAAACAACATGAAGATAATATGTTCTCAGTCTCTAAAACACTTTAAGTACATAATTTTGGAACTATAGTTTCTTTCAACGAATATCTACTTAACTATGTATAAGTATTTTTGGACCAGCATATTTTTTTATTTCTTAATTATTAAACGCAAACCCTTATAACTCAAAGTTATTTATAAAGTCCCATTATTGTTAGTATAACATAAATATGATTGTGGTGCTTAAACTTTGTGTGACCTCTATGACTTTTGAAATTTAATTTCCCATAATATTTTTTTGGACTAATTCCTTTATTCTTTCACAAAATTGTTGAACAAAAGCCTCGCTTTTTTTATTTTTTATTTATTAGCTTTTGTTCAAGATAATCAATTAAAAACTCTTTTAAGTATTTATGTGCGAGTGAAGCTTTTATTTGAAATTCAGCATAAAAAAAAATAAAATAACTTAAAGAATCTGTACAAAATTTGTATTACTTTAGGTTTCGTTTTTTTTTTTTGCTTCTATAAAAAATTTAATGAAAAACGTAACGCTTAATTAACATGGGCGTTTAATTTAATATACGATACAAGAAAAAATGATATGGCACAATAAAAAATTTTTTTTTTTTTTTTTGGTCATAGCAGCGAAGACGGACACAAAGATGTTCGATAAATGTTAGTCTGCAAGAGGTTTAAATTAATTAAAACCTCATCTACTATATCTACTATAAAAAAGAAGATATTAATGATTTTTTTTAAGTTAATTTCAGTTTTTGTTTCTTTTTTATAAGATTTGAAATTCACACGCTTTTTCATGAATAAACAAAAGGTTTAAACAAATTTAAAATTCAAATTGTTTCTTAAATTCGCACGGTCTGCTATTTTGTTTTTATAATTTAAAGTTATTTTAATTATATTTAAATTAAAGAGTAGCAAACATTTTTTTTTACATTTTTAGCTTTGATTATAATAAATGAATTTCAGTTAAAGATTTGTCTATTTGTAATCGATACTTTTATGAATTTATCTACGAAAGCGGTGATTTTATTGTTCATTAGAGAAAAAAATTGTAAACTGTTTTAAATGATTTTGTATGTTAAAATGAGATTAATATCGTATTTCAGTTTATAGTTATTTATAAATATAAACAGTTGGCAAAATATGAGATGATGAACAGCTTTTTGTAAACTCAATACTAAAAATTTTTATTCGAAATTGAATTAATCTTTAATCAAAACTAAAGTAACAAATTGTTATTTTTTTAGATTTGTAATTAGCAAAATATTTAGTTTTAAGTTTCTATTATTTTGCTAGGATATTTTCTGAAGTAGTCCTTTTATAAGAGCCATGGTCAATTATGGACTGAACCTTACACAACTTAGTGCTATGGTTTTACCTTGTATACAAAATATTTGGGATTCGTAAAAGTATAACTACTTTTGAAAATTGTCCTGATATAGGAGCTATGATCTATTGTAGACTCATCCTACTGAAATTTGAAGAAGCTTATTCTGGATTTTGTGGAAAAATGTCAATTAATTAAAGCATTTAAATTCTGTTTTGTACTTGGGCTAGACGAAATTAGAAACCGATTTCAGCCCATTGAAATTGGGTTCGTTGATATATTTTAAGAAGCATTTGTACCAAATTCCATAAAATTATCTTCAAAATAGACGGTCAGATGGACGGACACTGCTAAATTGGCTTAGAAAATTAGTTTGAGATTAATATTCCCACTATGGTGATGTACTACACGCAAAGAAAAAATATGGTTCCAGTGATCATAAACTAAGAGCAACAACTATGATTGTAATATATGATTCCAGGTTACAATAAGTATATTTGTACGTAATCATTACTATGATTCCAATTTATAATTTATTAGTAAGGTTCATAACCTTATTAATAACTTTTAGTAAGTCTTATAACCTTTTCTTAAGTATTGCTTCCTATTTCATCACGTTTTAATCATTTAATAATCTCATGTTATCATATATATAAACTAATTTCTTCATATATATAATTCCATTATATCATATATATAAAATAATTTCATCATTTATATAATTCCATTTTATCATATATATGAACTAATTCCATCATATATATAATCCCAGGTTTTCATATTTATATTCATCTGTACCACGATATGAGGTTCATTCATCATACTGAATAAAAACAAATCTTGTCAATTTATATGTGTTCATATATAAACTAAATGAGAATTATAACTACTGGAAAAAAGTGTATTCAAAAGTTAATGGCTTAATGGTTGTAGAATTAACCAAATTTGTAAAATAAACTGAATGGTTGTAGAATTAACTGAATAGTTGTAGAATTGACTAAATGAGTGGATTTATCATATATATGATTTCATATAAACATATTTAAATACATATTATAATTCAGTGAACCATATTAAAATTTTGATTAGGATAATCATTAAATTATCAAACAGAATCATAAACGTTGCTATCATGAACACATTATATTTAAATCATTGAATAGTTGTGGTGATCATGCTGTAACCATGTTTTTTCTCCGCGTGTAGTTCTTTGCACTTTCAATTATATAACCGGATAAAAAGCAAGGTGTGTTATATGGCTTATATATTTTTTTCGAAATCAATTAAATCGGTTAGAAGTTTTTTTTTTCATAAAAATTTTACTCTATCAGTTTTATAAATTTGTCTCAAAATGGATTCAATTATTTATAATGAATTAACCCTGCAGGAAATTTGTGGCAATTGCAATAATGGACCGGTCCTTCAGTACCGGTTGATAACCAAGTTCCAGTTAAGAATCAGTTGACACCACCACACTCACTAAATATCAGTTGAGAGTCAATTTCTAACAGGCATGATAAGTGCGTATTTAGCAACTTCGTTTCGAGATGCTGCCATCGACATTAAAGAAAAATTATAAAATAAAAATAAATACAATTTAATAAAAATAAATTAAAAAAATAAAAAAGTTTAAAATGTAAGCATAGTTTTTTTAAATGTTTAATCGTTACTGAACCTGTCCTCTTGGACCAGCCCTGTGACCTATCCTGAGACCTGTCCCAAGGGGCTAATTAGCCACCTCCAATGACTACCTCATGTAAAAGTGACTGGTTCCTCTCATATAAAGTTCCGGAACTGGGATCGGTCCCTAGCCCCAAGAACCTGTCACGTGACTACTTTTGAACCGGTTCTCTTTACTCTGGGGATATTAATCGACTCTGAACATGTCCCCTTGGACCAGTCCTGTAACCTATCCTACAACCTGTCCCAAGATGCTAATTAGCCACCTCCAATGACAACTCCATGTAAAAGTAATAGGTTCCTCCCATATAAAGTTCCGGAACTGGAACCGGTTATTAGCTCTGAGAACCTGTCACGTGACAAGTTTTAAACTGGTTTTCTTTCCTCTAGGGAAACAAAACTTTACATATTTCATACACATGTTTCATTTATTGTGTTATATTACTGTGTTACCAGATGAGTGAATTTGTTCCCAAATCGGGAATTTCAAATTTCATTTGGTGACAAATTTTCTTTCGAAGAGTTTGGAAACTTTCCTAAATTATTCTTTTATTATTTACCAAATTAAAAATATTTAATTAATTTTAGCATTTTCTATTGGCAGAAAACTTTTTCTAAATTAACATTTTATGGAAAATTTTTTAATACTTCCAAAAAATTTAAAATAAATGTATTTCTACACTATGCAACAGTATTTTGGGGGCGGAATCATTCCGATTGCAATTGATAGCTCTTGATATGTGTAATAAACCCTCTAATGGATTTTTCGCTGGTAGGCTATTTAACAACAAAAATAAGAATTAAAAATTCTATTTTTGTTAAAGTTAACTTTATTTTTCAACACTTTCTTCCAACTAAAATTATACTCTTTTCAGATTATTTTTTCTTTTTTATTTTTTTTTGCTTTTGACTTTTAAAAATATTTATTTTAATTAGACCACTGTTTTAATATGTTTGTAGTTATTCATATTTTAATCAAGCTTTTTATATTTGATTAGGTATTTGTTAAATAGAAAACATATTTCCTACACTCTATTTAGCACGTTCCACTAATTAGGTGCCCAATTTATAAAATCTATAAATTAATTAATAGATTTTATTAGGCAGCTATTAAAGCCGCATGAAAAAATGTTTTTTTTTTTTTTTGGAATGAGTAAATTTAATAAATATTTAATAATAGAAAACATATTTAAAAAAAAAATAAATAATTTTGATTAAAATTCAACAAGATTTTTTTTTTTTTATCATAATTTTAGAATTAAATAATAAATTGTTAAAATAAATCTTGCATAAAGATATTTAAAAATTAATTGTTTGGCAGTAAGTTAAAGGAAAGTAATTAAAGCTTCATTACAAGTTAATGCAGAGAGTAAGATTAAAGCTTCAAATTAATTAATTAAGGCAGATGTTATTGAAAGTGAAATTTTAACTTCCAAATCTTGTAATGGTCAACAAAATATTCATACTATTTTTTATCTTTTGTTAATAACCTAATATTTTTATTTAAATTATGTTTATAATTAAGTTTTTCTTAAACAATAAACTTTAATTAAATTCGTTCCGCACTCATAATGTTAATAATCAATAATTTGTCATTATTACATACTATTTCTTACTATAAACATAAAAGACTCATAAATAAGATTTATAGTTTCATGATTGAATAAAATTATAAAAATTGTTAATGACTTGAAATATTTATCAATAATAAAATTTTAATATTTGTTAATTTTTTTTCCTTCTTCTGTTTTTGAAGTTAGCTAAATTATATATTTCCATAAAATGTCTTTAGGTTATGATTTCTGTCTAATTATTGACGAAACATGTAAAAAGTTCATTAAGTTTGCTTCCAAAATAAAACCAGTTGGAACAGCACGAGCCGACACTTTGGCCCATGAGGCCTTTTGATTTCTTTTTAGCGGCAATCAAAAGTACATATACAAGACAATAAGAAATAATTAGATATCATTAGTAATATTATGATGACTGTGACTTTAAGACTTGTTCGTTCGAGTTTTGATTTTAATTAACATTAACACTGGGTAAATTAACTAATTAACATTAACAGCGACAAACTATTGTCGACAATGATGGGTGATTTGTCTTCATATTTAATTTTTAGACACCAAAAATACAAATATTCATACATACTTTTGTGTGTGAGCATAATTGTTTGTGAACATAGAAGTATTCATAAATATATTTATGATTTAAAATGCCTGCTAACATAATGGTCATAATTTTAAATTGATGTTTCTTTATTATACAGTTTTTAACATACTTATGGTTAAGAGTTTTTTAAGTCTGCATAAATTAAGTTTTTAAATTAGCTTTAGTTAGCTTAAGAAATGTTTAAAGCACTCACTATAAAATATTATATGTAGTGAACAGTAGTCAAGAAGTTGTAAATTATTTTTTTTTTTTTTTTTTTTTGCAAAAATATACTTTATAAGTAAACGTGAGAAAATTTAAAACTCTTTAAAAAATAAAAAATATATTTAAAATTTTATGTACAGGAAATGGAAAAATTTGTAGTGTAGCGAATATAAAGTAAAAGCAGGGCGAATTAAAACTGGTGGTAGCAGTTTTACAAAAACAATAATACGGCGAATTCATCCTTCAGGGGGTAAACAAAAAATGTGCTAACATGTAGTTTGACTGTTGTAAATACTAAAACAAAAATAATCAGCTGATAAAGTGACATCACCTGCTTAAATTCACCTTGGATAAGAGCTAGAAGCTCTACTGTTTTAAAATTGCTGCAAATTTTAACATCTTAATTTGAAGGTTTACATTTTTTTGATCTTTTTTTTTTTTTTTTCTGGTGAATTTTTGTGCTCAAAATTATGAATGGTTGCATTTATACGAAGTTTTACTTCTTATGTAATACCACACAATATGAATCAAAAATATAGTAGTTTTGTGTCAAAGTTTTTTCTTGTGTTCATTTTTAGACACCATGTACTTTGACAAGATATATTTGAAGAATATATTCTAAAAGATATCTTCATTTACTGTTCCTTTTTAATTTTTCTAAGACCATTGTTCACCAATTTACTTTATCTAGTATTTGCCTAGTATGACCATACTTTTTTTTTTTTTTAACTTCAGTAAAACTATTCTTTATTTATGGCATATTATTTCAATGAAATGAATCAATTTATTTACATTAGAAGTATTACTTTTAATGTTAATGCTTCTTTGAATTTTCATTAAATTTCTTTCTATTTAATTAAGAAATTTGGTATAAAGTGCAATTTAATGGTTTGAAAAGTTTTTATTTAAAAGCACATAACATGTATAAAAACTAAGTAATTATTAAAAAAAAGATATGGAATAAATAATTTTATATGCCGGATATCTAATACAATAAAAAACGAGAAAAAAAGTATAGTCGGTCAAGACCGACCATATGATACCCTACACCATTATGTATGACTTATATTAGACCAACACTTTTACTAAATGTAAAATAAAATATACAAATACAGAATAATGCGTTGATACTTACATCTACTTGATTTTATGCACTTTAGGGCGATTCTCGGAAGTGGGTTTATATAGGATCAGTGGTAAATTATGGACCGATTCTAACAAAATTTGGCAATGTTGTTTCTACTTATATAAAATTTGTGTTGAATATAAACTTTATACTAACATTAGTATGGAATTTATGCACGTTAAAGTGATTTTCAGAGCAGGGGTTTATATGGGAGCTATGGTTAATCGTGGACCGATTTTCATAAAATTTGGTACAAAGATTGATACTTTTACAAAACTTTTTTGCACCGAATTTCATTTTTAAGTAATTTTTGAGTGTTGAAGCTCAATTCCGGAGGGACATTTGTATGGGGGCTAGGTGAAATAGTGGACCGATCACAACCAATTTCAATAGGCTTCGTCCCTGTATCATAAAAGTCCCACGTGCCAAATTTCATTGAATTATCTTCAAAATTGCGACCTATACTTTGTGCACAAGGTTTACATGGACAGCCAGCCGTCCAGCCAGCCAGACGGAATGACGGACATCGTTAGATCGATTTAAAAAGTGATTCTGAATCGATTGGTATACTTTAAGGTGGGTGTTGGGTAACGTTTTCTAGGCGTTATAAACATCAGCACAAACGCATAATACCCCAACCACCAATGGTGGTGTAGGGTATAATTATATACATACGTACATGAATATAAAAAATAAATATGTATAACTAAATGTAATAATTGAGAATTGTTTGATATTAATGAATTTTTATTAGGTATTAAACTCATGGCGCATAAAACGTATTTAAGTTACTTTTATCATTTCCTGAATTATTCGCAATTTTTGTGGGTTATCCACTTAACATAACCAAAGGCTCTCAGAAAGGGAGCTAAGAGGTGTTGAAAAAGGGATGCAAGCCATATTGACAACAAATACATGCCTTCCCCTTAACATACATACTTCAATATACGTGTATTTTATTCTTCATAGATGAAGTTTTAGTAGCAACAAAATTGCTTAAATAAAAATACTAAAAAAAAACTATAGTTGCAAAATCAAAACAAAGAAAAGAAAAATTGTTCGTTCGCACACGAAGAAAAATTGTTCGTGTGCTATATGTGTCCGAACAAATTATTTATACAAAACTAAAACACGAAGTTTTAGTTTTTTTAATGAGCAATATTTTCTGTTTGCTGATAAAAATTTGCAAAGACGATTTACATCGTCACTAAAAGTTCGAAGGTATATTTATAATAATTTTAGTTGAGGTGTGTAGTAAAAATGAAACGGTTTAATATTTATTGCATAGTCATAAGGAGAAAAAATTTTGCTGGCGTATAATATTTAAACGCCAGGGTATTGGCAGATAGCTAACCCACTCGATTATCTTTAATTTGGCAACAAAACGTCGACTATATAAGGCCTCATTGTCTTCCGTAACATTTTCATATTAATCAAGAAGTGGAAAAAAAAATATCTTTCGAATTTTAAGATTTTTCTGAGAGAATTCTAATGTCCGTCTAATGTCCGAGAAATCTGTCCGTCCGTTTGTTAATTTTTGCAAACTTTCCAATTAAAAATCGTATAACTTTTGACTTAATAAAGATAACGACTCAAAATTTTCAATAGTTAATTTTGATTTTTAACCAACTACATAAAATATAATAAAATCATTTGAAAATATTTGGCTATATATGGAAAAATCTTAACCAAGATCTTGTAACATTGACATTTTTGATATAACTCGAAAAATATATAAGATAATTAGTACATGCAAGCATGTTTTCTAAAGGATTTATCAAGGGCTATATATGATATAAAAATCTTGGAAATCGGATAATTAACAAAAATTCGCTAGTGGTTAAACATTTTCCATGACACTAGTACCCCATTTTGAATTCCCATAGTTCCGCTCCTGAAGCGTATATTGGATCCTGCTTCTAAACTCAAAATGCTACTGTCTTCTGCTACGCCTATGTGAAATTTCGTGCAAATCGACCAGCCGATTAGAAGTTACAGATTTATTTCGATTCTTCCCCACTGTTTAATGTTTGATAAAGCAAAGAAAATGTTTGCACTTAAGCTGTATGAAATCTACTGGAGTTTAAAAAAAAAAATAATAATAATTTTTTCTGTAACATTTTAAGTTGCATTTCATGAAAGTTTAAAATTATTGTATTTTAGGACAATTTTCAAAAAAAAATAACAAAAATATTAGGACAAAATATAATTTACAAATATTTGAAGAAAAGTATACTTAAATATCTGAAGTTGATGGTTTCATTTTAAATTTTTACCTTAAAAGACTTTTTATTTAAAATAAATACACTATTTACACTATTTCTTAAAAATGTAAAAAATTTTTAATTTTGACAGCTTCTTATTAGAAAACAACACAACCTAGCTTAAAGATTTTAATTGATATTGATACATAATTTTGTCTATTTTTGTTCGGTATACAAGTTTATTACAAAAATTTTAATTTTAAAATTCAATTAAGAGTCACTTTTGACACTTCTTCCGCATACAAAATGACGTTTGATGGCAGACATGGTTGTTCGAACAATTGTGCGAACAACGGTGTGCAAACAAGAGCAAAACATGAACAAGTTGGGTCCATACTACCCAAATGCTTGTGCGCACAATAATTTGTTCAATGTGCGAACAAGAAAAAGGCTCGTGTAGATCGCAAATTAGGGTAGTCGATTAATTTATGAAGCATTTAGAGCTGTATTTAAGTAATAACGCGGGGAATGTTGTAGTTACAATTCGTTAAAAAAAAAATGTTTTGAAAACAAATGATTAATCTTTAAGCTGGTAATAATGCTGCTGATCGAAGCGTTCCGCTTACATTGGCCTTCCACTATAATTACAAAGTACTCTTTCTGAAGGTTCTCGCTTAGCCTAGGAACGTTGTGGTTCCACAAGTACCTTGAATTCCAAGGTAAAACCCAATATAATTTTCATTGATTCACTGCATATATTAAAATTAAATTTTACACGGCTAATGCTTTATCAACCGGATTGGAGGGGCACGGGCTGTTATCGTGTATGGTGGGCAAAGGGTGGGCCTCCAAATTTGGTCACCTCGGGTATCTAATTATTTAAAAAATTGACAAAATTTCTTTTAGGATTTTATTGTAATAAAAATTACACACAGATAGTCCTTATAAATCTCTACAAAAAATAAGCTTACATGAGTGGAATATCTTTTTTAGTTTGAGATATAATTTTCTTTTTTTTTTTTTTAATTAGCGGGTTGAATTTGAGTCCTAAAATTTTTCTAAAATTTGATATGGATTTTATACAAAGGTTTAAATAATAGTAATAAATCAACTAAATATATAGTTTCAATAAAAAGTTATATATATTATTTGGAAAAATTGCGATCTTTTTAAAAAGCTCTTTTTCCTTTCTCATTTTTAAATTATTATTATTATTTTCCTCCGGATCATAAAACTTTTTTATTTCTATAAGAAAGCTCAACATAAATGAGTGTACATGGGTCAACAGTCTCAGTGGGATTTATATAAGTTAAAATGATTTTAGGAAATGGGCTTTTTAAGGGAGCTATGGACAATTAATAAACTAATTATTGTGAAATTTGGCATATTCATTTATTTTTATATATTTTATATATTTTTCACCAGGTTTACACAGACAGACATCCATACGGACATCGTTAATTCGACTCAGAAAATTATTCTGAATCGATTGGTATACCTACACATAATACTCCAATTACATATGATGGTGTATAAATAAAAGTCTATGTCAATTATTCGAAAAGTAATTTTGTGCTACTAAACTCAAAATGGTGTAACTTCGGCACCATTTCAAACTCTTTATTTTCAAAAATTTTATAGTTTATTAAAACCTTTAAATACGACCATATGTATATATCTCCCAACACAAAATAATTTCTCTGTTTATTTACTTTTAAAGTCATGCATGAATGAATTAATGACCCAGATAATATAATGAACATAATTATTTATTTAAAACAACAAGTGTTCTATTCAATCTATTAAAATTTAATGAAATTAATTTTTTCTCTCTTTTTGGACATAAATTTTTAAATCTAAGCATGTAAAATAATGTATTACATAAGTCATGTGGCAAACAATTTAAATATAACTAAATATTTTTATATACCTATGTATGAAATAAAACTAGAGTTATTTAGTTAATCTTAAATCAACTTTTCTATTTGCAGATATAATTTAATCGTATAAATCAACTATTGACACATGAGACTGTAAAATCAAAATGTCTAATAAATACAGTACTATTGACATCTCAGGATGCCTAGCGGATCCTCAAGTAAGTAAATAATTCAGTAAATTAAATATTCAATTCTAAACCATATTAATTTATAGACTCAACTAAGCAGAGCTTTGGCTAATCGCGATATAAGAGATTTTCGTGTAGCTTTAGATATGGGAGCAGAACCTACAGCGATAGATGACAAACATGTTTGTGTATTTGAAAAGGCTCTACAAACTCATGGCTGTGCGGAATTTGTAGAAGAATGTTTAAAAAGAGACTGCAATGTTAATTATGTAAGTTCACTTATATTTAAATAAATAAAATATTATTGCTTAATTAATTATTATTATTATTTTTTTTTTAGATTAATCACCATTTTAATAAAGCTGCCATAAGTTATGCTGCCGATTCTAGGGATCCCAAAATTCTTAATGCTCTACTACGTTATCCTGGAGTAGTAGTTGATCGTAAATATTCTCAATTAACTCCTCTCAATTCGTTGGCTAAAAATCTAACCAGTGAGAATGCTAATGATGTTGCCAGTTGCCTACAAATGCTGCTGCACTATGGTGCCTCTCCCAACATACCCGATCAAAGAGAAATGACTCCTCTACATTATGTAGTGAAAAATCGTAAATTGGATGATTTAAAGAAAAGAGAAATTATACAAATGTTTGTACAACAACCTGATTTGGATATTGATACATATCGTGATGGTGAATTGAGAACTATTTTAAAGGCAGAATATGGTGACTTTCAATTACCACCTGTACGTGATGGCAAAACTGTGGATTTTGATAGCCTAATGACTCATATACGTAATGGAGATATGGAAAAGTTTCAACAACAATTTCCAGAATATCAATTGAATATTTCGGATAAGGATAATTTAAAGAATACTACAAAAGAAGAAAATGTCCCCTTATTATTGGAGGCCATAAAGAGAGGTGCCACTGAAGCCTTTGATATGTTAATGAAAAATGAAGTTAATTATAATGCAGTTTTGAATGGTAATAGTGCTTTGGAGGTGGCTACGGTTTGTGGTAACTGGTATGCTTTACAAAAACTTTTAGAACAACCTGATTTGAAAATAAGACGAGAGGATCAACCCTTAATAACTGCCATACGCAAATTAAATGAACAACCTGTTAATGATTTTTGTGATTACAGACGTTGTTTTTATATTTTATTGGATTCAGAAAAAATTGATATTAATGAAATGGATAAAAGTAAATCGACACCTTTACATTATGCCGTTAAGTATAGAAACACCGAAGCCATTAGGGAACTTTTAAAGCGTGGAGCTTATATTGGCATTAAGAGTGAATTCAATGAATTACCCATAGATGGTATGAATCCTGAGATTTTAGAAGAACATTTCGATAATTGCATCACTTCTAATGGTGTTAAAGTGGGCGACAATAGTTATGAAATTATTATCAACTACATGAATCTTATGCCCCAAAATTCTAGTGTACAAAAGAAATCGGCTCATCAACTGAGAGAAGAAATGCCACCCATAGCGTTCCTAGCCAAATCAAGAGATCACAGGCATTTGTTACAGCATCCTTTGATCACCAGCTTTTTATTCCTCAAATGGCATCGCTTATCTGTCATATTTTATTTGAACTTTTTATGTTATCTTTTCTTTGCGGTCTCCATTATTACTCATACAATGTTAAAATTCCGTGAGAGTGAGCATGAATATGTAGCCACTCTATTTGGTTTATTCTCTTGGATTGGTATTTGTTATATGATATTAAGAGAATGTTTGCAGTTTATAATGTCTCCTGTCAATTATTTCCGTTCACTTATAAATTATATGGAACTATTACTCATTATATTGTCGATAATGACTTGCAGTGAGCCCAGTTATGATAGAGAAACTCAACGTAATATAGCTGTTTGCACTTTTCTCTTAATAGCTGTGGAATTGTGCTTCTTAGTAGGCTCCCTGCCAGTATCGTCTATATCTACTCACATGCTTATGTTGGATGCAGTTTTTCGTAGTTTCATTAAAAGTTTTCTCCTATATTCAATTTTTGTCATCACATTTACACTGTGTTTCTATATAATGTTTGGTAAGCCAGAAATTGGTGACGCAAAAGAGGACGAAGTTATGGCAAATGACACAACTAGTACAACAGTTGCTCCATCAAATGGCAAAGGTGATGATGAAGATGATGGAGAATTTAGTCAATTTAAGAGTCCTTTGGGTGCTTTGGCTAAAACTATTGTCATGTTGACGGGAGAATTTGATGCTGGTGATTTGAAATTCGATACTTTCTGCAGTTATTTACTATTTCTATTGTTTGTCTTCACCATGACTATTGTGTTGTTCAATTTGTTGAACGGTTTGGCAGTTAGCGATACTCAGGTAAGTTTATTTTGCTAGTTTATTAAGCAAGAATATTTTCACAATGAAAAAGCTTTTATCAAACAAAATATTTGTTACCAGTTATTTTACACAGGAATAGCTTTGTCTACGCATTAACTTCACAATGAAAGGATATTTTCCTAAAAAAGGATTTTTTTCTTTTCACGAAAAATGCTTTAAAAACAAGTAGAAGTGCTTTATTGGGTTGTGCCGAATCTCATATACACTTCACAAAATTTATATTACATAAATATAAAAATCAAATTCAATTATTATATTAAGTACATACGACTTAGTAAAATTAGTCAGACTACCTGAGTAGATATAAAAAATGTTCAACTCCTTTTTCTTCTAAATCTTTTTTCTTCGAAACAGATGCATAGGTATTTGGAGAAAAAATAACTATTTAAACATTTTCAGGATTTGTAACATTGTGGTTCTGGGTTCGAGCGTCGCACGTTGGGGTAAAGGGGGTCGAAAATGGCGCTTAATTCAGGGAAAGGTGATATAAATATTTTAATGATCTCGTTTTATTTTTTTATTGATTATTAGTTAAAAAAGAAAATCAATTTTAGAACTTTAAGATTTTTTTTAGCCGAAAGGTAAAGTCTGTCCGTCTATACATTAGAGTTAAATGGGTCGAAAATTATGCATAATTCAGGAAAAGGTGGTATCAAAACTTTAATTATCACGTTTAATTTTTCTATTTATTAGTAAGTAAAAAAATGCATTTTTAGAATTATAAGATGTTTTTTGGCTGAATGATCATGTCCGTCCGTCCGTCTATACATTTGGGTTAAATGGGACATCATTTTATGCTTAATTCAGAAAAGGTGATATCTAAATTTCGATAATCACGTTAAATTTTTTATATTCATTAATTAGTAAAAAAATGCATTTTTAGAATTCTAAAATATTTTTTGGCAGCATGGCAATGTCCGTCCGTCTATACATTTGTGTTAAATGTGCCGAAAATGCCATTTAATTCAGGTAAAGGTGGTATCAAAATTCAAATACCTTCATTTGGTTTTCATATTAATCAAAAAGTAGAAACAAAATACTTTCCGAATTTTAAAATTTTTTTGAAAGAATTATAATGTCCGTCCATCTGTCCGTATATTTGTTAATTTTTTCAAACTTTCCAATTCAAAATCGTTTAACTTTTGACTCAATAAAGATAACGACTCAAAATTTTCCTTGCTCAATAGATAATTTTACTTTTTAACCAACTACATAAAATGTAACAAAATCGGTTGAAAATATTTGGCTATATATGGAAAAATCGTAACCAAGATCTTTATATTTTTGAAATTTCAAATGTATATAACTCGAAAAATATATAAGATAAGTTGTATATGCAAGCATGCTTTCTAAAGGATTTTTCAAGGACTTTAGGGTGATATAAAAATCTTGGAAATCGGCTAAGGAACAAAAATTCCCTAGAGGTTAAACATTTTCAATGACACTAGTACCCTATTTTGGACTCCCATAGTTCCGCTCTCGATGCTTATATTGGATCCTGCTTTACAAATACTTGAAGAAAAGTACACTTAAACATCTGTAGTTGATGGCTTCATTTTAAATTTTTACCTTAAAAAACTTTTTATTTAAAATAAATACACTGAAATCTAATGAAAATTTTATTTTTACATATTTTTCAAAAATTTTAAAAAATTCTTAACTTTGACAGCTCTGTATAAGAAAACAACACAACCTAGCTTAAGGATTTTAATTGATATTGATATATAATTTTGTCTATTTTTGTTCGGTACCCAACTTAATTACAAAATTTTAAATTTTAAAATTCAATTAAGCGCCACTTTTGACACATTTTACACCAACGTGCGTCGATAAAAACTGTTACACAATTTTTTTTTTAAGAATTAGTAAAAATGAATATAATTTAATAGATTGTGTCAAGTACTTATTTCAAAAACTTATATTTCCCTATTTATAAAAAGTAAAATAAGTTACTTTACAACTTCTCTTTATAAAGATCCCAGAAGCTCCACCTAACGTGCTTAATTTTATGAAGTAGTTTACCTTATTATCCATATTTTTAAAATCAAAAACACAACTTAAGTTAAGTGATAATTTTTTAAGAAAAAATATCTCATATACTCAGTTGCGCGAGCAGATATCATTTTAAAAGTACAAAATATTATGATAAATAATTCTACAGTACACAGTGATCCCGAAACGATTTTATTTTAAAATAACCATTATAGATATCTAAATAAAATTTTACATAGTCAGAGCTGAGGTATTTTTGAGTTAATTTGGAGCAATGCAGGCCCCTAGCGGGATTCGAGGGTAGACCTTTTTAAAAATTCGCAAAAAAAAAAATCATTTGTCACTTGAATGTAAACTTTGCAGTCCTTGCGAATCTCTACAAAAAACATACTTTCATATGTGGGTTATCTTTTTCAGTTTAAAAGATATTTAGATCGAAGCTAATTTTACCCTCATTTTTGGCTTAGTTTTTTTTTTTTTTTTTTTAATTTTTAAACTTGGGGGCCTTAATTTGGGCCTTAAAATATTTTGAAAATATCCACTAAATTTTTTACAAAATTCTAAAGAATTATATAAATATATCTATCCGATAAAAAATTATATTAAGCTGAATTTCAAACTTTAAAAGAAAAATTCACATTTTTGGGATTATTTTCCAAAAAACTGGTAATATTCTTTCGCTTCTAAAATAAAATATTTTTTTTTCTTTTTTTTTTTTTTTTTTTTTTGGGTTGTTCCGGAATACACAAATTGTTTATGTTTTACCCCAACCCCTATTCAAACTTTGTCAATTTTTATTATTATTATTTTTTTTTTTTTTTTCTTTTTTTGTAAAATTCTAAAACGTCGAGATCAACAAAAATGTTATATATCGACACATAAAATGCAAAAAGCATTTTATAAAAAATCAGATGTTGTTTTTTTTGCTGTATTATAATGCACTGACCCAAACTACATCTACACAAAAATTTTCATATTCACACGCAAAGAAAAAATGTGGTTCCTGTGACCATAAACTAAGAGCAACATACTATGATTGTAATATATGATTCCAGGTTACAATAAGTATATTTGTACGTAATCATTATTATGATTCCAATTTATAATTTATTAGTAAGGTTCATAACCTTATTAATGGTTGTAGAATTAACCAAATTTGTAAAATTAACTTAATGGTTGTAGAATTAACTTATTAGTTGTGGAATTGACTAAATGATTGGATTTATTCATAAATATGATTTCATATAAACATCTTTAAATACATATTATAATTCAGTGAACCATATTAAAATTTTGATTGTGGGTAATCATTAAATGATTAAACAGAATCATAAACGCTGCTATCATGAACACAGTATATTTAAATCAATGAAAAACGGCTATATAATCATTGAATAGTTGTGGTGATCATACTGTAACCATGTTTTTTCTCTGCGTGCATATTTTCAAAGATAACCTCAATATTAATAAAAGTCAAAAGGTCGTAACATCAATTTCATAAACGAAACCGTTTATGAAATTAAATAATAATATTAACCCACGCCTTTTACAACAGCTAAGTGATGATTTTAATGAAAAAATATTCAATTTTTGAAACAAGTTTTCCCCGAAATGGGATTTAAGATATTATTTTTTAAAAATATGCTTAAAATCCAAATTTTAAGTTTTTCGAGTCATGGTCTAGAGAAATTTCACCAGGAATTTCTAAGCATAAAAAGCTTGTGTAATAAAAGAAAAAAAAAACTTTCATATTTTTTGTATTCTGCCAGAAAAATTTAATTTAAAAAAAATATCTCAAGTTTTCGTTCATTTAAAGTTGACTTTTTCATAGAAAACATGATTGTTTTGTTTTTTTTGTTTTTAGTTTAAAAACTTTATACTGCTAACCAAACTTTTCTTATTTAAGTTGTTGTTTCCACAAAAAAAAAAAAAATAAACAATTTCTTATAAAACATTTTTTTTTTTTTTTTTTGTGATAAAGTTTTTCCATAAAAAGCATTTCACGGAAAAAGCTTTTTATCAAAAACATTATTATTTAAAAAAGCTTGCTTTTTTATAAAAAAAAATACTTTCTAAGAAAAAAACAGGTTTTGTTTGTAAAAAAAACAAACTATTTTTTACCGAAAAAATACTTTTTATTAGTCGACTTTTTCAGAAGAATGTTGTTTTAGTAGTTTTCTTTAAATAATTTCAAGAAAAGCTCATTTTTAAAATAAATCTTCTAGGATAAAAATTTTCAAAAGTTTATATAACAAAACTCTGATCACCCTTTATTAAAAATAAAATAAAAATCTTATTTTAATGTCTGTTTTTTTATTTCCAGGCCATCAAAGGTCAAGCCGAACTTAACGGCATCATCGTACGCACCAATCTATTATCACGCTACGAAGAAGTTCTCACCGGACGTTCCGAACGTGCCAATTTCATTGTCAATCACGAACCATTCCGCAGCATTTGCCGACGCATTATGAATTTATATCCCAACTATATTGCTGGAAAACAAATTGCTATACTACCCAATGATAACAATAAAGTTCTGATACCCTTAACAAATACATTCGAAATGAAAGAAATGTCTGTACACAAAGATTCCTTTATACCTTTGGCCAATCATGATAATGAAAAACAAAATAAACTTCTGGATCCTCCTGTGCAATTTTTACCCTGTTGCTGTTCCTTTATAACTAATAAATGTTCCGAAATGGATAGACGTACGGTTAAGATGGCCATGGCTGTTATTGATAAGAAATCACTGACGATGCAACAACAAATTCGTCTACAAAGTACAGAGAAACGTTTATATAATATTGAACAAAAATTGGAGAAAATGTTTGAAATGTTACAGGATTTACAGGCGAGATAATTGGATGCAAAGAGGGGAATGGTATTACTAAAAGAGCTGGTGATAAAAAATTTTTAAAATTTAAATAAACATATATTTTTATTAATTAAAAAATCTTAAATTTAAAATATTTTTAACTTAAATTAGCTTTTTATGTTATCTTTAAACCAACTTTTCGTTAGTATTTATCACCAGCTGCATATTTATTTACGAAGAAGAGAAAATGTATTTTTTCAGTATTTGCTGGAGTGTATTTTATATAAATAATTGTTAAAAATTCTATTTTAAAAATGTAATTAAGAAAGAACTTTGTAAACTGTTAATATTTTTTTTAATAATAAACAAATAAGTAAATAATAACTTTGTTTGAGAGAATTCAGAAAAATTCTTATAATTATTTGAAATGGTAATGAATTTAATATCTACTATCTTTTATTTATAATGTAGGTAAGAATAACTTTCCACAATATATCTGATGTTTACATTAAGTTAATAAAGTGAGGAAAAAAACGAATAACAATTAGTTTACTGGTCCAATTTACATAAAAGTAAAAAATAATCGTAGCGGTTTAGTATTCGAGTTTAAATTTAGAAGGCGGATGTCACAAACACCTGCATCAGGTGCTATAGCACCTTTCATTTTTATGTGTGCTATTTTTTATAAGTACACGCAGAGAAAAAACATGGTTACAGCATGATCACCACAACTATTCAATGATTATATAGCCGGTTTTCATTGATTTAAATATACTGTGTTCATGATAGTAACGTTTATTATTCTGTTTAATCATTTAATGATTACCCATAATCAAAATTTTAATATGGTTCACTGAATTATAATATGTATTTAAATATGTTTATATGAAATCATATATATGATAAATCCACTCATTTAGTCAATTCTACAACTATTCAGTTAATTCTACAACCATTCAGTTTATTTTACAAATTTGGTTAATTCTACAACCATTAAGCCATAAACTTTTGAATACACTTTTTTGTGTATCAGTCCAGTAGTTATAATTCTCATTTAGTTTATTTATGAACAAATATAAATTGACAAGATTTGTTTTTATTCAGTATGATGAATGCACCACGCATCGTGGTACAAATGAATATAAATATGAAAACATGGGATTATATATATGATAAAATGGAATTATACTTATGATGGAATTAGTTCATATGTATGATAGAATGGAATAATATATATGATAAAATGGAATTATATTTATGATGAAATTAGTTTATATATATGATAACATGGAATTATTAAATGATATAAACATGACGAAATTGAAAGCAATACTTAAGAAAAGGTTATAAAACTTACTAAAAGTTATTAATAAGGTTATAAACCTTACTAATAAATTATAAATTGGAATCATAGTAATGATTATGTACAAATATACTTATTGTAACCTGGAATAGTATGTTGTTCTTAGTTTATGGTCACTGGAACCATATTTTTTCTTTGCGTGTAGTTGTCGAGTTATTTGTATTTTAAATTTCATAATTTTTATAAACATCCGTTCAGTTTCTTTCAATATATCGATCATATGTTTAATCCGATTTAAATAAAATTTCATTAGTTAAACAACAAACATTTTAAGTCCTTATCTGTTTCGAATTCAAAAATAATTAAGTAATTTTGAAGTTGAAATTTTCAGAAATTATTATTTTAGATTTTTTTTATCATAAAAGCATTCACTTCTACACAGAAAAAAGTCACCAATTAACAAATATATATGAAAATAATTCATTCAATTATAAACTTGTTTAAATTTGCACCTCTCACCAAAATGATTATATCAATTACTAAAAACTATAAAAAATACAAAACAGAAAAAAATTCCCAATTAAAAAATTAATTAAATCAATCAAGTAGATGATTGAATGAATTAAAAATGGGTATAGGAAAAAAAATCATACTAAAATTTATTTTTATTTTATTTTTTTTTTTTCTTGAATATATTTGTTAAATTTTGCTGCAAAATTAAACAACTGAGTTAATTGAAAAGAAGACGGTAATAATTTTTTCTGAGTATACTCAGATCATAAATAACTCGCCCTTTTATCAAAATAATAAAATTTGCCAATATCATTTGCAATTTCTTGTGCCACCCAAATTTAAAATTTTACCTCATATGGGAGAAGGGTGGATCTTGCCCATTTTTGGTTTCCGAGTTTCATTGGCTACTTGATCTATTTGTAGAAAATTTCATTGGCTTACATACTTTTTATAAGAGACATCATGCGAAAATAGACAATTATTATTAACATTTTTATTATTTTTACTAAAGAAATTACAAGTCATTTTTAATGACAGGTAATATAAAAAGTCATATCGCTCTTCTACAGATTAAAACTTATATTTTTTTAACTGATTTCTTATAACGCATCTTCTAATCAAACTCAACATAATTACCTGTTTATTGAAAATCACTTTATTTTTAGTGTGTTCTTAATAACTTCTTGCGAATTTTGCAATTATACTTTTTTTTTTTTTTTTGATATTTACATATAACTTTTGATTTTCGTTAACAATTATCATATATAATCATAATCATCTTTGTAGTTTGATAGTTGCAAGTTGATGAATTATAATTAACACAATAATCACGTAGGGTAAGTGTGCCTGTAGTCGGCAGTTTAACGTTTTGTCTTAGTTTAAAGTTATCTGCGGAAGAATATTAACATTGTTTGTGATTGACAAATAGATATTGCAAGCCACTGAAGGATATTGTTTAAATTTTGCAAAGATTTTTGCTAAAAATTTACTGCTAAATTTGCCTAAATAATACATTTCATAAAATACTTCGAATTTATCTGTAGTTGGCATGCATTTCCCAATATTCGGCATGTAATGATCCAGTAGTCAGCATAGCATTTTTAATAAGTTAATTGAACTGAAATCTATCTTTTATGCCAATTATCCAATTATAGTGAATATATTTAATTTTTCATTGTAGAAAATTAGTGTTAGCGTACCAAAACTAATGCGAATGATTATACTTTAGTGTGCCTGGAAAGTGTTTTCTTTGGAGTAAAAGATGTAGGAACACAACTCAAATGAAGCGTATCAATGTTCTAAATAATAAAAAATATTAAATACTTTTAAAATTAAAATTCAGTTCCATACCACTGATTGAAAATCATAAGTATGGCACATCTTGGTCAAAGAAAAGTTTTAGTATTGGTATCGAAAATTTACTTATTATGGAGATGTTATGGAAAAACAAATTAATGTTTTGCTCATGCATTTCTGCTTTTTAAGCCGTTCTGGCGGAAAGAAATCAAAATTTTAGTAAAACAACTTTTTAATATTTTATTCATAAAAGAGAAACGTATAATGTTCTAAATAAGAGAAATGCTAAATATTTTTTTTTTTTTCATAAAAACTCAAAAATTAAATTATTTTAAACCACTCTTAGGCCCGTTAACAATAAAACAATAACTGGAAGTTAAATACTAACTTTCAGTTTAAGCAAAGAGTTAAAATAAATTCGTTAACACAAAGTTCTAGTTAGCACTAAATTTAAGTTAAATTTAATCGAAAAAATTCTTTCAGTTATTTTTTAACTTTTAGTTTATACAAAAATAAAATAAAAAAAACAAGATCCATAAGATTATTTAAGATTATGACTTATATCATAAAAAGACGAAAATAAAAAAAACAAGCGCGAATTATATTCGGCCCGGCCGAATCTACTATATACCCACCATCAACATTTTCAAATTTTACGTTATATGGGAGGGGGCGGTAAAGTGGGCGGACCACGCTCATTTTTTGTTACCGAGTTTACATTGGTCCTTGAACTATTTGAACACAATTTCGTTGATTTTCACCTTATATGGGAGGTGGGCGGTAAAGTTTTGGTTTTCGAGTTTATATCGATCCCCGAACTATACATACAATATTTCGTTGTCGTAAATGCCTTTGTTGAAGAAATATCAGCAGAAAAGTATGAAACGGACACCCTGTGTTTTTAGTTTTTAGCCCACAACTTTTTTGTTTATTAACCAATATTGCCCAAACAAACCTTATATAAGACAAATATTTGTCCTCTACGTTGCCCCGTTCGAGCCCTATCCTGCTTTCAACAGACGGACGGACATAACTAGATCGACTCAGAATCGAACCAGGACCCAGAAAATATTTACTTTGTGGGGTCTTAGATGATTCCTTCGACATGTTACACACGGAATGACAAAATCAATGTGGTGGGTATAATTTTTGATGGTGGGTATAAAAATTGTGCAATCTGAAACAGTCGTTTACATGGTTCCAGATATTTATTAAAGGACAATACGAAAATAACTATGTTAACCTTGAGATAAAAGTTTTAGTCAAAATATATTTTTAAAATGGCACATTTTGATTAATAAACTCTTTTAAATAACCACCATAAAAATGTTCTCTTGGAATGGGTACTTTTAACATATGCCGCATTTTAAAAGAATTCATTAGACCAGTTTATCTCGCTAAGATTAATCCATATTTGATCGTATCTCCTATATTCGTTCTACTCTCAAAAATAATTTAATTTATTGATATTTGGCACAAATAATTTTCAACTGCCCAGTCCAGAATACAATTACACCCAGATTCCTGAGCATCACTCTTATTCCTAATAAGTGGATCTATCAGAACAAAATTAATTTAATTCTTTGTATTCATTGTACTTTTTCCGAATGGAGGCCCCTAGCAACATTTAGGGGTGCCCGAAAATACATATAAACTTTCAAGCACCCACAATAATATATTAGAATCAGAATGTCTCTATTTAAGTAAATATAAGGGATTTATGGATGTCTGTCCACAGCCGTCTGTTCATGTAAACTATATGAAAGAAATAAAAGTCGCCACTTTGAATATATTTTGTTGATATTAACTGGTTTATAATCGACCATAGCTCCCAAATAAAGTCCGAAAATCCTTTTGAAGATAATAAATTCCATATGTTTTTTTTTTTTTTTAACACAAATATATATACACTATCGGACAAAATAAAGTGCGGCTTCTTACTCTTGCTACACACAGAAAAGAGATTAGTTTGAAAATGTTTACTGATATAAATATTTGATAAACAATACTAAAATTTAACAATAGAATATCGGATTTTTTATATAAATCCCTGTGAAATCATCATAATATTGGAATAACAAGTGTTACAAATTTAAAATTAGTTATTATAATCAATTGCAATTGGTTAAAAAAATATAATCAAATTCGGACGGAACAACCGAAATGGTTTCACATATTAATACTAAATATTGCTAGTTGCAATTAAAAAACGTTTTATATTATGAACATTTAAATATTAACAACATTTTCAGTTACTGCAATCAATATGTTTCGATTACAATAAAAAAAATATAAAACAATTCGATGTTTCCAAACGAATAATTTTTGTGATTTTTTATTAAAATTTTTTTGACATTTTAAAAAGAAATACGAATAGAAAGAATTTATATTTAGAATATACCTATTATAAAATAATACAATTAAAATAAATACAAACACAATTATAAAGGTTATTTAATTGCGGATATATGGGTGAGTACACTGATGTTACAAAATATGCAATAATAATAGTTTCATTTAACTTATCCTTATGACCTTCAGGTGATGCGTAATGATTGCATTTCCTTGCAAGTTACAAGATTCGGCGACAACATTTCCCTGTCTTGGTATTGCATAATTTTCATTTAGCTTATACGCTGATTCCATTTTATGCGTAATAAAGGTAAGCAAACTACAATTTGCGATATGCATTTTCAAATAACTATTCTTTACTCAGTGATACGATGCATCACTTTCAAGCTGTTTAAAATGTTGCGATAAATGTACGATGCGCTAAATATTCGCAGTTAAATGTTATAATAATCCGTAATATCTCACAAAGCGTTCCAAACTCATTCGAGAACAGCATGCTTTCATTTTACGGATAAAAAAGGTAAGCAACTTGCAATACGCATTTTCAAACAACTATTCCAACGCTTTTCTTTTTATACCCTACACCACCATAGGTGGGGAGGGTATTATTATATATTTTTAAAAATATTCGAATAAAACAATTGTATTACTTAAAATACATCTGTAGTTACTCGAATATGAGTTTTTGTCCTTATAGAACAACGTAAGCCTGTTCTCAGCTATGGTCAAAAAATGTTGATATTTTTAACGGTCGTTTCAAAACTCAAATTTCAGTTTTTTTGATACTTTGTTAAACAAATTGTGCGATTCAAAAAATGAAATGAAAAAAATTAATTATAGCATTTCGGAACATCTGCTCCGATTTCCATGAAATTTCACATGATAATAGTAGAGGTATAAATAACGTGACCAGAGGGTTTTTGACAAAAAGCGGGACCCGAACGACTAAAAAGCGGGATTCTGAACAAAATTTTATGGAAAAAAACGGGATTTTGAAAAGTTTTGTAAAAAAGAGGGATTTATCTGAATTAAAAATCTAGATCTACTGTTTTCTCGCAAGCACCTTATTCACGATCCAATTGAAACGTTGCAAATTGAGATCAGCCCATAATAATTTTGGATCATCGAAATAAGTAAATATATCCCTACAAGCTGAAACATTAAAAGTTATAATTTTAACGTGTTTCTCTACATGTTTTCAAAATATTCCTAGTTAAATTTCAAGATTGAATTCAAATATGGTTTGAAAAAAAACTTGGTACTTTTTGAATTTGATAGCATTTGATTTTCTTAAATAATTCTTAGACCCGTTAACAATAAAACCAAAGTTGGTTGCCGTTACCGCTAAAAAAAACATTCAACTTGACTACCGTAACTCCTAAAATACCAAAATAATTGAAAAACGGTTACCGCTAAAATATATAACGCAAAAAACCGTTACAGAAATAGTTTGAAATACCGATAACAAGAAAATACCGTTAGCCTTATTTTTGGGTTTAAGAAATATTATTATTTTTAATAAAGTTGAAATTAAACTTGTAATAAAGTTATAGCTACCCCAGGTTGTCATTATAATATGTGACTACAAATTATATTTTATGGTTTTCAACCGATACTTCGAAATTTATGAAACAACAGTTAGCCATAAAATACCATTGCCGAAATAACTAAAAATACCGTTACCTATAAAAAAAAACGCTATCAAAATAATCCGATAGACTGTTACTTTTTCACCTTTTTGAATCGGCTGCGAATATTATATTTTTATAACATTTAGTTTATACAAAAATAAAAAAGTATCCAATCCGAAACAAAGGCACAATCCGAAACAAAGGCACATATAAACATATTTCCAGATAGTTACCCAGCAAAAAAGGAACTGAAAAAGTCATGAATTTAACATTGGAAGGAAGTACTTAGTCGTGAAAAAGAGCTGCAGAAGTTTTTTTTTAACCCATGGTTGTCATTGGTAAGATGTTCTTCTTTTATACTTCTTGTTCGAAGCTTTCGAAGTACTTCTCTTAAAAATATGTTTATAAATTTTTTTTAACAAAAATTCTGTTTTAATTGTAAAAAAAAATAATACAAATATTTTAAAATTTTATTTTTTTAGAAATTATTAACCTTTTTTCCCGCAAAAATTTCATTTATTTACACTTTTTTGGAAGTAATTATTAAGAACTTCCAAAAAAGTTCAAAATATGCACTTAGTTACACTTTTGAAGTAGTGAAGATATTCTTTTTAGGAAGCACTTGATCGTTATTTTGCTGGGTTATTAAAGGTACAATATGAAATTATCCACGTTAACCATGAGATCAAAGTTCATGTCAAAACATCTTTTTGAAATGGGACATTTTGGTAAATAAAATTGGTTAAAAAAATTATTTAAATAGCCCTCAACAAATGTTCTAAAAATCCCTCTGAAAGAATAAAATTTCTTCCTTCAAAAATGTATTTATATTTTATTCCAACATTCTTAAAATAATTAAAGTTTTATACCTGTTTTTGAAAAAATTCTAGACTTTTTTGATCAAAATATATCAGAATTAAGATTTTTCATTCACTGGTAAAGAACTGAAGATATGTCAAAATATGTAGGTCTTCCTACATCGAAGTCATCAAAGACATTTAAAATTTGTCAGTAGAGAAGATAATCAGCGTAATAAAATATTTAAAACTTTTAATTATCAAAAACGATTTGAAAAGAATTATCAACTTTCCAGTGGAAAAAATTGTTTTTAGTTACACTTAAATATTGGTAAGAATTTTATAGAAAATGTAAATAAGGAAATCGAATAAGTAATTGGTAAGGTTAGAAAAGCGGGATTTCTCAATAAAAAGCGGGATAATCCCGCCAAAAGCGGGATGTCTGGTCACGTTAGGTATAAATGAGTTTAATTTTTGAGCTTGGATCATATAGACCTAAAAAGGGCGGGTACACAGGGCGCCAATGTTGGACACCTTGAGTATAACATTTTTTAAAAACGGTCCTGATTTCTTATATCTGGAAAAAAAAACGTCGTCATATGCATATCTTATCTCGTTTAGTTTAAGAGATATTCGGTTTCAAATATTAATATTTTTATTTCTTAGCTTGCCTATAAATAGAAAATTGTGCAAACGAAGAATTTTGAAAAAATATTTACGGTGTCAAAAGTTACAGGCATTTAAATTTGAACTTTGAAAAAAGTAGATTTTTCCTTTTTTTTTTTCTGTCAAAAAAGTTATCACACTATTTTTTTGCTATATACAAATTTTCTAAAGTAATATACATATACAAAGTTAAAATTTTTCCGAAAGATAACTAAACATAAAATATTTTTAAGGAAAAAAAATTGTTAAAAATTGATTTTTGCAAGAACCAGGGTTTCTCAAATTTGACCTATATTTCCAACAAAATTCGAATTTTCGCCTTAATTTCTCAAATCGCAAAGCTGGAATCTTTATATAGTCTAATGTGTTTTTAATTTGTTTGTAATGGAAATTTTTACTTCCCGAAATCGGTTGGAAGAATACGCCAAAAAAAGTAAAAAATATAATTTTTAGAAAATTTTTAAAGTCTTTTGGGAATTGAGGGCTTTTCCATAACAAATTAAAAAAGCCTACTTCAGGTGCTAAATTTCATAAAAAAATATTCTCTAAAAATATTTTATAGCAAAATTTGTTGTTTAGGAAATTTTGTCTACTTTTTAAATATATATTTAAATTCGTATAATACGAAAATTTGTTGAATAACTTTTGGAAAAAATACCGAAGAAGGATTGACTTGATGTTTTGTGCATATAATTCATTTTTAATTTTTAATAAAATTTTTGTTAGTGGATATTTTTGAATGATTTTTTGATGCTTAATTTTAAGTACTATTTTAATTTTTATATTTATCAACAGAAGTCCCGCAATTCCCACAAAACTTTAAAAAATTTCCAAAAATTCCATTTTTTACTCTTTTTGCTATATATTTCCAACCGATATCGGGGAGCAAAAATTTCTACTACAAAAATATTAAAAACACATTTGACTATATAAAAAGTATAACCTTTTTTTGATTTCAGCTTTGCGATTTGAGAAATTAAGGCGAAAATTCGAAATTTGTTGGACAAATAGTTCAAATTTGAGAACCACAGGTTCTCGCAAAAATCACAAATAAAATATTATAATAAAAATCATCATATAAATATTATATATGTTACTTAAGAAAATTTATATATAACAGAAAAATAATGTAACCACTTTTTTGGCAAAAAAAAAAAAAAAAAAAACGGGAAAATTCGAAGTTCAAATTTAAATGCCTGTAACTTTTGACTCCGTAAATATTTTTTCAAAATTCTTGCTAAGTATTTACTGTTACGAAATCAAAAAAATCGGTTGAAAATTGGACTTTATGGACTCGCCCCCTGTAGGTATATATGGTCCAAGCTCAAAACTTAAACTCGCATATATCTCTGCTATCACTATGTGAAATTTCATTGAAATCGGAACAGCCGTTCCGAAATTCCATAATTATTTCCATTTCATTTTTTGAATCACACACTGTGCACTGTATGTAGTTTAAGCCATTAATGATGTTTTTCAATAATAGATTATCTGGTTATAATCTAGGTTTAACTCCGCTACATTCGCCAGTTAAACCCAAATTAGTACTGTCATCACTAGGGGTCGGAATTTTATGCATTTATTTTTTGAAAATATTTCAATACTTATTTGTAACTGATAATGTAACTAGTTATTGAATAACTTCAAAGTAATTAGTTATTTTAATGACATCTAAGTTATGACTTTTTGAAATGCCTACCTGTAATAATATATAGTAAGTAGTTGCCTCTAATGACATCTCCGTGTTAAAATAATGAGTTATTTAGCTAATGTGTAAGTAGTGTAGAGTCATTATATTAGCTTCTAACTCATTACATGGAAAGCAAGTTCATAAAAAATATTTTACATTTGTTACTACCTTACATAACACATCTCTTCAACACTATCATTACAACTAGTACTTATCCTACTTAATGGAAGCATGCGAAAATAATACCAATACCGAAATCGAATGGTGAATTTCGTCCAATAGCGATACTAAGTTAGTTTTCAAAAGTGTTCGAAAAGGTGTTGTATAAGCAAATGACAACCTATATATATGAACAAAATTTGATGACTGATAAGCAATCCGGTTTCAGTTGTTTAACAGCCTTGGCCGACGTTACGGAAAATATAAGAGAGCTAGATGATGGTAAAATTACACTTTTAGTCTTACTTGATCATTCGAAGGCATTAGACACAGTAAATCATCAACTCCTCTGCTTGAAGCTAAAATACCTTTTCAATTTTTCATCCACCTCAACAAAATTAATATCTTCATATGTCACTGAGAGAACTAAATCTGTGTATGTATAGTGTAATTTCAAAGCCTTTATTACTCATGAGGGGTGTACCTCAAGGCTCAATACTGGGACCTTTATTGTTCTCCCTTTATGCTAATGATCTATCAACAACTATCACACAGTATGATACACATGTATGCTGATGATGTCCAAGTATATGTTACTAGTTCCGTAGGTTCCTTAAAGGAAAATGTTGAAAAGTTGAACGAGGATTTGAATAATATACATCGCTGGGCACTTAAAAATGGTCTATGCCTTAATCCTCAAAAATCGAAGTGCATTTTATACATAAGAAATCTCAGTATTTTCCGAGCTATAACATATTGATAAATAATGAAACTATTGAAATTGTTCGCAGAGTAAGAAATCTTGGTATAGTTTTCAATAATAATTTAACTTGGTCAAGTCACATAGATTCACTGGTTATTCAAATATATATAAAATTAAGAACGCTATGGGTGACTCAATACTTTACACCACCTAGAATAAGGATACTCCTTGCAAAAGTATATTTAATTCCGAGTTTGATATATTGTTGTGAGCTTTTTGGATATTGTGACAGCTCCAGTATGAGGAAACTACAAGTCCTTTATAATAACGTTATTAGATATGTGCATGGGCTGAAGAAACGTGATTGTGTCTCCTCATTCTCGAAAAGCTTGTATGGAGTTTCTTTTAAAGACCTAATTAATATTAAGATACTTGTATTTCTACACAAAATTATTTATACCAAAGAATCTAAATATTTATACAATTTGATAAATTTCGCTAGATCAAGAAGAGGAAAAAGAATTATTATCCCTTAACGTCGAAATTTAGTATCAGAATGGCACTTTTTCATATACGCTATTCGTCTTTGGAATGCAATTCCACACAACATACAGTTAATTAGCAACGCAATACATTTTAGAAAATCTGTATATAATTTCTACAAGCAATTATAATTTTTAACTTATATTTATATTACTTTTAATTTTAAATTATGTATTTATACTTAAAATTTTATTTTTATTGTAATTTTTTTATATTAATTTACAAATTGAAATTTTTTGTTATGCCTAATGGCTAAATTTTAAACATATTTTAATTTTTATGTATTCATTTTTATGTGGCTCATTTTATAACAATTATAATCCTGTACTATAATTATAAGATTTTGTCTTGTTGTGCAGGGTACCAATAAATAAATAAATAAAATAAATGAAGTTGTTGTTGGAATACCCTAAAAATTTAAAGAATATGCATTTTTTTTTTTTATTTTATTAATTATTCCATAAGAAAAACATCAAATCAGTCACGGTAAGCTAGGTAATGCATCATATTTTGTGTTTTTAAAATTTAAGGTTATGTTTTAAAAGATCAATGCTAATTCATTGTATTTATTTAAATTTGAGATTTTTCAGATTAAATTTTTTGAACATATATTCATGGCATTGAGTTTAATACAACCTAAGTTAGACTTTTATTTTTATACAATTTTGGCGAATACATTTTTATAAATTTTTTTATATTCCTCGTCAACAGAAGGTATTTGAATAATTCTAGTCCAGAAGGGCGAGATCTGAGCATGGAATAATTGATTTTTAATTTTCTCAAATCCTTCACTTTTTAAGTCACTGCTTGCAATTTTAATTTTAACTTTCAGCAATAGGGCCTTCCGCAGCTTCGATTTTCTCAATATAAATATTCGGCAAAAAAAAAAAAAAAAAAAAAAAAAAAAAAACTTTTTTCGTCCTCCTTAAAAAAAAAATAGTGTGCACGATTTATATAAATGATACACCAAAATATCCGGAATACTTGGCTTTAAGTCGTTTTTATATCATTTTATGCGATCAATACTTTCAGTGTTATTTTGAAAAAAGTGTCCGAAAAAAAAAAATCAATGAAAAATTGAAGATATTTTTACTAAAACTTCTTTTTAAAAATTAAAATATCAAAAAAGTTTCAGTTTATCATTTTTAACTTTAAGTTGGTAAGACTACGAGCAAAACAAGCCACGTATCTGCAAAATCTTTTTTTCATTCACAGTTAAGTGAAAATACCCATTTTTTTCGTCTTAAATAAAAAGCAGGTTGTTTAGATGGAATCTAACGTGCTAAATAACAATCTGCTTTCACTTTTTTCTATCACGTATTGATTTTCTTCTATGGCCATGACTACTATAAAATTTTTTTTCTTCTTAGTTGTAGGTATACATGAGTATTTTAACTTAACTATGAATAAAAGCAAGATTTTGTGCATCAATTTTGGTGATACATTTTTATTTTATTCGCAGAATTGCCAGCTTTAACATGAAGATGATAAATTGAAAATTTTTTGATGTTTTCATTTATCAAAAAAAATTTTAGTAAAAACAAGCGAGAACACCATCAACTTTTTCAAATTTTTCGTTATTTGGGAGGTGGGCGGACCACGCCCATTATTTGTTTCCAATTTTACATTGGTCCTTGAACTATTTGTACAAAATTTCGATGACGTTTTACCTTATGTAGGAGGTAGGCGGACCACTCCCATTTTTGGTTTCCAAGTTTATATCGACCCTCAAACTATCTGTATAAAATTTCGTTATCGTTATGCTTTTGTTTAAGAAATATTATCAGAAAAGTATGAAATGAAGCTACAACGGACACCCTGTGCTTCTAGTATTAACAAAACAAACCTTATATAAGATAAATATTTCCTGCTTTCAACATATAGACAGACGGACCGACGGACTGACATGGCTAGATCGACGAATCTAACCAGGACCCAGAAAATATATACTTTATGGGGTCTTAAATGATTTTTTCGACATGTTATACACGGAATGACAAAATCAATATACCCCCATCTTTTTGATGGTGGCTATAAAAATCTTTAACTTTGCATGAAATATCGAAATAACTCCAAAGTTATTGAGCACATAAAAAAATTAGGTGGCTTGAAGTTATTTTTAGTCAGCATCTTTTGGTATATCACTAATGTCAATCGTACACATCGTTCTTGAGTTATGGTCAAATACACTAGAGTAATGGCCTTATTATAGACAAAATATTAGACACGGCCATAAAAATAAATCCAGACTTGTTGGAAAAAAACTGAAAACAGATTCGTGTTTAGCACATCAAAATACATAAATTCCAACTATTCGTCTTTGTGGGAGGACTTTTTTTGCCGACCAGAGTTAATCAGGTATGGAAAATAACTGTTATTTTTGAATTTTTAAACAAAAAAAGCAGTAATAATCAAATATCGGAAAACTGATCCAAACACATCGTTGTGATCTTTATAGAGTCTACTTTAATAAAGTGATATGCTTTTTAAAATTTAGACTTTTATTATTATATACATTTTATTTTTTTTATTTTTTTTTTTTTTTGAGCAGAAATAAGGTATTTTTTTATTTTTTCGGCCATAAATAACAGTTATACTACAATTTTTTTTTTTTTTTTTTTGCAGAAATATAAGTAATTTTCTAAAACTTCAAATTTGGTTAACTTTTGATTTTGGTGATTTTGTTTTGTGGTAAAAATCACAAAATAACTTTTATTTCAGCTCGAAAATATAATAATCAAAAATAACTGTTATTTAAAAAAAAATAACTGTTATTGTTTGATTTTTAAGGTCCCTTCTATTAAATGAACTGATTTGAGTACTTAAAAAAATGAAAGCCCTTTAATTAAGTGATAATTAATCAAATTGATCCCAATTTATTTCTTGACTAAATAACGTCAATAAATTTAAAAAGACTCGCGTGGCATTTTTATTAATCAATAAAAATTATTATTATTATTTTTTTTTTTTTTTTCTAAAATTTACCATTTTTGACCAAAGCTGGATGTAGGGTGCAAGCTTTAATTAATTCAAAATTTCTTTATCAACCATTTGTGAAGCCTTGGCTTTTCAAATTAGTAAAAGAAAATTTTTTTATTAAAACAACTTTGAGAAAAAAGTGAAAAAAAGTGCTGTATTCTTGTAAATAGGCATTTTTCATACTAATTTCAGAGTGCTGATTTTGAACATTTTTCACGACTAGAATTGAAATAATTGAAAAATTTGTTTCAGCATACTATTTCGGAACATATTCCAAATTACACGATATTTAAAAAAAATTGCCCTTCATATACTTTCGGACTTATTCCCGGAAAACGAAATAAAGTCGGGGCAAAAAATCAAAAATTCAAGCTTAAATATCTTTTACTTGTAAGCTTATTTTTGCTTTATCTTGTCAAACACTTTACAGAAATATAAAAATATTTGAAATCGGGCTTAATTTGTAGAAGTTATGATTTTTTGAAACTTTTAAATACTCGATATAGAACATTTTAACACTGACCCTGTTGCTTATCTCGTGTTATCACAGGGTGACTACAAGATGATTTTTCTGTAAGCTTAGGTCCTCCTCTACAACTTCCATACATTTCAATTTGATCCGAGCAGTAATTTAGGAGATACAGATTTATAACCAAAAAATTTGCATTTGGCCACACTGTGCGGTGTAATGGGAGGGGTTTTTTGTTAAAAACCGTATTGGCTTTTGGTGATTTTACCATAAATGCGCCACATCCGATAAATACAAGGTGGCGCAAAAGTAATCCTCCTATCAGAAAATGCTATAAATTTTGCGATTGGCCCCTAATGTCAGTTCTGTTTTGACATTTGTGTAGTAAACACATGCGAAATACACTTTAATAAACAATGTTACGCTACACTGCTCCAGAACGAGGAATATTGCTGACTATTTATTTGACCAATAATCGGTCGGTGACTTTGGCACAACGTGAATTTCGTCGCAGATTTCCTGGCCGTCCAACGCCTACTGGTGAAACACTGCGACGTTTAGCCGCTCGCCTCCAAGAGACTGGCACAACACGAGATGCTGCCAGGCGTGGCAGACCCCGGAATAGCCGTTCTGCAGAGAATATTGCTGCTGTAGCCGAGGATGTCATGGAAGCGCCGTCGACATCGACCAGACGACGTGCCACGCAAATGGGTATCAGTCGACGGTCTTTACAGCGAATTTTGGTACAAGATTTGAAGATGTTTCCGTACAAAGTCCAGACGGTGCATCAGCTGTTAGCTGCTGACCGCCAATCGCGTCTAACATACGCTCAAGCCATCCTTAATCACCACCAAGAGGAAAATGATTTTTCATCAAAAATAATCATGAGTGGTGAGGCCTATTTCCATCTTAGCGGGTACGTAAATAAGCAAAATTTACGCTTCTGGGGCACTGAAAATTCGCGTGTAACGCACGAAGAGCCATTACACCCGCTCGAAGTCACTGTATGGTGTGCTGTTTTCGCTGGAGGAGTCATCGGACCTTTTTTTTTTCGAAGACGTCGCGGACCAAACGGTTACTGTGAATGGTGAGCACTACAGAGCAATGATCAACGAGTTCTTTTTGCCGCAACTTGATGAATTGGGATTGGAAAACCTGTGGTTCCAACAGGACGGTGCAACGGCACACACTGCACGTGCCACAACCGATATGCTGAAGGATGCATTTCCCGGGCGCCTAATCTCCCGTTTTGGCGATTTGCACTGGCCAGCAAGATCGCCTGATTTGACCGCTCCAGACTTCTTTTTGTGGGGCATTTGGAGTCGCGGGTTTATGTCAACAAGCCTCAGACTCTTGCAGCTCTTAAAGACAATATCCGTCAAGAATGTGAGGACCTATCGCCGGAATTTTTGGCCAAAGTGATGGAAAATGCCATAAAAAGGGCTCAAATGACAATCAACTGTGGCGGCGGCCATTTACATGACATCATATTCTCGACTTGATGTAAAAAAAAATTAAAAGACCAAATAAAAATAATCCACAAGAAGAATCAAAGTTTTTCATTTTTTTTTTTTTTTTTAATTACAGCCAAAAAACATCGGAAGTTTACTTTTGCGCCACCTTGTATAAGAGAATTTTATTTTTCTTAAAGTCCTTCCCTTACTTAATAAATTGTTTGAAAATAACCGCTAAAAGAAAGTTAAAAAATCGTTAGAACATCTGTTATGTGCTTTAGAAAAAATATAACTTTAACGGAAAAATTAAAAAAAAATATAAAAATATGCAAATTTATATGTATTATTAAGAAAAACTTTAAAAAATATGAATTTTCGAGTAAATATGGAAAAATATGCACTAACAAATCGATGCTTTTTAACGAAATGGTTTAAAAAGAAGTGTAAATATTCGAACGAATACTCAGTTTAACGAATTCGCGATTTAACGTACGTCCAAATTTTTTACATTGAGTACCTTATATTACGAACAATCTATATATTTAAGTACTCGATATAACGAACTTTTTCAAAAAATGTCTTTTAAAATCTATAACAATAAGAGAAAGTAAATAAAACACATTTCTCATCAGGGATGGAAAATGAAAATATTTTTCGGTATCAAAATAAATTTCAAATAGTACTTTTGGAACCCTTAGAGCACTAAAATTAAATTTTTTGATAGTTATTTACTTTTTATTTAGTGTAAGACTCAAAGAATGTAATTTGTATATTTAAAACGGAGGATTAAATAAGGTTTTTTAAATACGGTTTAATTCAGATTAAATATTACAGTAAAATATGAAGGTATTAATAACTGCGACACTGTGATTAAAATAAACTTAAGAAGAACAAAGTCTAAGATCTATTTCTTAATTTCGAGTACTTCGGCTTTAGTTTTGTTGAAATATAATTCATTACCGGATGTCTTTAAAATTTCACCAATTTTCACTTCAATTTAATTTACAGATCATAAAAACTTGTAGTTTTTAGTAGTGATTGTACATTTAACAATTTACAAATTTGTAACAGCTCAAATGTTTCTATAGTAGCATAGTATAATTATAAAGTATACTTGTAAGAATAACTGATTTACAATTTTTTCATTGAACTACAGTTGCGAGCATAAAAATTGCAACGGTACACGCAAAAAAAAATATGGTTCCAGTGACCATAAACTAAGAGCAACATACTATGATTGTAGTATATGATTCCAGGTTACAATAAGTATATTTATACGTAATCATTACTATGATTCCAATTTATAATTTATTAGTAAGGTTCATAACCTTATTAATAGCTTTTAGTAAGTTTTATAACCTTTTCTTAAGTATTGCTTTCAATTTCATCATGTTTTTATCATTTAATAATTCCATGTTATCATATATATAAACTAATTTCATCATATATATAATTCCATTTTATCATATATATCCCAGTAAAAAAAGACATGCAAAAGAAGTAGTAAATGCATGAGTTCACGTGACGTTGCACTGGTTCATTTTTAGGTGAAACATGCAAGATTTTAACACTGACGTGTCATTGGAGTGCATGGGTTCACTTTAGAGAAACAACTCGTCATTAAAATGAGTGCTTAAAACCCATGAAAGCTTGATGAATCAACTACGTGTTTTCAGTGGTTTATTAATACATGTACATTTATATACCAAAAAATTATATCGAACATGAATTAAACTATCGATTTTATTAAAAGATTTATAAATTTATAAATAAATAGCACTTATTTTTAATTTGAGTATAAAAAATGCATAATTTCAAATAATTTACAAGTTAAAGTCAATTTCTAAAACTCGAGTTGAATACATGCATTGAACGATGTTTTCATGAGTTCACAAATGATAGATAAATTTATTAGGTTTGAGGAAGTAATTAAGAATGCATTTAAATGCATAAGTTATAAAGAAATCATGGAAACATTACATCGCTTTGAACTACTTCATAAAATTTTTGCTGGGATCATATATATGAACTAATTCCATCATAAGTATAATTTCATTTTATAATATATATTATCCCATGTTGTCATATATATAATTACATTTTATCATATATATATGAACTAATTTCATCATATATATATAATCCCATTTTATCATATGTATAATCCCATGTTTTCATATTTATATTCATTTGTTCCACGTTCATTTTTATACCCTTCACCAAAGGTGTAAAGGGTATATATAAGTTTGTCATTCCGTTTGTAATTCCCACAATTTTCGTCGGAGAGCAAAAAAGTTGACATTTTCGGGATCCTTGTAAGAAATGATGACGATAGGACCATGTCCGTCCGTCCGACCGTCCGTCCGTGTGTCGGTTGAAATGGCGTTTATGAAGCCCACCGATAACTGACATATATAATATATATATCAAACGATCGGAAATGCTTTTTTCAGCAAGATCGGTTCATACAATGCAGAGATATGTTAAAAAAACCGGTTTTTAGAACCGGTTTTCCAGTTTCTGAAGCCTCTGTATATACTAGGGACTTCGTTTTTACAAAGAAGTTTCGGACATTTTTTTCTGAATTTTTGTTCTGAAAAAATAAAATAAATCGGTTCAATAATAACTGAGATATCGGACAAAACGCATTTTTTATTTTTTGAAGCCCTGGTTTAAGCTATAGATTTTTATTTTTATACAGATCGGTCACAAATATTTTTTTAAAATTTCGGTTTTTTGAATCAGCAGGATCGGTTTGTAAATGGCGGAGATATGCTTTAAAAACCGGTTTTTGGAACCGGTTTTTCAGTTTCTGAAGCCTCTGCATATACCAGGGACTTCGAATTTTTAAAGGGGGCTCGGAAATGAAATAAATCGGTTCAGTAATAACTGAGATATCGGGGAAAACGATTTTTTTATTTTTGAAGCCCTTGTTCAAGCTACAGATTTTTATTTTTATATAGATCAGTCATAAATGTTTTTATAAAATTTCGTTTTTTTTAATAAACCAAATTCGTTCATAATCAACAGAGTTATGGCCCAAAAACAAATCTGTTAAGAATATAAATACACACACAAACATGTATATTAAGCATTGTAATGACTATTAGTGACGTTTTTTGTTTTTTGTATAGACAAGTAGTTTAGTTAGAAACAGCAGTCATATAATGAATAACAGTGTTGTTGTTGTTCTTTGTATATGCAGTCTGTACAAAAATAAATAGATATGGAATTGTTGTTGTTTATTTTTTAAAACTAAAACATATCTGTTAAGAATATACATAAATACATACACAAACATGTATATTAAGCATTGTAATGACCAGGGCAAGTTTTTCAAGCTTTTCGCTTGGAAAGTAAGCATTTGCATATTTCAAAAGAATTTCACAAAAAATGCTTATATTTTAAATCATTGCATAAATTTGCATATAATGGATACAAAAATTAGTTTTCTTAACAAAAACAAAATTTTTTGGTGATTTTTTGGAGTTTAATCAAATGATTTCTAAAATTATTTTGTGAGTATTTTGAGTACATTGTAAATATTGTAAAGAAAAAAAATTCGGAAGCGTCAAATATGATACTTAAAATTGGAATTGTTATATTTTTATAAACATTGAAATATATTTGAGATTGAAAGATAAAAAATGCATTTATGTGCATATTTTCTACACATTAATATATAAGAATGCATAAATTCGTTGCTTTTTATATACATATTCATGCTATTTTTGCATATTTCTGTTCATATTATACCATTTTTTCGTGCTTTTTCAAGCGCATATTTCAATTATTTTTGTGCATATAAAAACTTGCCCTGGTAATGACTATTAGTGACGTTTTTGCCTATAAGACAAGTAGTTTAGTTAGCAACAGAAGTAATATAAGGAATTACAGTGTTGTTGTTGTTCTTTGTATATGCAGTCAGTTTGTATATACACACATAAAAAAATAAATAAATATGGAATTGTTGTTGTTTATTTTTTAAAAGCAAAGCCTGCTATGATTGTTTTTTTTTCATATTCAAATTTTCGTAATTTGAAAAAAATGTAGATTTAAATATGTGAAAATATGAAAGCATACGTTAAAGCGAAAATTTTATTATTTGTCGGTAATATGGTAATATGATGTCGATAAGATAATAAGATGGTAATATGGTAATATGGTGAAGGGTATCAAAGATTCGGCACAGCCGAATCTTTTTTCAATTTCATTACATTCATATTTGTTCATTTGTTCATCATACTGAATAAAAACAAAACTTCTCAATTTATATTTGTTCGTATATAAACTAAATGAGAATTGATATACTAACAAACTACTGGACTGATACACAAAATTGTTTATTCAGAAGGCATTAAAAGTTAATGGCTTAATGGTTGTAGAATTAAATAAATTTGTAAAATGAACTGAATGGTTATATAATTAACTAAATTGTTGTAGAATTAACTAAATGATTGGATTTATGATATATATGATTTCATATAAACATATTACAAATACATATTAGAATTTTGATTGTGGGTAGTCTTTAAATGATTAAACAGAATCATAAAAGTTGCTATCATGAACACAGTATATTTAAATCAATGAAAAACGGCTATATAATCATTGAATAGTTGTGGTGATCATGCTGTAACCATGTTTTTTCTCTGCGTGTAGGCTATATGATTTTTGATCGTGTTGATTAGGGCTAGAACGTCATTAAATTAGCCAATTTTGTTGTGATTTTATTCTTTGCGGCCTTAGCCAACTATTGTATGTCATTTTGTTCCAATTGTTACGCATACGAACAGTTAATAAATTTTTTTTTTAAAGTTGTAAATTTAAGGGAGCAAAAAAAAAAAAATGCAAATCCTAAATAGTCACCGGATTTTTTTTAAATTTTGATAAAAATAATTATTGAAAAATGCTGAAAACTATAATTTGGTAGTATTACCACTAATTAATACAAATACATATAAATTTAAGGTAATTTTAACTACAAAGGATATTAATAATTAATTTTCTCCATACTTTTTAAGAATTTTAGAATATTTTTGAATAACATTCTGATAATGGCAGTGAAATAATATTAATATGTAGTTCTAATATGAAGATTCTTAAAAATTATCTTAAAGAAACAGTATTGAAAAAATAAACGTCCAGAAATTAGAATAATTCAGAAATTAGAATTGTCTAAAAAACAAAGCGGTTCTAATTTGTGAGCGTCTACTGTATATGAAACTTTAAAGCGAAAAGTGGTAAAGTAAATATTTTTGCGTTATATTTCTAAGCAAATAGTATATTTTCATTGTATTTATAAAAAAAATATATTTTTGAAACTTTTGTGAAAAAGTAAATTTTTCGGACAACCTAATTACAACAAAGTTTATTTTAAACGGGTCGAATAATGCTCATTCTTACTAAAATTTTATGTTAAATCGATGTATAAAATAAAATTTCGTATAAATCAACCCGATTTGTCTCTGCGCAAAATGCCGCTCAAAATGTGCGTTTTTAGCCGCAGCTATGCAGGGGAAGGAGTTGGAAAATTAAAAAAAAATAAAAATTACGCCATTATTTTTACTGCTGCACAAACCTTCTAATAAGGTATGATATCTCAAAATCAAAATTTTAAAATTTACCCTAGTATTTATGCTATTTAAAGAAACTTATATATAAACTATTTTTAAATCAACATGAATTTGTAAATATGTATACTATTTTTGAGCAAATGGTTACTTTAACTATATAACATTTTTTGCGTATGCTGGACCTCTAACAGTTCATAAAATATGTATGTATTATTTGCTAACTGCCTTCATGAGCAGAGATCAAAAATAATTCATATTAAAACGAGTATGAAATTAAATTAAATAGTTGGTATTTAATATATAAGTATTATTTATTTAATATAGTATTACAGTTATGATTAATCAACTTTTTATAAAACTTATTTTATTTTTAAAATTCTTACCACAACATATTAATAAACTGTGGCGTACGAAAGCCGGGTGTTTTATGTAATAAATTTAAAATGCAATCAAATTATTTCATTTCAACTTTACTACTTTCTCGGTTCAGTACATAAAGCATTAAATAATCATTTTAAAATATCCTTAAACACTTTAAAGTAAATGGATGCCAATAGATTCAGTGATCTTACAAATAGTTTGGCTGATCCCCAGGTTAACTAAAATATGAAAAATATAAAATTTGAAATATCTAATCAGAATTATTTTTTAACAGATAAAACTATCCAAGGCCTTAATCAATCGTGATATTAATGAATTTCGTGCTGCCTTAAGTATTGGGGCAAATGCCTTAACAAATGATGATCGACATTTAAATATATACGAAAAGGCTTTACAAACACCGGGCTGTTCGGAATTTATTAAAGAATGTTTGCGGTCAGGTTGTGATCCAAATTACGTGAGTAAAATACATAGCAATAATAACAATAATTAAAATATTAAACTAACACTTCTTTTAGATAAATAGCTTCTACAATAAAGCTGCTATTAATTTTGCCACCGACTCAAGAGATCCTCAAAATTTGAAAGAACTTTTAAGTTCACCCGGTATCAAGGTCGATCATAAATATTCCGATTTAACTCCTCTCAATTCATTGGCCAAAAATCTCAACAATGAAAATTATAACAATGTATTGGAATGTATAAGAATTTTATTACGCTATGGAGCTTCACCCAATGTGCCCGATCAAAGGGAAATGACACCATTGCATAATGTGATAAAAAATCGTAAAATTGATGATGTGAGAAAATATGAAATTGTACAAATGTTTCTATCCCTAGACAATATTGATATAGATACTTATCGTGAAGGTGAATTAAGAGGAATTTTAGAAAAGGAATATCCTCTAATGGAATTGCCAGAACTTAAGGAAAATAATATTATAACATTTCATTCTCTAATGTCTTATATAAGAAGCGGTAAAATGGAACTATTTGAAAAACAATATAACAATAAGTTACGAAATACAAGTCAAGATGAGGAAGTGCAATTATTGGTTGCCTCCATAGAGTATGGGGCCCACAAAGCTTTAGATATAATTTTGGCTAATGGCGTAGATTACAATCAAACCGTTAAGCAGGATAACACACCCATTGAAATAGCGTGGATTTATGGTAATTGGTATGCCTTGGAAAAACTTTTGCAACAGCCTCAAATTAAACTTCGTGCCAAAGATCAACCTTTAAGTAATATTGTACGTAAACTGAATGAAGGTACTGTGCAAGAATTTTGCAACTATTGGAAATGTTTTTATGTCTTATTGGATTCGGACAGAATCGATATAAATGCCATGGACTTTAGTAAATCTACTGCCCTCCATTATGCTGTTAAATATCGCAATAATAAAGCAGTTAAAGAGCTTTTGAAGAGAGGTGCTTGTATAAGTTTGGAGAATTCATTCCACGAACTTCCTTTATATGGCATGAGTCCTGCAGTATGGGAAGCTCATTTAGATAATTGCATTTCCTGCAGTGGTGACGAGTTGGGCGATAAAAACTTTCAGATATTAATTAACTTTAAGAATTTCATGACTTCCCATCAGAAGAGACGAAAACAACTGAAAGGCGTTTTAACACCCATAGCATTTATGGCCGCATCAAAAGAATTTCGTTATTTGTTACAACATCCGGTCATAACGAGTATTTTATATCTAAAATGGCATAAACTGTCTTTAATATTTTACATAAATTTCTTATCCTATTTGTTCTTTGCAATTTCCATGATCACCCATGTTGTTTTGAAATATCGAGAACCTGGCCATAAAATAGCCACTGAATTGTCTTTGTGTTGCTCTTATTTGGGCATTTCATATTTAGTCCTAAGAGAAATGCTGCAACTGATCTTATCACCTTTAAAATATTTACAATCTTTTACCAATTATTTAGAAATATTGCTCATCATATGTTCCACGTTGTCATGTCATAACTGGAATGTTGAAGATATGGATTTTGCTCGCAATATAGCTGTCGCCTGTATTCTACTCTTGTCCTATGAGTTGGCTATAATGGTGGGCTCATTACCGGTCTCTTCTATATCTACTCATATGCTAATGCTAAAAGCTGTGTGTAAAAGTTTTCTCAAGAGTTTCCTGTTATATTCTATTTTTATTCTGACATTTACTTTGTGTTTCTATATAAAAAGTAAAAATGATACTCCTAATGATGAAAATGATGAAGATTATTTTCACAAATTCTCTGATCCTTTGGTAGCCTTTTCCAAAACTATTGTCATGTTTACGGGAGAATTTGATGCGGACAGATTAAAACTGGACTCTAGTTATACTATATATCTGTTATTTCTCTCTTTTGTGTTCTTTATGACCATTATACTCTTCAATTTGCTAAATGGTCTGGCCGTTAGTGACACTCAAGCTATTAAAGATCAAGCCGAATTGAATGACATTATCTGTCGTACTAATATTTTGAACCGGTATGAAAAAGCTGCTGTTGATCAAACTATAAACTTTAATTTTCTACTCAAACGTCAGCCTTTTCGTACAATATGTAAAATTTTTACTCAACTTTTTCCAGACTACACTACCGATGTTCAAATTTCTATTTTACCTAATAATAAAAATAAAATTGTTAATTCTAGAAAAAAGAGAAAAATGTCGATTATGCTAAAAAATATGGATGAAAAGATTAATAATGAAAATACAATTATATCTCTAACGAACGGTGATGGAGTTGCTAATGATGATGATAACGAAGATGATTTTACCACGAATAAATATTTAAAATGTTGGTTTTCTTGTTTCACCGATCAATGTTCAAGAATTGATAAACGTACAGTAAGTCAAGCCATGGCAGTATTGGAAAAGAAATCGATTCAGACCATAGATAAACGTTTGGAGATTTTGGAAGAGAAACTAAACAAAATTATTAGTAAATTGGATATACAAGAAACGGAGAATACTGTGTGCATTTGAAAAAATAAAAAATATGTTTGTATTTTAAAGTCAAATATTAATTGCAATTAAATGTTTAATTTTGATTTTATTTAAAAAAGAAACAATTATATGAAAATTTGTTCCAGTGTTCTAGGTATGTCGGTTTTAAAATAAAACACAAATTTCCATATAAATGATAATAGTTAATAGTTTAATTTATGTATATATTTTTAAGTTTCGTGATATTATAGTACATGTTTTATAATCTCTTGCTGAGTCGATTTAACCCTGGAAGGGCTTCGTTAGTCGCTTCGACTAACAACAATGCTATTTTGAGTGATATTTCTTTACTCGTTGCATATTTTTTTTGAGAATTTTGGTATAACACCTGCCGTAAATAAGATCTTGAAGTGTCCAGACGTTTGTTGCTGGGAAGTTAGTATTTTGAGCAACCTTGTTACACGCAAAGAAAAAACATGGTTGGTCAAATCATAATCGGTAACTATCATTAATGTTTAGGTTTATGATTCTCTCAATCATATCAGTTATTATACCCTTTTGTGAACATAATATTGTCCTATCCAATATTAATATAATATGAACCTCACAATCATAACATTTATATATGATAGTCCTCACAACCATACTGCATAAATATAACATGATCCCTATATTAAATATTATAATACCCCCAATCATAATACTATGCATACGGTTAAAATGTATTTTTATTTATTATTATTTTTTTAATTTAAATTTTGCGAATAGAAAATAATTTAAAAACAAATACCACAGCCTTCACTGGACGATGTCGTTCAAGAAAATTCATCTTCACATACACACCTAAAAGAACATTTTTTAAAAATACATTTTTTTATTTTTATTTTTATATTTGACCGCACTGAATTATTTATATTTATTGTGCTTACCGAAAAATATTTCAAATTTTAAATTTGGACATTGATGATTTGCTCCGTCAGCACTCCGTGAATCTCGTTATTAAAAAATAATAATAAAGTTTTTTAGTAAAAATTTTGTGAACCTTTTTAAACGTTTTTCTTCACTTTACGTCCGTCACATTTAAGATTTCATTATTGACTGAGTAAATTATTTCGAAAGAGAGATAACAATAAAGACGAGCATATTATTGTCACCCCTCGCATTAAAATATTACATACAAATATTTCATTGAAATAATATGTTACTATGAAACATATTATTCTTTTAGTACACCGACTTTATATTATTACAAAGTACCATATGTTAAAATGATCAGAACAAAAAATAATTGATTCAGTTTAGTCAAAAACACAATAATTTGATTGTGTTAGCCATATAAACTATTTAGGAACATCACCTGATTTCCGCGAGCATTTAGGAATCATGTTTTTTCTTTGCGTGTAGTCTAAATGACTAACGAAGCACTTAGTGTGACTTTTTGAACTTCTAGCAATAAAATAATTTAGTAAATATAATAATGCAGTGTGTTTAATATTTATTCCTATAGTATGAATTATATTTTTTAGGGGAAAATAAATACAATATGACTTCCAGAAGTAATTTTAACAACACATAAGTCTATTTTTTTTGTCACATTACACAATGTTGATGAGGAAGCTCTATTTCCTATATCAAATAGAAAAGTCATGCTAAATGTCTTATCGACTGTGTATAAGAACCAAGAATCGTAAAAATTTCGAAAATCTCCTATCTCCAGGTAAATTTTTAACAATAGTGTAAATTCTAGAAAAAATACGATTTTCAGCTTCTGCGGCTAAAAAACACTGAACTAATAAGGGATTCTGTAAAAATGCAAAAAAGTATCACAAATTTGAAATATGCACAGAGTATGCAAAAACAATTGTTTTTAAACTCTTTTTTGGTTAGAATAATTATAGAATGCATACATTTAAAAAAACGTATGTTGCCTGTTCCAAATTTTTTACACAACTAACACAAAGAACATGTGAGATAATATCACATGATGACTTAAGGTATCACAACGGGACCAAAACTGGACCCATGTGAGCTGTCCTGTACTGTTCAGACAGCTGCCCACTGAACTTAACCTAACACAAAGGATACTTATGTAACGCCATCTCTGAAAAAGTACAACTATTAGGTCTTTTCAGTTTTTGCTTAATATTTTGAAAACAACGGAAGGTATTTAGGAAGTTTTGCTGTTATTTTATTTTAATTAATTCATCAACCAAAAATCAATTGTTTTATTTTTCATTTTAATGATACATACGTTTTAAAACCTAAAAAAAAACTCCTTAGAATTTGTTTATTTGATAACAACAAAAACAAAATTTTTTTTATTTTGAGAAAAACTACAAAATTCAATTTTATTAATAACAAAATAATTTTTAACTATTATACAACAATTTTTATTATTGCAAAAATAATGATTTATTCATAAAAATAGTTAACATACCATCTTCTATTAATTAATGAAACTGTACTTTTGTAAGAGTTCTTCACTCGTACTATGGTCTTTCAAATCCCCATCGGACCAATTTAGAACTAAACGCATGGATCCACAAGTATTGACTTAAGTCTGTAGAACAAACTATTTGTTATTATTGATAATTTAGTAAAAAAAAAACGTTCCCCCAAGGGATTGTTATGAGGAATATAAAAATATAAATTTGGATATAAGTATTTATCGAATCTTTTTTTATTTTCTCAATCCAGTCCAAAAAAATTCGGCATATGAAGATATAAATAGCTGTTCATTAACTTATTATTATTTTGAGTTACTAACAGTTTCAGTTCATTTATAAATACTTTTTTATATCACTATACTGTGAAATAATCTCAATATGATTAATTTATTTCTTGAAATTAACATATAATGGGTCGTTTCTTAGTTTCTCGTATGTGCTAAATACTCTCAAAGAGTCGCCATTAAAAAAAAGGAGTTAAAAAAGTGGCCAGGTGGTTGAAAAAGGGGAAATTGGCGACCAAACGGTAACACTGACCACAGCATCCATTTAAAACACACTTCTAAAGTGCATAAATAGTACGATTCATAGAAATATACAATACTTACTCTTAATACATGTATCGGTTACAATTGGACATAGGTCCCATAAAAGACCCCCCTCCGAATTTTGACGCACATATCATATAGTCGGGCTAGACCGACTATTTCTTACTTACAGTTTTTACACCTTTTTTTTTTATATTATTATTTTTTTTGTAATAAATTTGGTATTCTTTATAAAAAAATTTTAAATTTTTTCGTGTTATTACACCCACCATCACTTTCTCAAGAACCTCCATAATTTAGGATAAAACTGGAATGGGTGGAACCAGGGAAAATGGTACCACCCATACAAATCAAATATTCTTTATGTCAAATTTAAGGAACTATTATAGTGAAAGCACTAAAATTTTGTGGAAACTACTTTCTTTTCGTATTACATTGTTGAAATGAAAATAGGACGGATTGGGCCTGGGGAAGGGGTAAACCCCATACGAAGCAAATATACATTTTTGCATATTTAAAGGAATAATTCAGTCTTAACACGCAATAATTTTAAAATCAAGTTTCAAATTGGGCGGATAAGTCCAGATAAGTCGCATCAGAAGAGATAGCGAAGTGCACCGGGAGAAGCTAATATATTATAAAAACGAGAAAGAAAGATGTGGTCAGTCAAGACCGACTATATGATACCCTACACAATTGCGTATGAGCATAAAAATTTGGGAAGGGGACTTATATAAGACCTGTGGCCAATTGTAAATCAACACTTTTACTAAATGTAAAATATACAAATATAGAATAATGCGTTGATACCAACAACTACATATACGATTTTGCGCACTTTAGGGCGATTCCCGGCAGTAGGTTTATGGGAGCTATGGTAAATTATGAACCGATTATTAACAGTTATACAAAACTTCTTTGCACTTCATTAAAATAATGATATGTAAGCCATATACATATACGGTTTATATGGTTCATATAAATTTTTTGAATATTTACTTTGTTCAAAAAGTTTATATGAACCATTAGCCAGACGGACGGACATCGCTAATCGAATCAGAAAGTTATTCTGAGTCGAACGGTATAGTTCATGGTAGAGATTCGATGTGCGTTACAAACATCAGCACAAACGCATAATACCCCAACCACCTATGGTGGGGTAGGGTATAACGAAGTATAAGTTTGTTTATTTATTTGTTTGTGTATCAATCACATCTAAAAGGCTGAAGCGATTTTCACGAAATTTGGCACACCTATAGTACAAGTGCCGGAGGTAGTTATAAGCTTACTTTAAAAAAATCTATTTGTTCCATTTTACACGTTATCAATGAAGCTATGAAATACATGAAGATTGATACACAGATAGTGCTTGCACTGGAGAATTTTATAAGCTATGTTGGATCTGGATCGGAAGACACTCCCACTTTTTTAAAACTTTGAAACGTCTTAACCGATTAACTTAAAATTTTCACAGCATCATTCTGTGTGTACCTAAATTCAAACATCATATATTATTTTTCGATCGGAGTACAAAGCAAATACTCGCATCAAATGGGGTAGCGAAGTGCACCGGGCAAAGCTAGAAGTTTATATAAAACATTAAAACTAAAAACGAAGCAAAAAGATATAGTCGTTCAAGCCTGACCATACGATACCCTACACCATTGTGTACATTATAATTCGAGGAGGGATCTTTTATTAGACTCGGAGCCAAATGTGGACCGATACTCATATTAAGTGTAAAATAAAACATACGAATATAGAATATTACGTCGATGCTAACATTTATATGAATTTAATCACTTTTGGGTGATTCCCGAAAGAGGGCCTTATATGGGAGCTATGGTAAATTATAGACTGATCTTTGTAAAATTTAACACTATCATTCATGTTTATATAAAACTTATTTGTGTCGAATATTAACTTGATACTAACATTTTGATGGGATTTATATACATTAAAGTGATTTTCTGAAAAGGGGTTTATATGGGAGCTATGGTCAATTATGGACTGATCTTTCTAAAAATCGGCACATTTATTTAGACTTATATGAAACTTATATTTGCCATATATTTCCATATTTAAGGGATTTATGATCGTTAAACCTTTTTCCGCAAGGACATTTGTATGAGAGCTATATGAAATAATAGACCGATCATAACCAATTTCAATAGGCTTCGTCCCTGGACTGTAAGAAACTTGTGTGCTAAATTTCATTAATTTTTGTTCAAAATTGCGACCTATAGTTTGATTACAAGGTTTACATGGACGGACGGACGGACATTGTTAAATTGACTCAGAAAGTGATTCTAAACCGATTGGTATATTAGTCTTAGACCTTTAAGCACAAATGCATAACATCTTCCCCACCTATAGTGGTGTAGGGTATAAAAATGATTCCTGTACTATACACACGCAGAGAAAAAACATGGTTACAGCATGATCACCACAACTATTCAATGATTATATAGCCGTTTTTCATTGATTTAAATATACTGTGTTCATGATAGCAACGTTTATGATTCTGTTTAATCATTTAATGATTACACACAATCAAAATTTTAATATGGTTCACTGAATTATAATATGTATTTAAATATGTTCTGAAATCATATTTATGAATAAATCCAATCATTTAGTCAATTCTACAACAATTTAGTTAATTAAATTCATTTCATTTTACAAATTTAGTTAATTCTACAACCATTAAGCCATTAGCTTTTAATGCCTTTTAAATACACATTTTTGTGTATCAGTCCAGTAGTTATAATTCTCATTTAGTTTATATATGAAGAAATATAAATTGACAAGTTTTGTTTTTATTCAGTATGATGAATATACCACATATCGTGGTACAAATGAATATAAATATGAAAATATGGAATCATATATATGATAAAATGGGATTATATATATGATGAAATTAGTTCATATATATGATAGAATGAAATAATATATATGATAAAATGGAATTATATATATGATGAAATTATTTTATATATATGATAAAATGAAATAATATATATGATGAAATAAGTTTATATATTTGATAACATGGAATTATTAAATGATAAAAACATGATGAAATTGAAAGCAATAATTAAGAAAAGGTTATAAAACTTACTAAAAGTTATTAATAAGGTTATGAACCTTACTAATAAATTATAAATTGGAATCATAATAATGATTACGTACAAATATACTTATTGTAACCTGGAATCATATATTACAATCATAGTATGTTGCTCTTAGTTTATGGTCACAGGAACCATATTTTTTCTTTGCGTGCAGGTCGCAATTTTGAAGATATCTTAATGAAATCTGGCACGAATTATTATTTTGGCTCAAAGACGAAGCCTATTGAAATTGGTTATGATTGATCCATTATTTCACCTAGCAACTATACAATAGGGTTTAACGCTCATAAATACCTTTATATAGGAAGTAATTTTATAAAATTTGGCACCAAGAAGTTAGTATGAATGCAATATTTTGCATTCGTATATTTTATTTTACACTTAATAAATGAATCGGTCCACAATTGGCCACAAGTCTGATATGATACCCGAATTTTGATGCTCTTACACAATAGTAGTGGGTATTATAAAGTCGATCTTGTCCGACTATATCTTTCTTACTTGTTTTTTTTTTAATTTTTATTACAGAATTGTAATCAGTTTCACCAAAAACTTTATATGTGGTATATATTTTTTACGTAAAATATTTTAATTTAAAACAGCTTAGTTTGTTTTGCCATATTGCTTCCGAATTTTAGAAATCAGAAAATTTGTGTATGAAAATAGGTTGATTGTTACAGGTAAGTTGTAGGGTATTCAATACAAATATTTCTTCTTATTTTTTTATTTTTTTTTTCATTTACTCTTTCCAATAACAACTATATGTATATAAAGTATCAGATCTGGAACTGGTCTCTGCCACCTTAGTAACTGTCACGGGAAAGCTGTTATGTCAATTACCTTTCCTCTGGGATGTATACTACTTGTATGTTATTACAGAAATTCAAATTAATTAATTCTGTAACTTTAGAACTGCTGGATGTAACTATGTGAAATTTCATTGAAATATATTGAACGATTCACAAGTTACACAAAGTTATTTAAAAACGACAGAAGAAGATATAGTCAGTCAAGCCCGACTATATGATACCCTACACCATTTCAATTCACATAATTATGTTTTTACTATTATACAACTTACTTGTGTTAAATATTAACATAATACTAACATTTGTATGGGATTTATGCACGTTAGTGATTTTCGGGAGAGGAATTTATATGGGAGCTATGGTCAGTTATGGACCGATCTTCATAAAACTTGGCAGACAGATTTTTGCTGATATAAAACTTATTTGTGATAAATTTCATTAAAATATTCCTATTTTTAAGGCATCTATAAGTGTTAAAACTGTATTCCGGGAGGACATTTGTATAGGGGCTAGGTGAAATAATGGGCCGATCATAACCAAATTTAATAGGCTTCGTCCTTGTGTTTAAAAAAGCATATATACCAAATTTCATCAAATTATCTTGAAAATTGCGACCTGTACTTTGCGCACAAGCTTTACATGGACAGCCAGCCAGCCGACCAGACGGACGGACATCGTTAAATCGACCCAGAAAGTGATTCTGAGTCGAACGGCATACTTTAAGGTGGGGGTCCGAAAATTTTTTCTCTGCGTTACAACTTCTGCACAAACACATAATACCCCAACCACCTTTGGTGGTGTAGGGTATAAAAACACGTCGAAACTGCTGTGCACTTTTGTATATAGAATGCTTCAGCACACATTTACCATAGAAATTGAAGGAAAATGTGCAAATTTTGCCGAAGAGGGTAAAGTTTCAGTTAGTTTTTAAACGTTTGTGTAAAGTATTTATTACTTGAAAAATAATATATAAATAATAAAGTATTCCAACTAAAATTTTTCATTGAATTGACCAAAAAACGAACATTTTGTGTATTTAGTGTTATTTTTCAAAAAAAAAAAAAAAAAAAGTAATATTTGAACTTAAATAAAATCTACATTAATTAAGCTATCATTGTGAAATTTTAGCATAATATAAAAAAATTTGTCATTAAAAGAAGAAAATAAATAGAATCCCACTTTCTTACTCAGAAATACCCAAAATTCCACTTCGGGGAAAACTTGCTTCAAAAAATTGACTTTTTTCAGTAAAATGGTGACACTGTCTTTATAGGAGGCGTGGCTTATTAAATATTTTTTGTGTGTTTAGCTTACATATGGAGGTAAGTTTCAAAGGTATTTTTATTTAAATATCAGCTTTGACATGTTTGTGTTCACAAAAAACTAAAAACACAAAAATCAAAATTAACGAAATTCTGATAGGGCTGGCGGGGAGACTGTTACTCCAACTGCCTTCGGATTTATTTCACATACATTTATGTTAAGTATTCTTTTAGAAACATGAAAAAAATGTATGGTCCAGAGGAAAATAATGGATTTTAAAGTGAAAAAATGTTACCACTTTTTGAAAAAAAATCACAAAAAATAACAATTTATTTCAAATTTTCTACTTCAAAACAATATAACTTTTTATCTAAACCATAGAGGTATATGATCCTTGCACGGAAATTGTTAAGAATTTTGTACAAAATCCAAGGAATATTTTAGAAAAATTTTATAACTCAAATTGAGCCCGCCAAGTTCAAAAAACTTTAAAAAAACATGTCGAAAAATGGGTAAAAATTTTACTTTGGTCCAAATATCTCTTAAAGTAAATGAGATAACCCACACATGTAAAGGTGTTTTTTGTAGAGAATTATAAGGACTATCTATGTGCAAAATTTTTTTCAGTCAAATCATAAATCAAATTTTGGAGATTTTTTTAAAAATTTTCATACCCGAGGTGACCAACTTTGTAGGTCAACCCCCCGTCCCCCAGACTCGTTAAGAACCTGACCTCCTCCAAATCAATTGGCATACACCTCAGGATTGTCCTTGTGTCCTTTCATTTAAATACATCTAGCAGTTCTAAAGTTACAGAATTATTTCCAAAAAATTTCGTTTTGGGACCACTGTGCAACGTGAATAAATATATAAATATTAAAATTTTAGTTTTCTTACCCATTTCAGTAAAAGTTCATTTCATCTCCTTTTGCATACATTAGACTTCAAATAATAAACAAATCTTTTAAGGATTTTCAAATATTTTTTATTATAAATTCATACTCTTTTTTGATAATTTAAAATACTTTTTTAATATTTGTTTTTAATATAGGTATATAATAAAATTTAAATTTATTTTTAACACACAATAAATTTTTTACAAAAAATTAATTTACACTGCTGCTGTTCCAACCAAATAATATTTGATTTTTAATTACAAAGACAATTGCAAATTTAAAGCAGATTTGGTCTAACAATATACAATATATAATATCAAAATATTGTATACAATATACGTTGTTTTTTTTTTTTCTTTCTCATAATCTCATTTTCTATATAAAAAGCCATTTCATTTTAAAGTTTAATACAAAAAAATTTATCACTTTTTCTTTATAAAAATTGGTATTTAAATTTAAGTTTCGGGAACCTGTACTTATTTTTTATTTCTTAATATAACTAATAATGTTATGAATTTTCTAATATTTATATAAAATATTTAGATTTTTTAAAGCGTCAAGCGTTGTCAAATATTCAACAATATTTGTGTTATACAATAATACACAAAATTGTAATTATATTTAATATCAAATCATAGTAACAAAATCTTCCTTAATACTCTTAATATAAGTAAATACTTACATCTAAATATAATTTTTTTAAATGTAATAAATTTCTAGTTTTGACAAATAATTTGGATATAACTTATTTCCAGTTGTTTTTTTTTATTCTTAATGTTTGTATACAAAAATATATGTTTCATTTTCTTTTATTGCCAGACGCCACAATTAAAACCATTTTTTAAATTTAATTATTAAAAAAAAAAAAAATGTTGCCAAAATGTTTTTATTTCTAAAACATCTATAAACAAGCACGAATGTTATACTCGGCTTGGCCGAATCTATATACCCACCATCAAGTTTTTCAAATTTTACATTATATGGGAGGAGGGCGGTAAAGTGAGCTGACCACGGCCATTTATGGTTTCCAAGTTTATATCGACCCTGTAACTATCTGTACAAAATTTCGTTAACGTACATGCTTTTGTTTAAGAGATATCAGCAGAAAAGTATGAAATTAAGCTACAACGGACACCCTATGTTTTTAGTATTTTGCCCAAAACTTTTTTGCTTATTAATCGATTTTGCCCATTTTCAATACCAAACCTTATTTAAGATAAATATTTGAGCCAAATTTCGTCTCTCCCGTTCGAGCCCTATGCTGCTTTCAACAGATGGACAGACGGACGGACATAGCTAGATCGACTCAGAATCTAACCAGGACCTAGAAAATATAAACTTTATGGGGTCTTAAGTGATTTTTTCCACATGTTACACACTGAATGAAAAAATCAATATACCCCCCATCTTTGATGGTGGGTATAAAAAATATTAGTTGACACAGACTATATTTTTTTTTAATATAAACTTTGTATATTAAGAAATAAATTCATGTATACTACCACTACAATTTGAGCAGATAATTATATATTATTTTCTGTTTTGCAATAAAAATTATAAAACAAGTTCTATGGCAATGGAACTGAAACCTTTTATTTTATTTAGATTAATTTTCCCACACCGGAAAAATAGGAACACCACCCAAAAACTATATAAAAGTTTTCAATTATTTAAAAGAAGCATTTTTTTTAACTTTACAAATATACGCTATTTTTGTCCAGTACATTGGATGGATGCATTCTTAAATTAAACAGTGAAATAATTATCCTTTAAACAAATATTAGATATACCTGACCCCCTATTCAATTTATATCAATAAATCAGCAAAGATGCTGACTAAAAATACTTTGAAGTTATCTTAACATTATTTTTGAAGTTAATGGCAAAAAAAAAACATTTTTCATGCAAAATTTAAAAAAATCTTCGAAAACGGCAAAAGTTTTCTGTTTAAGAGGGCTGCTCCACATGTTACCTTATATCCCACTAAAAATTTATTCGATTTCGCTAAATAAAATTTCAAAAAAGTCCGATTCAAAACATCATATTTACGGCATTGTCACTATAAAAATATTATGTTCTGATTCTTATGTTTTATATACTGTGTTCATTATAACAATGTTTTTGTTTCAGTTATATCATTCAATATTTGTATTCAATAAAAATGTTGTATAGTTGACTACAAAAATGTTATGTTTTACCAGAAACAAAATTTTATTATTATGAAAAAATATCATTATTTCACAACTATTTTATATTATAAATCCTAGTTATCCAGCTCTAATAACATCCCCATGTAAAAGTAACAGGTTCTTCCCATATAAAGTTCCGAAAATGGAACCGGTCACTAACCTTGAGAACCTGGCACGTGACTAGTTTCGAACCGGTTCTCTTTCATCTAGGGTATACAATAATCGACACTGCTGACACTTTTTACTTTTAAGTTTTATTTAAAAATCTTATCAATAAATTTATAAAAAAAAAGAAAATAATAAAACTGAAATATATTGACAATTAAATAAATTATATATGTATGTCTTAAAGAACAAAATAATTCTTTGGTTCAAATAATTTTAGGACAATGCTTTTTCATATAAAAAGCAGCTGCAATCTTAGTTTGATTCTATGCATTTCTTTTTCAAAAATTAAAAAAAAAAGTTGTGCGTAATTTTTTTTTTTTTTTTTTGTTTCTGTAATCTTTTTGTTATAAAAAAAGCTAATCAAATATTTCTATTCAATTAAAGTTTTTTCTTTAATAAAAAATATTTAAAAACACTTACAAAATATTAATAACACTGGTCTGCAAAAAAAAAATCTTCCTTCAAACAAAAATAGTATGAGGGATTTAATGAGCTTAATACAAATTTGTTTTATATATATTTTTTTTTATTTATTTATTTATTTTTTTTGAGTTATTCTCTATTTTTTATGGGCATAAATAATACGATCTCCTTAATATAGCGGTCACATTAGTATGGTCCAAAATAAATGTGAATAAAATCAATATTTTCCTATCAATCTTCATACGGTTTATCTTAAACGGAGAAACCGTTCCACGTTGGAGTAAATGTGTCAAAAGTGGCGCTTAAGTGAATTTTAAAATTTTAAATTTGGTACTAAAGTTGGGTACCGAATAAAAATAGACAAAATTATGTATCAATATCAATTAAAGTCTTTAAGCTAGGTTATGTTGTTTTCTTACAATGAGCTGTCAAAGTTAAGAATTCTTTTACATTTTTGAAAAATAGTAAAAAAAATTAAATTTTCATCAGATTTCAGTGTATTTATTTTAAATAAAAAGTCTTTAAAAGTAAAAATTTGAAAGAGAACCATCAACTCCTGGTATTTAAGTGTACATTCAAGTATTTGTAAATTATATTTTGTCCTAATATTTTTGTTATTTTTTTGAAAATTGTCCTAAAATACAATAATTTTTAATTTTCATGGAATGCAACTTAAAATGTTACAAGATGTTTGTTCTGAAAATTTCCTGAAAAATAGTCTATATTGTCCACTTTAATATTTGATTTGAGAAAATAATTTTTTTTCAAAAAAACTCCAGCAGATTTCATACAAAAAACAGCTTAAATGCAGACATTTTCTTTGCTTTATCAAGCATGAAACAGTGGGGAAGAATCGAAATAAATCTGTAACTTCTAATCGGCTGGTCGATTTGCATGAAATTTCACATAGGCGTAGCAAAAAACGGTATCATGTTTAGTTTAGCAGGATCCAATACACGCTTCAGGAGCGGAACTATGGGGGTTCAAAATAGAGGACTAGTGTCATTGAAAAGGTTTAACCACCTAGCGAATTTTTGTTCCTCACCCGATTTCCAAAATTTTTACATATCCTTAAAGCCCTTGATAATTTCTTTAGAAAACATGCTTGCATTTTTCTATTCTACTTATCTTATATATTTTTCGAGTTATATACATTTGAAATTTCAATAATCTCAATTTTACTAGATCTTGGTTAAGATTTTTCCATATATAGCCAAATATTTTCAACCGATTTTATTATATTTTATATAGTTGGTTAAAAAGCAAAATTATCTATCGAACAAAGAAAATTTTGAGTCCTTATCTTTATTTAGTCAAAAGTTAAACGATTTTGAATTGGAAAGTTTTCAAAAATTAACAAACAGACGGACAGATGGACGGACAATAGAATTCTTAAAAAAAACTTATCTTATATATTTTTCGAGTTATATACATTTGAAATTTCAATAATCTCAATTTTACTAGATCTTGGTTAAGATTTTTCCATATATAGCCAAATATTTTCAACCGATTTTATTATATTTTATATAGTTGGTTAAAAAGCAAAATTATCTATCGAACAAAGAAAATTTTGAGTCCTTATCTTTATTTAGTCAAAAGTTAAACGATTTTGAATTGGAAAGTTTTCAAAAATTAACAAACAGACGGACAGATGGACGGACAATAGAATTCTTAAAAAAAACTTATCTTATATATTTTTCGAGTTATATACATTTGAAATTTCAATAATCTCAATTTTACTAGATCTTGGTTAAGATTTTTCCATATATAGCCAAATATTTTCAACCGATTTTATTATATTTTATATAGTTGGTTAAAAAGCAAAATTATCTATCGAACAAAGAAAATTTTGAGTCCTTATCTTTATTTAGTCAAAAGTTAAACGATTTTGAATTGGAAAGTTTTCAAAAATTAACAAACATACGGACAGATGGACGGACAATAGAATTCTTAAAAAAAAACTCTTGAAATTAGAAAAATATTTATTTTTTTTCACTTCTCGATTAATATGGAAACCAAATGAAGGTACTAAAATTTTGATATCACCTTTCCTTTATTTAAGTGGAATTTTCGACCCATTTAACCTAAATATATAGACGGATGGACGGACATTGCCATGCAGTAAAAAAATATTTTAGAATTCTAAAAATGCATTTTTTACTAACTAATAAATAGAAAAAATAGAAAGTGATCATAAAATTTTGGATATCACCTTTTCCTGAATTAAGCGTCGTTTTCGTCCCATTTAACTCTAATGTATAGACCGACGGACAGACATTACCATTCTACTAAAAAAAATCGTAAAATTCTAAAACTGATTTTTTTACCTAATCTATATATATAAAAGAGTAACGTGACTGACTGATTCATCATCCCACAGCCCAAACGGCTGAAGCTAGAGAGAAGAAATTTGGAACGTAGGTAGGTCTCCCTCTGTATAGATCCACTAGGACGGGATTTTTGGAAATTCTAATGTTTAGGGGATAAAAAAAGGGTAAAGACGGGTAAAATCGGTAACTCTATAACTCCCAAACTAATAAAGATACACAAAAAGTTGAATAGTTGTCGTTATTCATTTAAAAAATAATCGGACAGGTGTCTCGTACTTTTTTGAAAATCGGCCTCTTTAGGGAGAAAACAGGTAAAAACTGTATTTTGGTACTTTTTTGTCACCATATGTATCTTTGAAACCAATCAACATACAAATAAAATTTATGTCGTATTCATAACTTATCAAAAAACTAGAAATATAAATTTGGTACTTTTTTTTATATTTATTGACATAACCATATGCGTATTTTAATATGGGATCTCACTATAATTTAGAAACTCATTGGAATACAATTTCTGATACTTCTGTGGGTAAAAAAAAGTACCAAAAGGCGGGAAATTACATTTTATTCAAACTTAATAATCAATTTTCCATTATATTAAACTTAGAAACATAAGATTAAGTAAATGTAGTCCTATGTGGATAAGAATTCACAAGAGTGGAATTTGTGGTACTTAAAGATACATGGTCCTATGAGTAAGAATTCAAGAGGAGAGACTTTGTGGTACTTTTTGTTCTTCTAATGGTACTTTTTGAATTTTCTATAATTATGAAACTGGAAACATGAAATTAGAGTTATGTGTTCCTTAGTTAATGAAATTCAATAAGAGGGATCTTTGTGGTACTTTTTATTTCTTCTAATGGTACTTTTTGCATTTTCTATAATATTTAACCCAGAAACATCAAATTAAAGTACGTGGTCCTAAATGAATAAGAATCAATAAGGGGGGTCTTTGTGGTACTTTTTTTTTTCTTCTAATGGTGCTTTTTGAATTTTCTATAATATTTAACCTAGAAACATGAAATTAAAGATAAATGAATGAGAATCTTTAAGAGGGTTTTTTGTGGTACTTTTTTGTTCATTTGATGATACTTTTTGAATTTTCTATAATAATGAACCTGGAAACATGAAATTAGGGATATGTGGTCCTTAGAGGGGACTTTGTGGTACTTTTTTGATCTTCTAATGGTACTTTTTGAATTTTCTATAATTTTTAATTTGGAAATATGGTCCTAAGTTAATGAAAATCCATGAGGGGACTTTGTGGTACCTTTTTGTTCTTCTAATGATTCTTTTTGAATTTTCTATAATATATAACATAGAAACATAAAATTAAAAATATTTGGTCCTAAATGAATGCGAATTCATTAGAGGGGACTTTGTGGAACTTTTTTATTGTTCCAATGGTACTTTTTTAATTTTCTATAATTATGAACCTGGAAACATGAAATTAAGGACATGTGGTGCTCAGTGAATAAGAATCTATAAGAGGGGACTTTGTGTACTTTTTTGTTCTTCTAATGGTACTTTTTGAATTTTCTATAATATTTAAAGTAGAAACACGAAATTAAATATGCATGGTTCTATGCGAGAAAGAATTCACAAGAGGGGTCTTTGTGGAACTTTTTTTGTTCTTCTAACGGTACTTTTTGAATGTTCTGCAATTTTCATCCTTAGAAACATAAAATTGAAGATGTAATGAATCAGAAACCTTAAAATGGATGTTGTGGTCATTTTCTTTATTCTAATATACTTTTTCGTATTTCTGATATATATTTTTCATTATTCTAAGATTAGAAACCTGAAATTAAAGAGATATTGTTATTTATGGATGACATAACACCACTATTAAAAATTTTCCCAAGGTAGTTAAGAATCTTAGTTTAAATTTGTTATATAGTATGGTTTTTATAAAAAATGTTCCGCTAACGAAGTCGCGGGTTTACAGCTCGTAATTAATAAAGAAATAAAACATGGTCATTAAAATATTGATATAACCATTCCCTGAATTAAGCGCTATTTTCGAACCCTTTTACCCCAATGTGCGTTCTCTGGTTATATGTAGTAGTGTGAACGCATTATCAAGGGTAACATACAGTGTTACCGTTTGGCGACTTTTTCAACCACCTGGCCACTTTTTTGTCCCCTTTTTTAAATGGCGACTTTTTAAGACTATATGTTAAATGACAAAAAAAATAATTTTTTGGAAATATATCGACGCAATATATATTAATTTCAACAAATAAATTAATCATTTTGGGATTGTTTTACAGTATAGTGATATAAACAACCGCAGAGAACTTATAAATGAACTGAAACTGTTAGTAACTAAAAATAATAAATCATCATATGACGAATCTTTTTGATCTGGATTGAAAAAATAAAAAAAAAATAATTTCTTAATTTATATTTTTACATTCCTCATATCAATCCTTCGGGGAACATGTTTTTTTTTACTAAATTATCAATAATAAAAAATAGTTTGTCTAACAGACTTAAGTCAATACTTGAAAAACTGGGATTTGAAAAACTGGATCACGAGTGAAGAACTCGTACAAAAGTACAGAAGTTTAATTAAAAGAGGATTATCCTTTAACTCCTTTTGTTAATAAATTTTTGTGAATGTTTGCTATAATAAATGTAGTTGTAGAATAATTATTTGTTTATTAATAAAACTAAATTTTGAAGTTTTTCCTAAAAGACAAAATTTTTTGGTTTTTGTTGTTATCAAATAAACAAATTTTAACGAGTTTCTTTTAGGTTTTAAAGCAGTTGGCCCCTTTTTTTCAAAAAATCCCCTTTTTTGGCGACTTTTTATTTTGAACTCCCCTTTTTTGGATACTTTTTAAAAAATCTCAACGGTAACGCTGGGAACATATTATTTAAGCTCATAGAAAATCAGAGTTCTTTACATAAATAGGTATTATTTTAAGGAGGAGAAATAAAAAATAAAATTGTTTGTAGAGCAGTGTTATCATTAATAACTAATTGGTATTTTTATTATTAAACAAATTATTTGTCTTATTATTTTTTTTTTTTATAATTACTTTATAATTTTTGTTGCTTAGCAGCTCTCTTAAACTAACTTACACACTCTTCTTAATTCACCTACTCCTTATAAATTACTTTAATAAAACTTATAACAACATATAAAACTACTATAATTATCATACTTATTCCTTTCTTCTCTATCCAACATCAATCAGTCCTTAACTTTTTCCTTTAAGTCATGGTACACGAATGCCGCTTGAGCGTACCACGATGTGACGGACTTTTACTGCCCTTGGCCGATGTATACGAGGGTAACGATTGACGTCGTCGTCTTACTGCCGGACTTAAATTGTAACGTATGTTTGCCTGCACCAAAAGTTCCTTAAATATCTCTATAATGCCGGTATTTTCTTTGGCAGAACATTCTACGTAACCACAACGCCAATCTTCACATACAACCATTTCGGTGACTTCATACTCAACCTGACGTTCGCATTCGTTAATGTCGATTTTATTGCCGACAACAACAATCGGTGGTTTCATACCTTTCTGAGTGATAATCTGAGGAGAAGAAATAAAAAATAAAAAAATTAAAATTCATTTGGTTTAATATATCGTAAGTTAAATTGAACGAAACTTTGTCATATTTAAAAAATTATATTTAGTTGAAGTCAGGGAGATTGTAATGCTTCCAATGAGGTATCTATTTTCTCACCAACAATGATACTTTTTATAGCGGTCCAACATAAATATATATGTATATCTATCATTTTTTATTTTTTGTGTAGCACAGTGGCTCAATTGTAATAAATAATAATAAAACTTTGTGTCCTAAACTACATTAGAGGAGGAAATAAGCATTCAAAAATTACTTATAGTGACCCTGTAATAATATGAGATAAAATTGACCACCTCAAATACGAAAAAGTTTAAAAAAATCGTAACTTCTAGTAATCAATTCCAATATCCAAGTTGAAATAAAGAAAAAATATACTAAATTTTTAAAAGATATTTGCTCCTGAATTGGGAATTTTCGATTTTTTGCATTGACTTTTTTATATATATTTTTTAATAATTAGATTTGTGGCCAATTGTGGATCGATACTTTTACCAAGTGTAAAATAAAATTTAAGAATACAGAATATTACGTTAATACTAACATTTAAATGAATTTTTGCGCTTTACGGTGATTCCCGAAAGTGGGTTTACATGGGAGCTATTACAAATTATGGACCGAACCTCATAAAATTTGGCACTGTGATTTCCACTTAAATAAAACTCATTTGTGTTGAATATTATGAACGTTAAAGTGATTTTCGGAAGAGGGATTTATATGGGTGCTATGGTCAATTATGGACCGATCTTGATGAAAATTGGCACAAAGAATAACACTTACACAAAACATCTTTTCATTAAAATATTGCTATATTTAAGCTATTTATGATAACAGACCAATCATAACTAATTTCAATTCGTCCTTGTGCCAAAACAACACAGGTCAACAAAAAAAATACTACCCATAGACGAATAGTTAGACTTGATGAATTTTGATGTGCTAAACACGAATCTTCTTTCAGTTTTTTTCCATCAGGTCTGGACTTTTTTTATGGACGTGTCTAATATTTCGCACATAGTATGGCCATTACTCTAGTAAAAAAATCAAAGTTATACACCAAAAGATGCGACCTAAAAATATCTTAAAATTTTTCAAACTTAAGTTTTTTATGTGCTCAATAGTTTCGGAGTTATTTTGAAATAAGTGTCCGAAAAAAGTAATTTTCATGCAAAATTTTAGATTTTTTTGTTACTAAAATTTCTTTTAATTTATGAAAACATCTTAAATGTTACAGTTTATCATCTTTATCTTAAAGCTGGTAATGCTGCGAATAAAATAAGGTATATATCTTCAAAATTGATGCACAAATGTAAATTCACAGTTAAGTAAAAATACCCATTTACATACAATTGAGTAGAAATACAGTGGTGGCAAAAAAAAAAAAAAATTTTTTATTTTTTCTTGAAACAAAAATAGGTGGACTAGGTGGATTTTGACGAGTTAAACAAGAATCTGCATTCACTTTTTTTCTATCACGTACTGATTTTGTTTATGTGCATGACTAATATCATCACCTTATTCAGCGGTCACACTATAAAATTCGAGAATGGTTTATCAAACTTAGGCTATAACTCAAGAACCCTTTACACGATTTTTATAAGTGATACATCAGAAGATGCATAAGAAAATTTTCTTTAAGGTACGTTAACAATGTTTTTTATTCGCTCAAGAATTTCAGAGTTATGGATCAAAATTTTCACCACTTTTCAAAAAAATAAATTTTAAAATTTTTGTTACTAATTACCGAATAACTACGGAAATATTAACTGGATAAAAAATTATATAAATTCAGCTCAAAGATAATTTTAGTCGCTATATATTTGAGTTTAGTTTATCTTAATAAGACAAACCATTCTCGAATAATACAAGTGTAACTACCTAAAAGCAGGGTCATTGCAGTCATATCCATAAAAAACTCATAACATGATAGAAAAAAGTGAAAGCTGTTTCTTGTTTAGCACGTGAAATTCCATCTAATTCACCTATTTTTTATTTAAGATGAAAAAAATTATTTTTTTTCCCACTAGTGTATCACCACTTAACTGAATCCAATCAAGATTTGTGGATCAATTTTTATAATACGTGGCTTTATTTACTCGTAGTTTTGCCAGCTTTGAGATAAAAGTGATAAACTTAAATATTTTTGTTGTTTTCACTTTAAAAAAGAAGTTTTAGTAAAAAAAAAGAAATCTTGAAATATAGCATGAAAAATTGTTTTCCGACACTTTTTTCGAAATATCTCCTTAACTGTTGAGCGGATAAAAATGTGATAGTAGAGCGATTTAAATGTTATTTTATTCCGCTTATTGTATTATATCATTTATATAAATCGTGCATACCGGTCTCAAGTAATAGTGAAATATACTCGAGTAATCGGCATATTTAGTGCACAATATTAGACACGCCCATAAAAAAAAAATCCTGACCTGATGAAAAAAAACTGAAATTCGTGTTTAGCATGCGTAATTCCATCTACATATTTTTTATTTTTTTATTTTTTTTTTTTTTTTTTTTTTGAAGGAACTCGAAAAAAAAATTTTGTCGACCAGTGTAATTATTCGTGAAAAATTTCATCAAGATATCTTTAAAATTGCAACCTGTAATTTGTTCACAAGGTTTACATGTACAGACAGCCAGACAGACGGACGGACGTCGTTAAATACTCAGAAAGTGATTCTGAGTCGAACGGTATACTTTAAGGTGGGGGTCCAATAATTTTTTCTGTGCGTTATAAACATCAGCACTAACGCATAAATACCCCAACCACCTATGGCGCTGTAAAGTATAAAAATTGAAAGAAGTTTTGCTTAAAAAACTGTACTTGCAATTTTTATTTATTTATTTATTTATTATTTTTTTTTTTTGATTTGAAAAGCAATTTTTTTTTCATCTCATCTTTAAAATTGGACTTGATTTCTAGGAGTTACAATTTTTTAAACTTTTTCATACTCGAAGTGGTCAACTTTGACGCCCTGTAGCCAGCGTTGCAAGAGTGATGATTTTCATATTTTTCATGATTTTTAAAAGAAAATATGATTTCTATTTCAATCTCTAAGACAAAGATTTTTATGGTCTTATGAATTTGTATCAAGATATCAAATAAAATTAGTAAAATTAATTTGAAGATTTATTTTTTTTTTTTTTTCTTTTTTGAATTGAAATTTTACATGATTGACGACTAAATTCTTTCAATCGATTTATGTCTTCTTATAGAATGAATTGAAGATGGTTTGTTATTCTATGGTCTGCTTAATTTGTTTTCCTTCAGTATCCAAATAAGTATACTATACGGTTTTTCAACAGGCTTAAGAAATAATGAAAAAATTGCCTGAGTAGTAAAAAAGCTTTCGTGAGTTCTGAAACACAACTGAACTCTGGTCGGCTAGTTGACAATGGGCAACGGAAAATGGTTCACAACAAGTAAATAAATACAAGAGCATGTTTAAGTTTTCCAAATTCGGATGATTATAATTTGTAGTCCAAAGGATAGAGCCTGACGTAACTTATTGCTTTAAAATTACACTTAAATTTTTTAAGCCTTCATTATTCATGATCCTATCCGCATAATTTTGAAAATGAAAATGTTAGGTAAAACTTTAAAACACAAACATAAAAAATAACATAATAATAGTAAACTTTTAATCGGTATAACATATGTACATATTAGCTAGAAAACGTTTTTAATTTTGGTGAATAGCGCTGCATGGAGGGGCCAAACGCAAAGGGATCAAATTGAAATGTATGGTGGAGATGTAGAGGTGGATTCAAGCTTTCAAAAGAATTATCTTGTAGTCACCCTGTGATAACACGAGATAAGCTATAGGGTGTCAAAGTCGACTACCTCGAGTATGTAAAAGTTAAAAAATATCGTAACTTCTACAAATTAAGTCCGATTTCAAAGATTTTTATGCTTCTGTGCTTGACAAAATAAAGAAAAAAAGCTTACTCACCTAAATTAAGAACTGCGTACGAAAAACAGTGTGCATGTTCTTGGGCTTATAACTTTTGATGTGGTGAAAACTAAATAATTCTGTTAACTGGTTTACATTTGTCATTATGGTCACTAGTCATGCGCTAATTTTCATGGTTATAGCGAAACTAGTTTTTCTTAAAATGGAAATTGAATAAAAAAACACCAAAACACATAATTGAAAATAGTCAGGAAATATATTGAGTTCAATTTGATACTAAATTGCTTCCCGCAAGGCTAAAAAGGAATTAATTGCACAAGTAAGTATATTAAGATATTATTTTCAGTGTTGTTTCTTATGTAATGTATATTTTTTTGTTGAAAAAATCATTTAAAAAACTTTACAAACCAATTTTTGGCAATTTTTCAAATATAAATAATATAAAAAAATGAAAATCCAAAAAAATATATTTTTTTTTTTAGCAAAACTATGACCACTTTCTAAAAACTTAGAATATATTAAAAGAATATTATTGAATGAGTTGATAACACAATATTTAACTTTATATATACTTTTATTTAGCAAAAATTATAGAACAGCTTTTTATAGAAATATATTTTAGTGCAGCAACTATCTGGCAGTTCTTCATTTTAACAAAATCAAAATGCAATTAAAAAAAATATATATTGAAAAAAACAAGAATACTTAAAAGCGTATACAATTATAAACACTTATCTACGTATATGCAGTTATTTTTGATAAATATGTAAATGCATAAATGCATCTCAAAAAAAAAAGAGAGAAGAAGATATAGTCGGTCATGACCGACTATATGTACACCATTGCGTATGAGCATAAAAATTCGGGAAGTGGATTTATATTAGACCTGTAGACCAACACTTTTACTAAATCTAAAATAAAGCATGCAAGTACAGAGTAATGCGTTAATAATAACATCTTGATGATTTTATGCATTATAGGGCGATTTCCGGAAGTGGGTTTATATGGGAGCTATGGTAAATTATGGACTGATTCTCATAAATTTTGGCAATATTGTTTCTACTTAAATAAAACTTATTTGTGTCAAATATTAACTTGATACTATCTTTCGTATGGGATTTATGCACGTTAAAGTGATTTTCGGAAGGGGGGTTTATATGGGAGCTATGGTCAATCGTGGACCGATTTTAATAAAATTTGGCACAAAGATTGGTATTTGCACAAAACTTTTTTGGACCGAATTTCATTAAAATATTCTTAACATTAAGACATTTTTAAGTGTGGAAACTCTATTCCGGGGGGACATTTGTATGGGGGGTAGGTGAAATAATGGACCGATCATAACCAATTTCAATAGGCTTCGTCCTTGTATCATAAAAGTCCCACCTGCCAAATTTCATTCAATTATCTTCAAAACTGCGACCTGTACTTTGTGCACAAGGTTTACATGGACAGCCAGCCGTCTAGCCAGACGGACGGACGGACATCGTTAGATCGATTTAAAAAGTGATTCTGAGTCGATTGGTATACTTTAAGGTGGGTGTTGGATAACTCATTCTATGCGTTACAAACATCAGCACAAACACATAATACCCCAACCACCTATGATGGTGTAGGGTATAAAAAATAAATAAATATAATCTCTATAAGTAACAGAACAGAATTCTTATTTAACAGTAATGGAGTTTTAACACTTTCTCTCTAACTTGATATATAAAAAATGGAATTACAAAGGAACGGAAATATTAATTAACAGTTGAAGAATATTTATGTATATAAATGTATCAAAAATAAATAAATAAATAAATAAATAAATAAATAAATAAATAAATAAATAAATAAATGTAGCAAATTGCAAACGTAGTTAGATTGATCAGTATCTTTAATAATAAATATTTAACAAATTAATATGAGCAATATCTTAATATAAAATATTTATATTCATTTATATTATATTTACTTTCATATTTATATTCATTTGTACCACGATATGTGCTATATTCATCATACTGAATAAAAACAAAACTTGTCAATTTATATTTCTTCATACAAAAATGTGTATTCAAAAGGCATTAAAAGTTAATGGCTTAATGGTTGTAGAATTAACCAAATTTAGAAAAAGGAATGAATGGTCCTGTAATTAACTAAATTGTTGTAGAATTGACTAAATGATTGGATTTATTCATAAATATGATTTCATATAAACATATTTAAATACATATTATAATTCAGTGAACCATATTAAAATTTTGATTGTGGGTAATCATTAAATGATTAAACAGAATCATAAACGTTGCTATCATGAACACAGTATATTTAAATCAATGAAAAACGGCTATATTAACATTGAATAGTTGTGGTGATCATGCTGTAACCATGTTTTTTCTCTGCGTGTGTGAGCTGCCTGTAGCTTATCTCGTATTATTACTGGGTGACTAAGTCCTCTCGTATTATTACTAAAGCTTAGGTCCTCCTCTACAACTCTCGCAGACACTGCCATTTCGACTCCTGCATTCATAAGCATACAAACGTAATAACAATTTTAATATACATAACCAACGTTTTTTTCTTTTCGTTTTTGCCTACATTTCTTAATATAATTTTTTAATTTTCCCTAAAACATCCCAGCAAAAAAAGAACTGAAAAAGTCATGATTTTAACATTGTGTTGTCATTGGAAGGAAGTACTTAGTGGTGAAAAAGAGCTGCAGAAGTTCTTTTTTTAACCCATGGTTGGCATTGGTAGGATGTTCTTCTTTTATACTTCTTGTTCATTGCTTTTGAAGCACTTCTCTTAAAACTATGTTTATAAAATTTTTAAATAAAAATTCTGTTTTTGCCCTATTTAATAATAACAAAAATGCATTAAAATTTGTAAAATTGGAATTTTGTTAGAAGTTATTACCACTTTTTCCCGCAAAAAATTAATTTATTTTTACTTTTTTGGAAGTAATTATTAAGAACTTCCAAAAAAGTTAAAAATATGTGCATTGTTCCACTTTTGAAGTTGTGAAAATGTTCTTTTTTATGAAGAACTTCATCGTTTTTTGCTGGGATGTTAAACAATACCACCTATACTTATACATTGTCTGCTTCTCTTTTTGTCTTAAATTTAAAATAAAATGAAATTTTAAACTTTGCTATCAACATCAAAAAAATATTAAAAAAAATCCTCATCTCTAACACTCCTCCAAAACCACACTCTCCTCTTCCCTACTTCTGACTTCTATGAACTTTTTGAAGTTTATTATTTTGTTATTCTATCTCTTTGACTCTCGTTACCTAGACGTCATTTTTCATATTATAATATATAAAATTCTATGGTGTCACAAGATGTGCGTATATTTATGTACGTGTGTGTGTGTGTGTGTGTAAAAAGAAATAAAAATTAAATTGTTATTGATTTTCTAGAAAGAACTAATTCTGTATTTCAATAATGAAATAAATCCTTGTGTTATATAATATTCACTGCTTTTAATTAAAATGTTATGAAAGCCTTTAGGGGTGATATTAGAGATATATGTTGTTTGGTTTTATTAATAAATGTGAATAAAGGTAGCAATTTTAAAATTGTTAAATGTTTTTAATATTTAACATAGCTGATGAACAATTTTCCAGGAAAAATAAAACTAACAAAAGTAGAAAAGATTAATAGTCCTCAACAGATATTTCTCATATTCAAATCTTTTTAGTGTATTCGTGGAAAGAAATTAAAATCCTATGTATGACATACTTTGATTTATATTTAAAATGATTTATTTCAGATTTCAATGCTAGTTACAGTTAAAAGAGGTTTAATAAAACATTCCTAAAGCAAAAACAATTTTAGTATGTATTTATGTATGTGTATATTATCTTTATACTCTACAACCTAAAAATGTTAGGTTTTAATATCTCTATGTAGATATTTTGTAACGCACCATTAAGTATAAGTATTAAAGCAATTAATTCAGATTTTTTTTCCGTTGGTCTGACTAACATTTTCAGCAAACTCAAATAATAAATCAGAAATATCAGTTTCAAGTAAAAGCATGCCCGAATATGCTTCAGATTTACTTTACATGCATTTGAGCTATGATTTCTTTTGAAAATAAAAACTAATTTTTAAGTGAATAAATATTACCACCTTTTTCGGAAAAAAAGATCCAAAAATCTTAAATTTTGTTAAAGTTCCAAATTCATAATTATACAACTTTTTATCGGATTCATATATTTATATGATTCTTGAAGCAATATTATTTAGAATTTTGTAAGAAATCTGGCAGATATTTATTTTAAGCCCACCAATAATAATAAAAAACGAGGATAAAAACCAGAGAAAAATTTATTTCGACTTGAATATCTCTTAAACTAAAAAATATAACATACACATGTAAGCATACTTTTAACTACGTTACTAAAACCAGCAAAAAATTCTACTTACATGACACAGTGGGCCACAAACAAAATAAATGGTAATAAGTCTGGAACTTTGAAACCACTGAACTGATTTAGATGAAACTTGGAACATCGATATAGGAGGAGTTAGGCTATCAGAATATTGTCTAAAGTCTGTAGCTACAGCACGGACGCCGCTACAGTGGGCCAGAGTTGACCACCTCGAGGGTGAAAAACGTATCGGGGCGTATAACTTTTACAAATATAAACCGATTTTAAATATCTTTACATTTTTGAATTCTTTTAAGAAGACAAAAAAATGCTTATTGTGCTAAATTATCTCGTATGGTTTAAAAGATATTTTACTTCAAAAAATAAATTTCTCAAACTCTATATAAAAAAATTGTTGATTTCGCTGCATTTGCATCAATTCGCATTTAAAAACAAATCAAAACAAAGTAGTAATAACGACAAAAAGAAGAAGAAGATAATATTATAAAAACTGCGTAAAGTTGGTAATTTCAATAAAAAGCTTAACAAATATTTAAAATTTCTATAAATTAAACAATTAAATAGTAAGTATGGTATTTTAAAAAGTTAAATGTATATATATTTAATGTATTTTTGTATAAATCAATGTATGTAGATATCATCCGTGTGGAAATATTTTGACCGGAAAGGAAAAGACAAAGCCAGGTGCCTTAAATGTCCAAAATTGTTAAGCTGCAAATGTTCTTCAACCTCGCTTGTTATTAATGAAAAATGTCCACAAAATTTTTAACTCAAAACCCAATCAAGAAGACATGGATTCTATTCCTAGTTTTTCTAAGGCGGTTGGTACAAATAGTATGTTAAAATACGTTACAAAAACTGAGTCAATGGGTGAAATATTTGCACGTTGTGTTGCTGAGGACGGAATGTCCGTAAAATGATTGCGAAAGTCTAAAGTTGTGCTAGCGTATTTGCATTCAAAAAACTACAACATGCCTGTTGAATCAACAATTTGGAGCAAAATTTATCAGTTTTTTTTTATTGAAACAAGAAGAACTAAAACATAAAATAAGTGAAATAAAGAAAAACAATGGAAGGTTCTCAATTGTGATTGATGAATGGACTGATATTTCCTACAAAAAATATGTCAACATAACTATTCAGTTTTATAATTGTGAAATTAAATCTTTCAAAATATATAATCAGGGACTTGAAGAAATTAAAACAAAATCAAACGTAAACAATACATTATTAAAAAAAACTAAGTGAATTTTCCTTAAATTTTAAAAATGATATTGTTGCATCAACCCATGATGGTGATGCAAAAATATGGTCGTAATATTGTTGCAGAATCCCAACTTTGCATAAATCACGCAATTCATCTTTGTGTTGTAGACACAATTTATAAGAGCAAAGTAAATCAAATTACAGACCAAAATTCAAGTTCTGATGAATCAGAATGCGGGGAATTATGAATTTAAATAACAACATAGCGAATATTATTTGCCGCATAAGAAAATGCGTAAAAAGCGGAAATAATTGCGTTGACTGAGCTAAATATTACATTAAAACCTTTAGAAATTGCCATCAATGAATTATCTAAAAATTCAACCACACTGTTAGAAGCTGAAAGTATTTTTCAATTTTTGTTTTCAAAAATTCGTAATCCTTTAAGCTGTAATTTATTGGAATCACTAAAATTACGTATAGCTGAAAGTCGCAATAAAGTAGTAAATACTGTCAATTATATAATCGTTTGTTTGAAAATGTGGATGGTGGTACGTCAGATCTGGATGAAGAACTAGATAGTGCCGATTCTGATGAAAGTTTGGAACATGAGTTGAATACTGCATTTAAAAAACTTCAGACGCCAAAACACGGTTTAATAAAAAATAATCAAAAAAACATTTTGGAAGACTTTTTTATTTAGACAAATGTGGTAAGAGATCTGATAGGCTTGAAATGTTGTTAAATGCTTTGTATACCATATGTCCAACAAGCACACTAAGTGAAAGATCCTTTTCAATGTCAAGCTTTATTAAAACAAAGGATAGAAATAGGTATACCCCAAAACATTTAAATTGTATACTATTTTTCAAAGATTATTTTAAAAGACTTAATTAAAAATTAAATTCATACATTTCCATATCTTCTTTAATTAATTAGGAAAAAGTAATAAACATACCTTATGATTATTATATTTTTATTTTTAGCTGTAAATTGTTTTTTCTTTTTTTTTATATATAAATATGAAAAAATATATATAAATATAAATATAAAAAAAATTTATTTTTTGTTTCGTTGAAAATTGTTAATAAAATCTAAAAAAAAAAACTAAATAAATTGTTATTATTTTCAAGTAAACAACTAAAACCGGTTAACCGGTTTTTTAAAATGTATGCATCTGTAACCGGTTTTTTTTTTCAAGTATAAACTATTCGAGAAAACCGAAAACCGGTTTTTGAAAAAACCCGAATAATCGATCTACCTACTTTATATATTTAACATTTTTAAAAAATTTAGTTAAAAAAGTTTAATATTTTTTCAAGAAAACGTGTAAGTGTGATCTTGAAAAGTTCTGAAAATTCACCGTTCATCCAGCAGTGGTCAAAAATGATAAATTTTGGATGAGAATTTGAAATTTTTGAGTCTGTAAAAAAAAAATTGGTAAACTTAGTCACAATTTTCCGAAAATACCCATATTTTCAATAATAAAAATTTCGACCTTTAAAAATATATAGTAAAATTATATATATTTTTCCGATTTTCACATTTATCAATTCTCTATTAAATATTTTATATCATGAGCAAAAATCCTCTTGACGAGAAAATGAGTTATTTGAGAGTATGTTTCTGGAATGCAAATGGTTTAAACCAACATAAAACGGAAATTTCATACTTCATGAAGAAGCAAAATATTGATGTGATGTTAGTCTCCGAGACTCATCTCACCAACAGATACAATTTTTATATTTCAGGTTATTCATTTCATTCTACTAATCATCCGGATGGAAAAGCACATGGTGGTACTGGTATACTAATTAGAAATCGAATACGACATTATGCCCTAGATGAATTCTCAAAAGATTACTTGCAGGCAACATCTATTCACCTTGAATGTTTCTCAGGTGGTTTAACCCTAAGCTCGGTTTATTGCCCACCAAGATTTTCAATGACTAAAGAAAAATTTGAAGAATTCTTTAATACTCTAGGAGATCGTTTTCTGGCATGTGGCGATTATAATGTAAAACACACGTACTGGGGTTCAAGATTAATGAATCCTAGAGGTAGACAGCTTTATAAGGTACTAGTTGATCGCAAAAATGGCATTGATTTCGTGTCCCCCGGACATCCAACGTACTGGCCGGCTGATCCTAGAAAAATTCCTGACCTCATAGACTTTGCCATATCTAAAAATATAAACCGAAATTCAATAACTACTGAAATTTCTTATGATTTATCTTCTGATCATTCTCCTATAATAGTAATATACTATGGAAGGACTAACTTACGAAATTATACTCCGAATACATTCTATAGAACAAATTGGTTGAAATATAAAAAATACATAAGTAGTCATATCCACACGAATCCAAATGTTCAGTGTGAGGAAGATATTAATGAATGCGTCAATGACTTTACGTCATTACTTACGTCGGCAATGGAACATTCTAATAGTCAAAATTTTATAAAAGACGATAAGATTACTTCCAATACTGAAATTGAAAAACTCCTCCGTGAAAAAAGAAAATTCAGAAGAGAATGGCAACAAACTAGATCACCAGCTGCAAAGCTGAGGCTGTCCATAGCCAGCAAAAAGTTAAAAAGAAGCCTTCAATTAGAAGAGGATCGCCAAAGTAGAAAATATATTGAAAGCTTAACGAATAATAAACATACCAATTATTCAATTTGGAAGGAAGCGAAGGATATTAAGCCACCGGTAGAGGCACAAAGTCCTTTAAGGAAGGCTGACGGTACCTGGGCCCGTAGTGCAGAAGATAAGGCCAATTTATTTGCATGCTACTTAAGCACAGTCTTTCAACCCAATCCCCAAACAAATGATTTTGTATTGGGAGAGACTCTTGACACTACACAAAATTATGATGACATAATTGTTGTTAGCCCAGAGGACATTGATACAATCATTAAAGAAAATATAAATGTTAGAAAATCACCTGGATATGATTCAATAACACCATCAATGATTAAAAAACTACCGAATGTGGCAATAATTGTGTTATCAATTATTTTCAACGCGATCTTAAAACTAGGAGTCTTTCCAAAAATTTGGAAGACTTCTCTGATTAAAATGATACCAAAGCCAGGAAAGGATTCTACAATAGCATCTTCTTATAGACCCATTAGTTTACTCTCTTGCTTGTCAAAGCTGTTCGAAAAAGTATTTCAAAAGAAAATTCTACCATTCTTGAACGATGAAAATATCGTCCCAGTTCACCAGTTTGGTTTTCGTGAAAAACACGGAACCATAGAACAAGTGAATCGTTTAACTGGAGAGATAAGGAAATGTTTCGAATTAAAGAAGTATTGTTCAGCTATTTTCTTAGATGTCGCACAAGCATTCGACAAAGTTTGGCACAAGGGCCTAATCTATAAAATTAAATGTTTACTACCACCATGTACCCACAAATTGCTGGAGTCCTATCTATCTGACCGTATATTTAGGGTAAAGTTAAATGACTTTGTGACAGAAGAATTTGAAATAAAAGCCGGTGTTCCACAGGGAAGTGTTCTTGGACCTACCCTATATTTAATCTACACCTCTGATTTACCTATATGTGATGAACTGACTATTTCAACATTTGCTGATGATACTGCAATACTCAGTTCTCATGAAAACCCACAAATAGCATCTAGCCAACTAGATATTTATCTCCGACGTGTGGAGACATGGTTGAAAAACTGGCGTATTCGTGTAAATGAAGTGAAAAGTAATCATGTTACATTCACCCTGAGAAGAGGAAATTGTCCTCCAGTTACACTTAATGATATAAATATACCCCAGTCAGACCATGTTACATACCTTGGTATTCACTTAGATAGGCGACTTACTTGGCGTCGTCATATAGAAGCCAAGAGACTTCATATGAAGTTAAAAGCTTCTAGTCTTCACTGGTTAATTAATAGTCATTCAAAACTAAGCCTTGACAATAAAGTCATCCTGTATAAAACCGTTTTAAAGCCAATTTGGACATACGGCATCCAACTATGGGGAACAGCCAGTAATACGAGCATTGATATTATACAGAGGGCCCAATCAAAAATTCTTAGAACCATGACGGGTACGCCATGGTACATAAGAAATGAGAATATCCATAGGGATTTAGAGGTACCACTTGTAAGAGACGAGTTCAGGAAGCTCAGAGAAAAATACATTCTTAAACTAGAGACTCACCCCAACCCACTCGCAAGATCTCTTGCTGAAGTTCAGTCAGCTACAAGGCCTCGCAGAGCCGACTTTCCACCCCGTTAATAGTAGGACCATGGAATAACCAATGATCTCGATAGAGATCGAGTAGTGTTTAATTTAGTTTTTAAGATTTTAATACATATTGTGAGGTCTAAAATAAGACAGATTCAATATATAAATAAAACGTATAAAAAAAAAAAAAAATGAGCAAAAATTATGATAATACCTATAATCATTTAGGTATTTTTGAAAAATTGTCTCGTGTGACAAAGATCCAGACTTATTACCATTTATTTTGCTTTTGGCCCCACAGTGCATGGTCTTATAGTGTATGTTATCTTGATTTTTTTCACATATAAAGTCGAACACGGTTATAACGAACTCGAAGGGACCGAGAAATTTAGTTCGTTATAAACATAGTTCGTTATATCCGTAAAATTCCAAAACAAAAAAAAATAGTTATAAACAAAATACACGTATTTCATTACAATACTAATATTTGGAATTAAAGCGTATTTCTTTTCTTTAAAAATGGGCGGTATTTATGATTTTTAAATATAAATGATTAATATATCAGGAATAATATTTTTTGCATTCAGCATTCATTTCACAAATGTCAAATTGAGATTAATTATATTTTTATACAAATTCAATGTCTTCTTTTATTACCGAGGTTTTTAAATTGGCATGTTTTGAGATATTTACTTTTTGAGGAATAACGATTTTCTAGTATTTAGTGTTTAATCCTCAAATAATTTCAGTTTTATTATTAGCTATTTTCGAAAAATGTATGTTATGTTAAAAAGGTCAACAACTATAAATGTAAAATGCATATTTTATTTGCCGATACTTTAAATTAAAATTTATTAAAATTATTTCCATTTGTTAAAAAATTGAAATGGAAATAAATAAAAATTATTTCTGTTGGTTTTTAAATTTTTGAAATTTTTTTGAGGTGTGTAATTTTTTTATCTAAAACAAGAATTTGTGGGAGTTCGTTATAAACGTAGTTTTTTGTATGAAAATTTCTCCTTGGGACCATAAAAATGTGTTCGTTATAAAGAAAGTTCGCTACAACCGTGGTCATTATAAACGTAGTTATTTATCTGCAAGAAAGTGCAAGAGTGGATTTGGGAATGCTTTTAATTAAAAAATCATGTTGTTTTATATTTTATTAAACAAAATATGAATTTATCTTTTTTTATGAGAAAGGAAATGGAACTTCTTAACATAACAGAAAAAAAGTACAAAAAATCAAAGTATCAACAAATCACCAATTAATCTGTGTTTTTAAATCGAGACTAATGTTAATATTCTGACGAAAAAACTCATCTAGACATAATAGGGAGAAATTTCATTTAAATAAAATACTTAACTTTATTTTCAATAAATATGTAAAAATTTTATGAAAATCGTATATTTACCAGACAATTTTTGCTAACTATTTAGAAACTTAAAAAAATATTATGAACATTTATGGACGTATGGAAGACACAATAGTGGATAATATTTAGATCCTTGTTACGTCATTTGATTACCATATTATGTTTTTGTTATGTCCGTCCGAGCGTCCGCCTGAAGATTAGATCTTTGACCTCTACACGCGTTCCATTAGAATTGTCCGTGTTGGTTGAAGTTTAACATATTCATGTTATGGACATAGTACTACAATATCCCGATCCATACATTTTAAAATTCAGAATAATTGAATGAATTTTGCTGTAGTATGCATTTTACATAATTTTTGTTGTAATTTTACAAGGCAAAATATGGAAATATGTAATGATTAGTGTATTGTCGGCAATAGCTAATTTTATGCAAAATAACATGAAAAAGGTCGCGGATAAAAATATAAACCCGTTCAATAGTTATTGATTTTTGATCACACATACCCCCAAAAAAGTACATTGTGCAACTGTTTACAAGCTACAGAAATATTTCCAAAAAAAAAAAAACAGTTTTGGAATCACTGTGAAGCGTAAGTATGGTAGCGGAATCTGCAAATCTAAAAATAACACTGCACATAGGGGCAAAGGTATACCAAACGTGGCATTAAATAAACCACGGTATTTTAACATAAGTGATTACTATCGTTAAAAGATAATTTTCTCTAGATTTTAAATATGTTTTAATATTATAACCCACCGAACAATATTCATGAAAAAATAATAATAAAAAGTATACATACAGATTTTTTTTATTTTTTTAATTTTGTTCTTTGGTGAATATGAAGTTTTTAAACTATTTTATTATTCAATAATTAAAAAAAGGTGTTAATATAAACATATAGTATTGCAAAATTCCATATATAACCATTTAACTTCTATTCCGGGAATATCTTTGTATGGGAGCTAGGTGAAAATATAGACCAATCATAACAAATTTTAGTAACAATTTTTCTTGTGTCAAAAACCATTCTTGCCAAATTTCATTCAATTATTTTCAAAATTGTGAGCTGCAGATCTAAAAAATTCAATCATATATCAAACATTTCAAAATGGTTTAAAATCGAAATTCGCAAAAATTCGCAAAATGTTTAAACAGAATATGTAAATGGACATTCTGATCTTTAAGGTTTATGCAAATGCTATGGCTAATATTGGATATTTATGTTACTTTTTTGCTTTGAAATATTTTGAAACTTAGAAAAAAAAAAAAAAAAAAAAAAAAATAATAGTAATTATACAATTTTGATAAATTGTAAATTTGACCACCTGACGACTGCATTTTTATGCAACATTTTTTACACTAATTATTAACAAAATTTTCCATCATAAATAGTAAAAGATCTTTATTTCTATAATAATGTCAGATGATATTTTCGGACTCTAATGTGTACCATATGAATGAAATTGAAATTCGGCTGTGCCGAATCTGTAGCTTAAACCAGGGTTTAAAAAAATCAAAAATGCGTCTTGTCCGATATCTCAGTTATTATTGAACCAATTTATTTCATTTTTTTTTTTTTTCAGAACAAAAATTCAGAAAAAAATGTCCGAGCCTTTTTTGTAAAAATGAAGTCCGTAGTACATATACAGAGGCTTCAGAAACTGGAAAACCGGTTTTTTAAGCATATCTCCGCAATGTATGAACCGATCTTGCTGAATTTCAATAGAAAAATTCCGATTTATCGGAGGGCTTCATAAACGCCATTTCAACCGACACACGGACGGACGGACATGGTCCTATCGTCATCGCTTCTTACAAGGATCCCGAAAATATAAACTTTTTTGCTCTCCGACGAAAATTGTGGAAATTACAAACGGAATGACAAACTTATATATACCCTTTAAAACTGTGGTGAAGGGTATAAAAATAAAAGTGTTAAATTTTTCTTTCACTTTGAACTTCAGTCATGACCACGCATTAGCGTTGTGTAGAAAAATGTCCTTTTTAAAGTTATATAGACATTTTATTATAAAACTCATTTTTGATTTTTAATTTATTGCCAAAGGTACAGTCGCCCTTAAGTGCACCATTCGCAAATTTTAAGCTGATAAAGCTAATTCAATGGTGAAGCCTTTTTTTGAAGTTACCGATAGTATTCCATATAATTGCGTTTAAAATTTATTATGGAAGTAGCACAAATAAAAGAAAAGAAATATTTTTTATAAATTAAACCGATTTTTAACATATTAATATTTTTGTTTGAAAAAAATGCTCACTGGTAAGATTAGAGTTTTGTAATTTCGCATTAGAATATATTTGATAATAATTTATAATTCTATACTTCAATAAAATTTTAATTGTTTATTTTGTTAAAATTTAATGACAAAACTCTTAAATTCAAGACAAAAAAATATATATATTTTCCTAACCCATTTTTTAGCCATTAAAAATGTTATATCTGCCCAAATATCGTCGGTGTATCTAACTTCTAATCTCTATAATTATTCACGTAATAACAGTTTCCAAAAATGTAAAATCTTTAAATACTTTTGCTATCGTATTAACATTAATTTTTGTATTTCATTCTAACACATTTACTTACCATATTACGTAACCTCTCGACTTCATGCCACGACTCTTTATCATCCACCGCATACACTAAGATGAATGCAGCACCCGTTGTTATGGACAACGTACGCATTGCTGGAAATTCAAATGAACCTGATGTATCCAAAATGTCGAGGGTAAGTGCAGAACCATCGGGCAATTCATATTCACCACGATGTAATTCTTCAACAGTTTGTTTGTAACGTGGATTGAATTTATCGTAGAGAAATTGTGAAATGATGCAAGTTTTACCAACTTTAGCAGCACCCATGACCACAACACGATGTTGTTGTTTACGCATCAAATGAGTTGTGGAGCCGGTGCCGGTATGATGGCCGTTAGCTGTGTTGTTGCGTTTGCTGGGTGGCGTAGAGGAGGGATAGTCTGCACTGTTGGCACGTGGTGTTGACTTCAACACCGATGTCAAAGAGGGTAACCGCAAACGTTGACAGGGACCAGGCATAATTGTTTTTTCTTTTTTTTTCTTAAATTCGAACTTTTTTTAATATAGTTCTTATTGGACACAAGTGATTTGTAGTGTGCTTATGCACTCTCGTTAATCTCTCCGATTTTGTGGTTTGAATATTGTTTTAGTTTCTATAAAGAAAATATGAAAAATAAAGAAATTATAAATTGCAACACTTTTGGTTTAATCATAATGCAAATTGTCTTAAACGTAAATAATATATGGGCAAAAACAAAAAATATTAAAATGCGACTAAAATTTATTTCGCATTTTTTTCTTGCCATATAGAGCTTCAAATCATTTTCTTATTTTTTTTTTTTTCTTGTTCGTAAATTTGTTAAACTTTTTTGAGAATAATCGCTAAATGAAAATATTAAAAAATATGTAAATTAATATGCATTATTAAGAAATATATGACAAAATATCCATTTTCTATCAAATATGCAAAAATTCTTAACGGAGAGGCTCACAAATACTGAAAAAAAGACTACAAAACTTAAAAACTCCTAAAATGTTGGTTTCAAAGTTTACCACCGTATATGTAATTTTCGACCAATAGCGATAAAGAAATAACGTATTATGTAATATTGTTTCTTTATGTCTAGAGAGTAGTTCATTCGTACAAATTTAATTCTAAAAGTTGTAGCCACACTGGTCAAAAATCCATTTTCCAAAATAATAATTTAAGAAATTGTAAAAGTGAATTATAACAGACCAAGTAATTAAGAACATAAATTTAAAAATTATAATGTGGCAACGTTGACAGTCTGACAAGTAGGATTGCCAGATGTAGATTCACAAAAAGTTGGACATTCGGAATAAGAAAAGGACATCTTAAAAATTTGTTTATAAAAAAATATATATTTTTGTACTTTGTTGGGAAAATGATATTCTACACGCAAAGAAAAAGTATGGCTCTAGTGACTATAAATTAAGAGTAACATACTGTAATTGTAATATATGATTACTGGTAAAAATAAGTATATTTGGACGTAATTATTATTATGATTCCATTTTACAATTTTTTCATCATTTAATGATTCGATTTAGTAATATTTATAACCTTTTCTTAAATATTGCTTCCGATTTCATCATGTTTTTATCATTTAATAATCCCATTTTATCATATATATAAACTAATTTCATCATATATATATAATTCCATTTTATCATATGTATAATCCCATGTTTTCATATTTATTTGTACAACGATATGTGGTGCATTCATCATACTGTATATATACAAACCTTGTCAATTTATAGTTATTCATATCTAAATGAGAATTAATATACTAACAAACTACTGGACTGATACACAAAAATGTTATTAAAAGCAAATAAAAATATTATTAAATGTTTGGATTTTTCATAAGTATGGTTTCATATAAAAATATTTAAATACATATTATAATTGCATATTAAAATTTTGATTGTGGGTAATCATTAAATTATCAAACAGAAACATAAACGTTGCTATCATTTTATTATTCAAATCAATGAAAAACGGCTATACAAACATTGAATAGTTGTAGTGATCATGATGTAACCATATTTTTTTTTCTGCGTGTACAATACAATATATTATTGGTAAGCTGACGAAAACTTCTTTGTGTAATTTTCCGATTTTTTTTTTTTTTTTTAATTGAATTATCTGTAACTTTATTGTTCTTCCATTTTTAATTTTAATATAATCCAGATAGTTCCTGTTAGTTCACCGTATAACATTTACTTATTACGTTTTTAAATTCATTATTTTATGTTATATTAATTTCTATTTAATTTTGCTTTTTTTTTTGTATTTAAATTCATTCATATTTTTGAGCTACTCATCCCACTGTAATTTGATATTCATTTTGTTATTTTGGTCCACTGTAACTTATTATGGAAATTAACAGTTAGTTTTTATTTGTTTGCTTATTTTGTATTGCATTTAAATCTCATAACTTATATTAATATTGTTGTTGTAGTAAACAATAATTCAATAATGTACACCGAAAAAAATCCATACCTTTTATAAACGGAAGCTGACGTACAATATACAAAATAATTCGTGATTTTGAACCACGAGAGGATGGTGTAATAAAAATTGAATACTTACGAATATATTTCTTATTATTTACGAAATTATTTTTTGTTTTACGATACAACTTTGTATTTTTTACTAATATTTGTTTAATAAATACAAAAATAATTGTAACATATACAAACAATTTTCATATTTTACGTTTATAGTTATTTATAAGTACAGAGTGCATTTCAACTGAATAGGTTCAAGATTTTCATTACATTAAACCTCTTGTTATTTTTAAAATAATAATGAAAATTACAACTTTTTTCATAACAAATTTTAAAGTCCTCATTTCTAATATATTTACAAGCAAAATTAATTTAAATAATAACTAATTACGATTTTTAATGATTTTTTTTTTTTTTTCTTAAAAAAAGGGAATTTTTTAGGTAATTTTTTTTGTTTCATCTGAATAGGTTCAACATTATTTATTCAATAAAACAAGAAGATGTATTGATTAATATGGTTCTTTTTTGTTTTGTTATATTATTCGGAAATTATTAATAATAAGAATAGCCTTTATTATTTAATTTAACCTAAAAAATTATATTTGGAAAGATTTTCAACTTGTAACAAAGAATATCTTCCAACTTTTTTTAATCTCTTCAGATAATGAATTTTTGTGCTCGTATTATCTGTTCGACTCATAAACATTACGTGACAGCAATTTCCATACATTTTCTATTATATTAAGGTCGAGAGAGTATGATAACCACTGCTAAGTGGTAAAATTTTGACCAGTGTTACCGTTTGGCGACTTTAGTCGCCAATTTCCCCTTTTTCAACCGCCTGGCAACTTTTTTGGCCCCTTTTTTAAATGGCGACTAAATGGCGACTTTTTAAGACTATGTGTTATATGGCGAAAAGCTAAGTTTCTGGAAATATATCGACCCATTATATATTAATTTCGACAAATAAATTAATCATTTTGAGATTGTTTCACATTATAGTGATATAAAGAACCGCGTAACTTGTAACTAAACACAATAAAAAGTTTATGAACAGCTTTTATATCGTCACATGCCGAATCTTTTTGGACTAGATTAAAAAAATAAAAAAAAAAAATAAAATAAAAAAATTTATAAATACTTATTTTTTAATTTATATTTTTACGTTTCTGATAGCAATCCCTCGGGGGAACGCCTTTTTTTAAACTAAATTATCAATAATAAGCAAACGCGAATGTTATATTCGGCTCGGCCGAATCTATATACCCACCATCAACTTTTTCAAATTTTACGTTGTATGGGAGGGGGCGGTAAAGTGTGCAGTAAAGTGGGCGGACCACGCCTATTTTTTGTTTCCGAGTTTACATTGGTCCTTGAACTATTTGAATACAATTTCGTTGATTTTCACCTTATATTTGGTTTCCGAGTTTATATCGACCCCCGAACTATACGTACAAAATTTCGTTGTCGTACACGCTTTTATTGAAGAAATATCAGCAGAAAAGTACGAAACAGATACCCTGTGTTTCTAGTTTTTAGCCCATAACTTTTTTATTTATTAACCGATTCTGCCCATTTTGAATACCAAACGAGCCTTATATAAGATAAATATTTGTGCCAAATTTCATCCCACTACGTTGTCCCTATCCTGCTTTCAACAGACAGACAGACGGACGGACATAGCTAGATCGACGCAGAATCTAACCAGGACCCAGAAAATATATACTTTGTGGGGTTTTAGATGATTCCTTCGACATGTTACACACGGAATGAAAAAATCAATATATCCCCCATCTTTTTGATGGTGGGTATAAAAATAGTTTGTCTAACAGACTTAAGTTAATACTTGTGGATCCATGCGTTCCATCCTAAATTTGTCCAACGGAGATTTAAAAGACTTTATTACTAGTGAAAAACTCGTACAAAAGTACAGAAGTTTAATTAAAAGAGGATTGTATGTTAACTATTTTTGTGAATAAAGTTTTGCTTATTTTTGCAGTAATAAAAATTGTTGTAAAATAATTATTTTGTTATTAATAAAACTGAATTTTGTAGCTTTTCTTAAAATAATAATTTTTTTTGTTTTTGTTGTTATCAAATAAACAAATTTTAAGCAGTTTTTTTAGATTTTAAAGCAGTTGGCCCCTTTTTTTCAAAAAATCCCCTTTTTGGCAACTTTTTATTTTGAAATCCCCTTTTTTGGACACTTTTTAAAAATTCTAAACGGTAACGCTGATTTTGACTTCGAATTCTTTGTTTTCACGCTCCTACGGTGTGAATAGGAACATTGTCGAACTGGAATGTCCATTAAATGAATTATAATAGTGTATAAAATGTTAGAAATTCTTTTCCCGTAAACTTTTGTAAGTTTTTTTCAGTAATTCTATACGTAGAAAATCGAAGTTCATATGTCTCATAATATGAAGTAGCACTCCACGCCATTACACTTCCTTCGAATCTTTATGGGATACATGATTAGCATCCTTTTTTTCTCAAATGACGAAAATAATAATATTTATAGTTATTGGAGCCTTCCATATTGAATTTTTTTCATTCTATAGAACAATATGTTTCATACCTTTTTTAGAACATGCGTTCACTGGTAAACGGGAGTAGTTTTACTTCACGAATGGTGTTTAGAGATGAGTTCTTTATAATTTTTAGTCTTCTTAGGTGCACTGGATTTCGAATAACATGTTTTACGGTAAAACACTTGCTTAAATACCTGATTTTTTTTTAATTTTTGACGCAGAATCAGTAGAATTGGAGGCATCTCAAACGGTGAATCTTATGTCAGCGTTCGTTGTTGCTTTATAAGTACCTCTTTTCATGTTTTTTCCATAGCGGGAGTGATTTCCTAAATAGTTCTTGACAATATTTTAACTTCGCTCAATTTTTCTTCGCCATATTTCATAGATTAAGTCTGAATTGTCCATACGCTATAATTTTGCTCTTATCTTTGTCGAAAAATTTTTTACGCGACCAGTTTTTAAAGTTATTTATAGAAAACAGTTGAAAATGTAAGGAAAACACACAATTATGGGCGAATTCAACAAATACTTGAAGCAAATTGATTTTATTCTCAATGAACCTATTCAGATGAAACAAAAAAAAATGCCTTAAAAAATATATTTGTTGGAAGAAAATCCGTTAAAAATCGTACAAAGTAGTGCTTTCGAAAAAAGCTTAACATATATAATATTCAATAACTTGGAAACGGTTGATCTTAGAGTTTCATTCTTTTTTTATTTAATTGATAATTTATTACAGATCACAGAAAAATATAATTTTTATAGTTCTAACAACTATTTATGAACTTGTGGACCATTTTTGGTAATCCTTCCGTTAGAGATTTCATAGTTACTTCAGTCACTTTTTTGGAACAGTGTGCACATCTTCTTTTAAAATCTTCGGTATTTTTTTTTTTTGCTCTTCAATTCACTTTTCACATGAGCTCAATATCTCTCCACTGGTCTAAGCTATGGACAATTTGGAAAATTGACCCCTCTTGGTACAAAAACTATGTTATTGTTTTGGTACCACTCCAGAGCTTTCTTACCGTAGTGACATGATACCATATCGGACCAGAAATGTATGGACACGGTGTGCTCTCTTATGAAAAGAAGAAGTCTTTTTTGCAAATATTCTTTGATGTATATTTTGGTATTTAGTCCTGTTTTCCCGCAACAGCAAAAAGCTAGTTATACCTGGAATTTTTTTGCAAATTTTTTCTGCTTTTGGGTCCTAAACTTATCTTTAACATTGCTTCGAGCATTAACAATATAAAATTTTTGCCACAGAAGCTGCGAAAATTCTGCCAGCACATACGTTTCTTCGTCCATTATACTACATGAGTATTTTTGTATGAAATTTGGTTTTAATTTCCGTGTCCTATTCTTGGCTTCCAAATTTTTGGCAGCATTCTTGTTTGGAACTTTTTGGATTTTATATGTTATCAGCTATGCATTAGCTTTAAATTTTCACACAAAATAGTCAAAGCACTGAGCTTTCTACCAGATGTGTTTGGAGTTCCTTTCAATAGGCTTAAATTTTGTGGCCTTCCCAATATTATGTGGACCGTTTTTTTTTCCGAAATAAGTTTTCTATTAATGGTCAAATTCTCCTGATACTGTTTAATAACATTAAAAACAGTTTGACTACAGAAATTTAATTCTGTGGCCAATTATTTGTAGGACCTATATGGATTTTTTTAAAGTTTTTTAATAATTTGTAGCACGTACATCTTTTTTGTCACTCATTTTGATGAAAATCACGACAAATCAACATGGTTGTTATTAAAAATAATAACTGAAGTATTTTTTCATGATAACTAGATCAAAAAAACTTTTTAATATTGATTCCGAAAAAAGTTATAAGGCAAAACGTGTGTTAGGATTTTTCGATCGCACTCCTTAAGTTCGTTATTAATTATTTTTTGCTATTAATCATCTTAGAACTCAAGAATTTAGAAGATAAAAAAAATTGAACTATCTTCATTATATTAAAAATAATACGAGTTTTAATGTAACGAAAATCTTGAACCTATTCAGTTGAAATACACTGTATTTTAATTTTTGCTCTTTGCGTCTTTGAAAGTGCACTTGATAAGGTAATGTTCTATGTGAATTTGTAGCATTTACTTTTGACAAATCAAATTAACACAGGTTTTCAAATTTTTGTTTAAAAAAAAAAATCAAAATTTTCTATGGAAATGTTAATTACAAAAATAGTCAAATTTAATGATTAAATAATATAAAAATTATATTTTCATTGGCAATATAAACAACAAATCAAATAACTGATACAGTTCCGTTGTTATAAAAATTAATAATTTGTAATTTTTTATATATTTAATTAAAAATAACTTAAAATTAGTTTTTGAAATTATTGAGATTTATTTATATTTTTCAATATAAAACTTTTGGAAATTTGTAAACAATTTTAAAAACGTACGTTCAAAAGAAGTTCAAGTTTAAAACTTGATTACGATAACTAAAATACTTATTTGGCACAATTTTTAATCTACCGTCTAATTAGTTGTTGATCCACTACCAATTTTGATTTGTATTCAAAGATTGATATATGTATGATATATGGTGGACAGATTTTATTTTGGTTGGACACTGGGCAATCATCAATAAAGTTGGAAATCCAGATAAGACATTAAAGTTGGTGGTTTAATATTATATAAATCGATAGTGCATTTATTGTTATTTTTTAATAATGTGGTCATATAGGTTGTTCATCAAGATAACCTATAGCTTTGAAGGATGAAAATTTATGTTTGGGAATGAACTTGCATGAAATAGCTAAACTTTTTTTCTATTTTGTTAATAGGTAGTTATTATATTATAAGATACAAAGTAATTAGTGGTAGTCATTTATCGCATTACTTTCAAATAGACAACACTTAATTACTATTAATGACCTAAATAAGTTGTGCCCTCGATATATTTGTTGTATTTAAATAAGTATTGGTTTCATTATAAAGAACTTTTTTATAATATTTTAGCAGCATGATACATTTATTAAATTAAATATGTTGTTTACAATGTTTTTGTCATTTCATCCGCCTCTATTTATAACCTACACAAGCACAGATTGGGGTATTATGCATTTGTGCTAATGTTTGTGACACACAGTAATAATGGTCGTAGACCCATTATTAAGTGTTCCAATAGATCCAGAATTATTTCTGACTCGCCAGCCGGTCATCCAGATGAATGATTGTTTGGCTGGCTGGCTTTCAATGAAAAGCTTGTGAATAAAGTACAAGTGACAATTTTAAAGATATCTTGATGAAATTTGGCATAATTGGGAATCCTACTGAAATTGGTTATAATCGGTTATAAACAAAAGTACATAAATCACACATAAGTGTTAGTAAGTATCATCATACAATTTGACACAAATACCAAATTTGAAGAGGATCACATTAAGTTCGACTTCCGAAAATATTCAAAACCACTTTAACGTATATATATACACGCAGAGAAAAAACATGGTTACAGCATGATCACCACAACTATTCAATGATTATATAGCCGTTTTTCATTGATTTAAATATACTGTGTTCATGATAGCAACGTTTATGATTCTGTTTAATCATTTAATGATTACCCACAATCAAAATTTTAATATGGTTCACTGAATTATAATATGTATTTAAATATGTTTATATGAAATCATATATATGGCAAATCCAATCATTTAGTCAATTCTACAACCATTTAGTTAATTCAGTTCACTTTACAAATTTGGTTAATTCTAACAACCATTAAGCCATTACCTTTTAATGCCTTTTGAATACACATTTTTGTGTATCAGTACAGTAGTTTGTTAGTATATTAATTCTCATTTATTTTATATATGAACAAATATAAATTGACAAGTTTTGTTTTTATTCAGTATGATGAATGTACCACATATCGTGGTACAGATGAATATAAATATGAAAACATGGGATTATATATATGATAAAATGGGATTATATATATGATGGAATTAGTTCATATATATGATAGAATGGAAAATATATATGATAAAATGGAATTATATATATGATGAAATTAGTTTATATATATGATAACATGGAATTATTTAATGATAAAAACATGATGAAATTGAAAGCAATACTTAAGAAAAGTTTATAAAACTTACTAAAAGTTATTAATAAGGTTATGAACCTTGTTAATAAATTATAAATTGGAATCATAGTAATGATTACGTATAAATATACTTATTGTAACCTGGAATCATATATTACAATCATAGTATTTTGCTCTTAATTTATGGTCACTGGAACCATATTTTTGCTTTGCGTGTATGTACAATGGTGCAGGGTATCATATTGTTGGGTTTCACCAATTTTAACCTTCTGGTTTTTATTAAGTTTTTTCTCTCTTTTTTGCTTAAGTTTAATCGTTAAACTTTTAAGGATTTTTTCCACTGCTGCTAACAAAGACACATGGCTTGTGTTTGTGGCGTCCTTTTTGTGAGACATTTGCTTTTTTAAAATTATTATAAAACTGATGCAACAAAAGGTAGCAAAGACGCAAAATAATCCACAGACTGTTGTGGAATTGCAAAGAAAGAAATTGTAATTAAGAAATTTTATGTATTTTTAATTAAGAAAAGTAATTAATGATTCTTAAGTATAAAAGTCACATTGAACATATTATACTTAATATTTAAAAAATATATATACACAAAACATTTAAAAATTCAATAAAATCTTAAATTTCTTACTAAATGACTTTCGAATAAAAACACGTTTTTAACCCATTGAGGACCAAAGAAAATTTGTTTCCTTGAGAAGTTTTTAGGTTATAAGATTTTCCAGGTAATAGGTAGAGGAAATTTTTCACACATGATTTATAGGCAAGATATGGGGCTACAAAAATGTGGTAGTGGTAAAGTCTCTAACTTCTCACACATAGTCCCCAGAAGTCGTTAAAGTTGTAAAAATCAAGAATTTTTCAATTAACCCTCATAAAACAATGGAAAAATGAGGAATAAGGAGTGGGTATATAGGGAAAATTTGTATTTGATATAACTATATAAGTCCGCAGATTTCAAAAATGGTAAAATTTTTAAAATCGCATTGACAAAAAAAAATAAATTTTTGTAGCCCCATGTCTTGGCTATAAAACATGAGTAACTAATCTGCTCTACATATTACTTGGAAAATTTTATAACCTAATAACTCATCATGAAAATGTATATTCTTTGGTCCTCAATGGGTTAAAAATGTGACGTGATGGAAAAAAACGAATGTTCCTGGTGATTAGGATGACTATACCTACAATATCTGTAACATGATTTTCCAGATACTTTTTTAGTGTTGACCTATGTTAGTAAACAGAATTATATTAAATTTTTTGTCTAGAATACTTGTTACCCAATTTATATTAGAAAAAAACTTTTTAAAAAGTAAGTTTTTATATTTATTTTCTGATTTTAGTTTTTATATACATATTTTTTAACTTTACAGCGATTTTTGCTCGACACTATTAGAAAATATATTTTTTTAACATAAATTTTTATATGCTTAATATTTTCCAGGTTATTTAGAAATAAGTGTCGAAAAAAAAATTATATAAAAATGTGTATGGTTTTTATCTTGTGCTACAAATAAAATATATATCATCAAAATTGATGCTCAAATCTTGTTTTTATTCATTATTCGATTATTCTATAAAGAAAATCTATTAAATTTTAATAGGAAACCCCAAAATATGTCACATTAATACCATCAAACATTAAAAATATAATAAATTTTATTTGAATGAACTTAGTAGGTTTTGATATTGCGCTTAATTTTTATCAGATTTTTATATAAACTTTTACAATTGTATTCAAAAAAAGTTTTTAATTTATGTTTGATGTACAATTTAGCTCTTAATGTATTTATTAAGAAAATCGTATTCAAAAAACTATTTACTGTTTATATTAACTAATAAACTGTTTTTTGTTTATGTAGGCAACCCTTCTCAGTTTCTCTCTCTTTCTTATTGTCAGTGTTGTTAGCAGTAAGAATAAATAATTCGTTAACTACTTTATTCTATTATTATTTTTGATGTTCTAGTACGTTTTTTATGATAAATAAGTTCTTTTACTTTGGAAAAACCTTTATTTTGCTTATGTAAATATACTTATGTATAAAAGAAATAATTTGATTTAATTTTTGTTGGATGTAATTATATTTATCCGAATAACAAATATTCTGTGATAAAATAAGCATCACTAAAGAGTGCGATCGAAAAAATCTTAACATATATAAAATTCAATAATTTGGAAACGGTTTATCTTAGTTTTGATTGTTTTTTCATTTAATTGATATTATACTACAGATCACAGAAAAATATAACTTTTATACTTCTAACTCCTACTTATGAACTCGTTGACCTTTCTTGGAAACCCTTCCATTAGAGATTTGATAGTTGTTTCAGTCACTTTTTTGGAACAGTCTGCCCATCTTTTTTTAAAATCTTTGATATTTTGAGACATTTCTTCTGTTCTCTTCGATTCTCTTTTTACAAAAGTCCAATATCTCTTCACTGGTCTTAGCTCCGCACAATTTACAGGATTAACCTCTCTTGGTACTAAAACTATGTTATGGCTTTGGTACCACCCCAGAGCTTTCTTACGTAGTAACATGATGTTAAATCGGGACAAAAATATGTGAACAAATTGTGCTCTCTTATGTAAGGAAAAATATAAATATAAATAACTTCATAAATCTTGCCACACCACGAATTCTTTAGGAAATTTCGTCAGCTTTTCGGTCCTAAACTTATCTTCAACATTTCGTCAGCAATATACAAATTTTGACCCGAAAGCTGCGAAAAATCTTCCAGTACATACGTTTCGACGTTCTTTATACATGAGTATTTTTGTATAAAATTTGGTTTTAATTTCCGTGCCCTATTCTTGGCATCTAAATTTTTTGCAGCATTCCAGTCGGGAACTTTTTGGACTTTAAATGTTCTTAAATCCGCATTAGCTTTAACTTTTCGCACCAAATAGTCAGAACACAATGCTAACCGGGCAGCTTTTCTACCAGATGTGTTTGAAGTTCATTTCAATATGCTTTCAATTTTCTTGGTCTTCCCAATATCGTGTGGACCTTTTTTCTTCCCGAACAATGTTTCCTATCAATGGTCGAATTCTCCTGATACTGTTTAATAACCTTGGAAACAGTTTGACAGCAAACATTTTATTCTTTGACCAATTATTTGTAGGACCAATTTGAATTTTGTTAAAATTTTTTAATAATTTATAGTACGTCACTCATTTTGATCAAACTCACAACAAACCAACATGGTTGTAATTAAAAATAATAACTGACATATTTGTTAAAGATAACTAGATAAAAAAAAAAAAAAAAAACAAAAAAGGTTATTAATAAGGTTATTAATAAGTTATTAATAAGGTTCATAACCTTATTAATAACTTTTAGTAAGTTTTATAACCTTTTCTTAAGTATTGCTTCCAATTTCATTATGTTTTTATCATTTAATAATTCCATGTTATCATATATATAAACTAATTTCATCATATACATAATTCCATTTTATCATATTTATAATCCCATGTTATCATATATATTTATAATTATATTTTATCATATATATGAACTAATTTCATCATATATATAATCCCATTTTATCATATATATATTATCCCATATTTTCATATTTATATTCATTTGTATTCATTATACTGAATAAAAACAAAACTTGTCAATTTATATTTGTTCATAAATAAACTAAATGAGAATTATAACTACTGGACTGATACACAAAAATGTGTATTCAAAATGCATTAAAAGTTAATGGCTTAATGGTTGTACAATTAACCAAATTTGTAAAATGAAATGAATTGTTATGTAATTAACTAAATTGTTGTGAAATTGACTAAATTATTGGATTTATTCATAAATATGATTTCATATAAACATATTTAAATTCATATTATAATTCAGTGAACCATATTAAAATTTTGACTGTGGATAATCATTAAATGATTAAACAGAATCATAAACGTTGCTATCATGAACACAGTATATTTAAATCAATGAAAAACGGCTATATAATCATTGAATAGTTGTGGTGATCATGCTGTAACCATGTTTTTTCTCTACGTGCGGCTGTTAGTTCGTAAAAATTTTAATATGTTCAACTTAAAACCGCCATAACTTTTTGCACCCCCTGCACAAAATGATTAACGCAAACTGATTCTACACAAATCGATTTTGAATATTCCATCAAAAAAATTATTTAATTTAATTTTTTTTTTTTTTTTTTTTTTTTTTGAAGACCTCAAATCAAAATTTTTTGATAATGGCCCATGTGTAGATACATATACATATATTGGTATATATATGTATATTGATTTAATAAGTATCCGGTTATTTTACTTGATGGGGATGATGCCCCTATATCGTGTGATACTAATTCGATACGAAAACGTATTTTAAAAGCAAAATTTTTGCTGAATAGTTCTTTTTTAATTTATTGCTCATGCTAAGAGTTATATTAATTTAATATATCAAAAAAATATATTAAATATTTTAAGTAAAGTAAGTAACTAACATGTTTCTTTTATATGTAACAAAAATTTGACAATTGTGTACGCTATTAATCAAAGAGTATATTTTTGGAGGTATTTTGAGAATGGTCTAGCTCTCAAAGGAAAAATAATTGAACCGAGATGTTTTGGTAATTATTGTTTAACATATCAAATTTGTTGTCTTCATACAAATCGAGGCACTTTCAGCTAACTTTATTAGTTATTTGTTAACAAATATGCGAAATAATCTATAAACAAATTAAATACTATTTGTAGATATTGCAAGAAAGGAAATTTATAAATTTGCACTGCTGGTATTTTACACAACACTGTAAACAATAAATTCTGATAATAAATCAAAAAGGCTAATATAGTTATAACTATAATTTTTAGTATCTGACGTTATTTTTCTAATTACATATTTGATTTGATTTTATTTTATTTTTTTTTTTTTTTATAAATTATTTTTCAAACGAAATTATGAATTATGAGTAAAAATTTTATTTTATTTGTTTCCATACATACTATAGATACCTACAAATATTTATTTCATATTAAATAATTTTATATAAATTCATTTATTTTAGCAATCATTACATTTATTCAAATAATTCTCGTTAAATATATGAATGATTTTAAATTATCATTTTAATAACTAATATAAATAATACAGCTACTTGTAACAAATTGTTCCATATAATTTTAAGACAATTTAATAAATTTTAAATTTTATTAAATTGTATAAAACATTTTTTTAGGAAATTCTTATAATTCTATCCAATTCTATCTACGAATTATTTCATACACCTATATATTTTTTTTTTATATATTTCCTGTATTGATCTATACATTTATTATTTTTTTTAATTTGACACAGCAGCTATGAAAATTGTTTTATTTGCAATAACAAATATTCCATGAAAAATTTATTTTTCTATGATTTTTTTTAACAAATGTTTTTAATGATGATTTATATTTCAGTTATTAAGGACCATGTTGTTATTGCTTATAAATAATTCTATTTATTAGGAATATTTCAATTGAAGACAGTTACACAGACGTCAGCATCAATAGAGAAATAATATATACAGGGATTTTATATTTTTCCCCCATTATTTTCCAAGTAATTTAATTAATGAGTCTAGATTTGAAAATACATATTTTTTAATGACTAGGACAATATAAAAGTAGTAAACAAGTTATTATGTATTGAGACTAGAGAAATGGCGGTGATTTTATATAAATAAAATTCTTCAAAGATTGTAAAATTTTAAAGAATAATTGTTAAAGCTATTTGTTACCAGTGTTGCCAGTTTAGCCTTTTTAAGGCTAGATCTAGCCTTTTTATTTTGATTTTAACCTGAAAATTTTCGTTTTAGCTTCTAGCTTTTTTGTTAGCCTTTTTTATTTATTTTTAACATAGCCTTAAAAAGGCTAACATTTTACAAACTTTATTTTTACAAAATCATCAATTTAAGCATTTGTGTATACTAATTCTTACAAAAATATCGAAATTATTTATAATTAATGAAAATTTTCGACTGCGGCGCTTCATTCTACAAAAATATTACAATTATTTTTGGACAAACTTTATTACCCATATAAACTAATTACTTTATATTTACAAATTCACTAAAATATATTTAACAAATACCAAAATCTAATGAGAACAAAAAAATTAATGCTTTTTTAAATAAAAAAATATGTTAGCTTTTTTTCTGGCTTTATTTTTTGGGGCATTTAGCCTTTTCTGACCTTTTTTTTAAGTCCAATTTAGCTTCTTTTTTTCTCAAGTCCTGGCAACACTGTTTGTTACGTTTCACAGTGCACATGGGGACAGAATCAAAAATGTTTTGAAATAAATCTGTAATTTCTAAATGACTATTTGGATTTATATAAAATTTTTACAATATATTTTTGAGGGAAAATACATTATATACACACAAAGAAAAAATATGGTTCCTGTGACCATAAACTAAGAGCAACATACTATGATTGTAATATATGATTCCAGGTTACAATAACTATATTTGTACGTAATCATTATTATGATTCCAATTTGTAATTTATTAGTAAGTTTCATAACCTTATTAATAACTTTTAGTAAGTTTTATAAACTTTTCTTAAGTATTGCTTTCAATTTCATCATGTTTTTATCATTTAATAATTCCATGTTATTAACTTATTTCATCATATATATAATTCCATTTTATCATATATATTATTCCATTCTATCATATATATGATCCCATATTTTCATATTTATATTCATTTGTACCACGATATGTGGTACATACATCATACTGAATAAAAACAAAACTTGTCAATTTATATTTCTTCATATATAAACTAAATGAGAATTATAACTACTGGACTGATACACAAATATTTGTATTCAAAAGGCATTAAAAGTTAATGGCTTAATGGTTGTAGAATTAACCAAATTTAGAAAATAAAATGAATGGTTATGTAATTAACTAAATTGTTGTAGAATTGACTAAATGATTGGATTTATTCATAAATATGATTATATAAACATATTTAAATACATATTATAATTCAGTGAACCATATTAAAATTTTGATTGTGGGTAATCATTAAATGATTAAATAGAACGTTGCTATCATGAACACAGTATATTTAAATCAATGAAAAACGGCTATATAATCATTGAATAGTTGTGGTGATCATGCTGTAACCATGTTTTTTCTCTGCTTGTACTCAGGGGTTAAAACAGGTACTTTTTATATCTTCTAAACTAACAAATATAAAAACGAAATTGTAATTGTATCTCAAGACCGACCATATGATACCCTACACCACTATACATGAGCATAAAAATTCGGGAAGTGGATTTATATTAGACCTTTGGCCAATCGTAGACCAACGCTTTTACTCAATATAAAATAAAATATACAGATACATAATAATTCGGTGATATTAAAATCTACATGATTTTATGCACTTTAGGGCGATTCTCGGAAGAAGATTTATATGGAAGCTATGGTAAATGAAGGACCGATTCTCATAAAATTTTGGCAATGTTGTTTCTACTTATATAAAACTTATTTGTGTCGAATATTAACTTGATGCTAACATTCGTATGGGATTTATGCACATTAAAGTGATATGGAAGCTATGGTCAAGAAATTTGGTACAAAGATTGATACTTGTACAAAACTTCTTTGCGTCTAATTTCATTAAAATATTTATATTTTTAAGGCATTTAATTATATTTAATTATAATTCTCATTTAGTTTATATATGAAGAAATATAAATTTACAAGTTTTGTTTTTATTCAGTATGATGATTGTACCACATATAGTGGTACAAATGAATATAAATATGAAAATGTGGGATCATATATATGATAAAATGGGATTATATATATGGTGAAATTTGTTCATATATATGATAAAATGGAATTATATATATGATAACATGGGATTATATATATGATGAAATGGAATTATACTTATGGTGGAATTAGTTCATATATATGATAGAATGGAATAATATATAGGATAAAATGGAATTATATGTATGATGAAATTATTTTATATATATGATAAAATGGAATTATATATATGATGAAATTAGTTTATATGTATTATAACATGGAATTATTAAATGATAAAAACATAATGAAATTGGAAGCAATACTTAAGAAAAGGTTATAAAACTTACTAAAAGTTATTAATAAGGTTATTAACCTTACTAATAAATTATAAATTGGAATCATAATAATGATTACGTACAAATATACCTTTTGTAACCTGGAATCATATATTACAATCATAGTATGTTGCTCTTAGTTTATGGTCACAGGAACCATATTTTTTCTTTGCGTGTATAAGTTTATAATTTAATACAAAAGAAAATCTTGATATATACATCCAGTACCAAAAAGTGAAAAAATATTCGTGATTGTTATGATTAGAAATAACTTTTAAGAATATTTGTCTCTCCGTATGGATGTCTGTACGTCTGTGTGTTGAAATGGATTTTTTGAATACCATAGTCCAACAAATACATTTCTTTTTCAATACATTTGTGGCGTATAGTTTCGAAAATCTTTTTATTAAGACTCAGCAGTATTCGTTCAAGAATAGTGGTGTTATAAATGATTCTCTAGAGCAGTCTCAAAAATATGTCCAAATTTCTTTGCTTGAGTAATTTAGAGGAAGTGTTGAGAACTTAAAATCGTTGAGCCTGATTTCATATCCCCTGAACTACTTGTAATTTTCTGTTATTCATTAGAGTTTTAAATTATCGGAATATATCTGTGGCAAAAAGGAAAACCTACATAATTAATTTTTATTACTTTTCTTGAAATTAAAGGTCATAGGTATACAATTTTAAATTACCTTCCGTGTAAATATATATGAAATATATATTTGATTGATATTGCAATCACAAATTTTGGTGGAATTCTGACCACCTCCCACATATCTTTTTTAGTTTCAAGATATATGGGAGGTGGGCGTGTCCTTGCTCCGATTAAAAAATAAATCAGAAGACGTATAAGCAATGTATTTTCAATGGCTGGTACAAGTTTTGATAAAGTTCAGACCAGTATTTTAGAAAAAATTTAGTTTTTTAACTTCAGGATATATGGGAGGTAGGCGTGTCCTTGCGCCAATTTTTTCAAAACTTCGCATTTATTCATTCTAAGTCCAAAGTAATATGTGTACCAAGTTTCAATTTGTTACGACAACTCCTTCTATTTTTGTCCCATCGTTGTATGGGATCAAAGCACTGTGGGCCACATGCCAACTTTAATTTCTTAATTAATAAAAGAATTTTCCTTTATTTATATAAAAAAAATAATAATTTTTCAAAATCGTTTAATTTGAAATATATTCAATATACATATATCCTTTAAACATTTTTTGGCTTTACCTGGCAATGAGTTGTAATTATTATTATTATTATTTTTTTTTTTTTTTTTTTCATTTCTTTGAGTAGTAGATAACAAGTTTATTTAGATTTGTAATGGCTAAGTTTCATATACATAACTAGTTATTCCACTACGCAAAGAAATGAGAAAAATAATGACAATTCATTATCGGTAAGAGGTAGTTATTTCCAAACGCCTGCAAATTTTGCTGGGTAATTAGATCATCCTAGAATAAATTATTTCACTGTCCACTAACACATTAATATATAAATAATATTTTCTAGAAATCACTTTACACCTGTTTTAGTTTTAAAATCAAGAGAGATTCTTTGAAATAACCATAAAAGTTAAATGCATTAATATGGTTTAAATTAATTAAAATAAATTTTGTAAAACACACACAAATACTTGTAAGGCAATTGATTAAACATGTCAGACATAAAAGCAAATAGAAAAATTAAAAAAGAAAAAGAAAAAAACAAGCAATTGCAGTAAAGTTATAAATTGTTTTGTTTTCACTAAAAGAAAGAGCAAAAAAATTAAATTAAAAATATATATATATATATATATATATATATATATATATATATATATATATATATATATATATATATATATATATATATATATATATATATATATGTTATTTATGTATGTGTTTAAAAATACAACAGATCCAGAAAATTAATTGCATTTAAAGAAACAAATTTGTTTTATTTGGCACACAAAAGAATATTTTAATTCATATGAAGAGCTAATTACAGGAAATGCATTAGAAATTATGTACCAGAGATATTGTAGTCTATCCGTTTGTAACTTTAACTAAAATGATGGTCTAATTTCGTATGAGTAATATGAAATTATTGTTAACAATAATAATAAAAATAATAATAATCGGTTTGTGTTTCAATATCATTTTTTTATATATAAAAAATAAAATAAAAAGAAAATAGACAAAATATGACAAGAACAAAATAAAAAAATATGTGGAAGAAACCATAGCAACTTTTCTTATTTAAGACTTTGGGTAAATTTTCCTTATGAATACAAAAAAAATCTTAGTTATTATACGTAAATATATAAGTATTATTATTTAGAAAATCAACTCAATAACAAAAAAAAAAACAACAAGTAATAAAAATAAAATTGGATAAACTCGACTATATAAAAATAAAAAATGCTCAAATTTATAATTCCAAATTAATTTTATTTAAAAGTTGTCTAATAAAAATCTTATAAGTAAGAAAGTGTTTTAAGAATTTAGTAATTTGTGAATAATTTCGGAAAGGAGCTTTGATCAGTTCTTATATATTTTACTTCAATATGATTTATGGATTATTACAAAAATATATCAATATATAAAATTTGCCATTGCATTTGTAAATATTTATTTTATTAGTCGGCAAAAAAAGAGTAGGTCAAATTTAAATGTATGTTTAGTCTTCTTCGAAAATTATGAATAGCTCTTCCTCTCTCTATCTACCCTTGAGAGCAATGAAAATTAAAATTCTTGGGAATAATGTTTGCATAATATAAAGAATAAAATCAAGATTTGTTCAGTAATCTTCATAATATTTATATATACTATATATGGCTTATTTTAATCGTAATATGTATGTCTTAACATCAGGGATGGAAAAGTTTATACTATAGTACTTTTTTGATAATATTTAACATTATAAAATACCGAAGTATTCCCTTGAGTCATTTGATATTGTCAAACGATTAGCTGAATATTCCACAATTCGAATTAGTAACAAAATTTTTATTAATAAGGCAAACTAACATAAACATTTGGACTGTAAGTTTAATTTATAAAATTGTTACGGACAAAAAAATAGCGTCAAGCACATTTATTTGAATTTTTTGAATTTTAGACAAAATTTTATGCAAAACATTGAAACTTTTAATGCCAAATCATTGCTAATATATTGGGTTATAAGCCTATAAAAAAATAATATCCTTTAACATTATCCCGAAAACGGTACATTGCATCAAGCAAAAATAGTCCTTTTTGTGTGGACAAAAAAATAGGGTCAGCAGAAATTTTTTTAAAATTTGTTATATATTTTTGTAAAATTTTTATGAAACTTTACATTTTTTAAATCTCGATAACAATATTAAAAACAAAAAACTAAAAAAAGATGAAGATTATTTCCAATTCCGAGAACTGTTCATTTCAGAAAGGATCTATAGATTTGGAACTTTAAACATATGGGTAAAATCGATGGTCCCAACAAAATATAAGAACCGAAATCGATCATTATATTTAAATTATTATATTTTCAATTAAAAGGCAGTAGTTATAGACAATTTAAAACGATTTAATGGAAAAAAAGTTCTTTAGGAACAGAAAATCTCCAAAATTTGTTATCAAGTCCTGGACTTTTAATGCCAATAAGACGATTTAAAATTCGGTAGGAATTTAAATTTCTTCTGAGAACATGAGAAGACAATTGGCGAAAAAACAATTTATTCCAAATACCATTCTAGAAAGCCCCAGTCTTATAATACAGACCGGGAAAGGCCTCAAATAGTATCCCGATGTACCCAAAAGTACAAAAATTTCGTATTATCCTCTAAAAAAAAGAAATATTTATTTTATAGAAGAATATTAATGTTAAATTTGGTAGTAAACTTTTCGCCTGGGTCCAAAAATACAGATTTGGAAATATTTAATACCCAATTAAGCATAATGGTGTAATATATCGGCGAAGGTTACTACCATTTCAAATCGTAAGATCGATATCTCAGCATCAAGGAACTCTAGAATGGTCTTCCAAAGAAATAATGTTAGCTCCAATTGTTTCCTAATGTTCTCAGAACAAATTTATGTTCTAAGTAGATTTTCAACCGAATTAATAGAATTAAAACTTCCAGACTTGGTAAAATTTTTGGATGATTTTCCGTTTCCGAAGAACATTTTTTTGCACTTAATCTTTTTTATTTGATTTAAAGTTCTGCCATTTAATTATTGAAAATAAAATTATTTAACTATAATGATCGATTTCGGTACTTATCTTCTGTTGGAACCTTCGATTTTACACATATTTTTAAAGTGCCAAATCTATAGATCCTTTCCGATATGAATAGTTCTCGGAATTGAAAATCATCGATGATTTTTTCAGTATTTTATTTTAAATATCGTTATCGGGAATTAAAAAAAGTAAAGTTTCATAAAAAAATTTTCCAAAAAATTTAAAAAATTTTAACAAAATTACTACGACCCTTTTTTTTTTTTTTTTTTTTTTTTTGTCTACACTGAAAAACGACTATTTGAGCTTGAGACGATGCACATTGGGGAAAGGTAATACCAATATTTTAATGATCACGTTTTATTTTTTTTTTATTGATTATTAGTTAAAAAAAATTAAATTTTAGAATTTTAAGATTTTTTTAGCAGAACGGTTAAGTGTGTCCGTCCGTCTATTCATTAGAGTTAAATGGGTCGAAAATTATGCATAATTCAGGAAAAGGTGATATCAACACTGTAATGACCACGTTTAATTTTTCTATTTATTAGTAAGTAAAAAATGCATTTTTAGAATTATAAGATGTTTTTTTGACTGAATGGTAATGTCTGTCTATATATTTGTGTTAAATGGATCGAAATCAAGGACTTTAAGGTGATATAAAATCTAGGAAATCGGGTAAGGAACAAAAATTCGCTAGAGATTAAACATTTTCCATGACACTAGTACCCTAATTTCAACCCCGATAGTTCCGCTTCCGATGTTTATATTGAATCCCGCTTCGAAACTAAAAATGCTACTGTCCTTTGCTAAGCCTATGTAAAATTTCATGCAAATCCAACCCTCCGATTAGAAGTTACAGATTTATTTCGATTCTTCCCCACTGTTTAATGCTTGATAAAGCAAAGAAAATGTCTGTCACTTAAAATGTTTTTTGTATGAAATCTACTGGAGTTTTTTTTGAAAAAAAATTTTTTGAAAAAAAATGTTTTAATACGCTATCGAACTCATGTCATTTTTCTACTGTAACAAAACTGTATGGCGAATTTTAATATTTTATCATAATGCTAAGCAGGGATGGAAAATGAAAATATTTTTGAGTATCAAACTAACTCAAAATAGTACTTTTTTTTTCTATCAGAGTACTAAACATCAAATTATTTATAGCTACTTATTATTTATTTTGTGTACAATTCAAATATTCGTTACTAAAAACTTGTAGTTTTTAGTAATGATTATACAGCCACGGACAAAAAAAATAGGGTCAAGTATAATTATTTGAAATTTTTTGAGTTTTCATCAAAATTTTATGCAAAACAATAAAACTGTTAATGCCAAAATCATTGCTAATATATTGAGTTATAAACCTATATAAAAATAATATCCTTGTGGCGCTTAATTGAATTAATTTAAAGAATTTAAAGTTTTATAATAAAGTTGGGTACCGAATAAAAATGGACAAAATTATGTATCAATATCAATTAAAATCTTTAAGCTAGGTTATGCTGTTTTCTTATAAAGAGCTGTCAAACTAAAGATTTTTTTTTACATTTTTGAAAAATAGTAAAAAATTAAATTTTCATCAGATTTCAGTGTATTTATTTTAAATAAAAAGTCTTTTAAGGTAAAAATTTAAAATGAAACCATCAACTTCAGATATTTAAGTGTACTTTTCTTTAAGTATTTGTACATTATATTTTGTCTTAATATTTTTATTTTTTTTTTTTTTGAAAATTATCCTAAAATACACTAATTTTCAAATTTCATGGAATGCAACTTAAAATGTTACGGATGTTTATTCTGAAAATTTTCTGACTTTAATATTAAGAACAAAAATTGTGAGCATATATGAAAATAATTTGATGGGGACTTTTCATTCCGTATGCAACATGTTGAGATATTCGTCTAAATATTCGTCTAAAAAAAGAATGAATTCTTTATGAATTAATTCAATAAAGAATTAATTCTATTCAAACAAATGCCTCTTGATTGTGCGTTTGTGCTGATATTTGTAACGCATAGAAAAAGTTATCCAACACCCACCTTAAAGTATACCAATCGACTCAGAATCACTTTTTAAATCGATCTAACGATGTCCGTCTGTCTGGCTGGCTGGACGGCTAGCTGTCCATGTAAACCTTGTGCACAAAGTACAGGTCGCAACTTCGAAGATAATACAATGAAATTTGGCAGGTGGGACTTTTATGATAAAAGAACGAATTGGTTGAAATTGGTTGTGATCGGTCCATTATTTCACCTAGTCCCCATACAAATTATATTCAAATGTCCCTCCGGAATAGAGATTCAACATTAAAAAATGCCTTAAAAATATAAATATTTTAATGAAATTCGTTCAGTATAAATATCAATCTTTGTACCAAATTTTAAGAAGATCGGTCCATAATTGACCATAGCTTCTATATAAACCCCTCTTCCGAAAATCACTTTAACTTGCATAAATCCTATACGAATGTTAGTATCAAGTTAATATTTTACACAAATAAGTTTTATATAAGTAGAAACAACAGTACCAAATTTTATGAGAATCGGTACATAACTTACCATAGCTCCCATATAAACCCACTTCCGAGAATCGCCCTAAAGTACATAAAATCATGTAGATGTTAGTATCAATGCATTATTATGTATTTGTATATTTTATTTCACATTTAGTAAAAGTGTTGGTCTACTATTGGCCAAAGGTCTAATATAAGTCCCCTTCCCGAATTTGTATGATTATACATAATGGTGTAGGGTATCAAATGGTAGGTCTTGACCGACTATACTTTTTTTCTCGTTAATTTTCAAACTTGTTTATTTGTTATGAAATTTATGAATTTCACATCAAAATACTCGTTTTTTATAAGCTTTTTAATGATATATAACACTTCATACTTCTATTAACAAACAATTAAATAAATTAATGGTAGAAATTTATAAAAAATGCAATTGCATTCTTAATCATGACAATTTAATTTACAATATTTATTGCACAATGATTTTTAAATCAACAAATTTTTTAAATCAAAAAAATATTAAAAATACTATATTTTCTTGTACCAGAACAATTATTTTTGCATTTTATAGTAAATGTATTGTATTATATAAAAAGAAAATAAAAATCGAAGTGAAATTTTTCAAAAATTCATCCTAAAATTGCAATGGTGTTTAAAGTTATATACTTTTCCGATTTTTTTTTTTTTTTTTACTTTTCAGAAAGTAAAAATCGTAAATTAAATCGCGAATTTTTCAAAATTCAAAAAAATAAAAATGGAGATATTTAAATGGCTAATAGATTATATGCGTAACAAATTTTAACAAAATTGCATGTCCCCTATTAGTCACGTTCTTCCCTACTAAAAACTAATAATAGAAATACTTTGGTAGTTTTTGAAACTTCAAACGTTAAAGATGTAAAAAGTTGGTACTTTATTGGTACCCTACAAACTTTCCAAACCAAAAACATAGAAATAAAATCCTATTATTTATTGTATTGAAAATCCTATTATTTTTTGTACTTTTTGGGACTTTTTTAAGTAAAATATTTAAAAAGTTTATTGCTGTTAATACTAACACAACATCATTATTTTGAAGGTGACCACGGGAGTTAGGAATCATAGTTTAATTTTACGGGTTTTTTGCACTTTTGGTATTACATTTTGTTTTGTTTGTCCGTCTGTTTTTTACATTTTATTTTTATGCTTTTATTTTATTTCAATAAGATGGGGTAGCGATGCACACTAGGTTTAAGCTTAAATAATACACAATTTGAATTTATAATATAGTATAGTTTTTATTTTTGAAAAAAAATCCGCTTACGAAGTAGCGGGCTTACAGCTCGTGCAATATAATCCTCTAACAAATACACCGAAAGTTTTTTTTTTTTTTTCTTTTTGTCGTTTTTTAATTTTGGAACTTGTTTGAATTTTATTAGAATTCTTCAAAACATATTTTTTTTTTCATATACAAATGTTTTTATACGAATTTAGCATCAAAATATGCGTACTTTTATAAGCTTTTTAATGATATTCAACTTAATACTTTTATCAACAAACAATGAAATAAATTAAGTTTGAGTAATATTTTTATTAATTAAACACAACTTTTAATTTTAAAGATTTTTTTTAGTACATCTACTACAGATCTCACTTTTTTTTTATTAATTATTTCTTTAATCTTGTATTTTTTGCCCTAATTTTAACCTTAAAGCTTCTTAACAAAAGATTAAATCCTCAATCATGATGAAGTTTTCCCATGTAAATAAAAATTTATAGTAAAAAAAAAAGAAATAAATAAATATTTTTGGTTTAATAAATTCATTGTAGTTAAAGCAACAGTTTATAGCCTCTTAAATACTCAGAAGTATTATTATAAAGAATTTATTGAAAAAGTTTAAAAAAAAAATTCCAAAAAATTTTATAGCTACAACCATTAACAAATATAAAAACATAAAAAGTGAATTTAAACAGAAATCTTTATATATAAATACACAAAAAATAATATTTGCCATAAATAAGGTTCTTTAAATAAAAAGAAATCACAAAGTAAATGAAAAGTATTTTCTTTGTAAAAATTCTTTCAATTGTTAAAAAGTTGTTTAAGTTGAACCGACCTTTTTTTTCAAATACAAGTTTGATAAGCTGCTTTCAAATAACAAAGAATGTGAAATACTTTAAATTATTTTTTTGTTACATATTTTTGTGTGACAAACTTTTAAATCACAAACACTAAACGGAAAAGGAAGTTATTAAATTTTAAAACAATTTCCGTTAACAATTGGTTAATTGCTGTTTAGCATAAAATATTTTTATATGAACAAATAAGCACAAATTTAATTTGTTTTGTTACGTTAAAACTCTTTTTTGTGATTTTTTTTATCTTTAAAATAAGCGAATTTTTGTTTTTTCTTTTTATCAAAAATTATATTATTTTCATGGCTTATACCGGCCAAATTTTTTATTTTTTTATTTTTTGTTCTTAACAGTACGATTTTAGAAATACTTCTAACTGTTGTTTGGCCTTAGACAATGTTTTTATATGAATGTTGATAATGAAAGTAAAATTGAATAACTGTTCTCAGTTGTTATACTAATATGGTGCTTCTCTTTGTATTAACTTTCATGGAATTAGGTTTTTCTCTTTAAAAAGTCTATGTATGTATATGTAGTACTCTTAAATATGTGTGAAGTGAAAAGATAAAGATGGAAAATTTATATTTTTCAGAAGAAATTAATGAGGTAGCACCAAATATTGCAAAATACCTAAAGAACAATTTGTCTAATTTGCTTTAATGAAATACCAGAAAATTCGAATTCCTAAATGCCTAAATAATTTTTAATCTAACAAGTCCAATAAAGTAAGTGTTCCACCTCAGAATTTGGATTAAGAAAATTTTTACATAAATATTTTTCCCACTTGTCATAAAGATTATTAATAAAATTATCTATGTTTTGTAAAAAATCGATTAATTCCGAATTAAGTAATGCTTATCCTTTGAAAAATAAATCTGTTAAGTCCATACGTGAAAGCAAAAAAAATAAAAACCGATTCTTATTTAGCATGTAAAACTTTTCATATTCGACCTCTTTTTTATAGGAGAAAACAATTTGTATGTATCTGTAAAACTATTGAAGGATAATGAATGTATAACTTGGAGATAATTTTAATTAGAATTTTCTGTTATATTTGCAAACGAAATAAAATATTACATTCTTAAGTATTTATCTTTAGAACTTGAGTCAGTTTCAGCTACTCTATTGGGCATAGGGTTTTTTCCGGTAAAACGGGGAAAAAAAAAAAATCCCAAGAAAAAAAATGAAATTTTTCGAAATTTTATAAGGAGTGAGATCGAAAAATTCTTAACATACATAATATTCAATAACTTGGAAACGGTTGATGTTAAAGTTTTCATTATCTTTTTAATCATTTGATAATTTAGCACAGATCACAGAAATATGTAATTTTTATGGTAAAAATTGTGGACCATTTTTGAAAACCCTTTCTTTTGAGATTTGATAGTTGCTTCAGTCACTTTTTTGGAACAGTGTGCACATCTTCTGTTAAAATCTTTGGTATTTTGAGACACCTTTTTTGTGCTCTTGAATTCACTTTTCACAAGAGCTCAATATCTCTCCACTGGTCTAAGCTATGGACAATTTTGAAAATTGACCTCTCTTGGTACTAAAACTATGTTATTGATTTGGTACCACTCCAGAGCTTTCTTACCATAGTGATATGATACCAAATGGGTCCAAAAATATGTGGACACGTTGTGCTTTCTTAAGAAAAGAAGAAGTCTTTTTTGCAAATATTCCTTTATGCATATTTTGGTATTTATAGATACGAATGTATCAAATGACTCTCCTGTTTTGCCGCAACTGCAAAAAGCTTGTCATACCATGAATTTTGTAAGAAATTTTTGCTGCTTTTGGGTCTTAAACTTATCTCCAACATTGCTTCGAGCATTAGCAATAAAAATTTTTTAAACACAAGCTGCGAAGATTCTGCCAGCACCTACGTTTCTTCGTCAATTATACAGCTTGAGTATTTTTGTATGAAATTTAGTTTTAAATTCCGAGTCCTATTTTTGGCTTGTAATTTTTTTTGCAGAATTCCAGTTTGGAATTTTTTGAACTTTATATGTTATCAACTTTCCCATTAGCTTTAAATTTTCGCACCAAATAGTCGAAGCACTAAGAAAACTGAGCTGATATTCTACCAGATGTGTTTGAAGTTCCTTTCAATATGCTTCAATTTTCTGGCCTTCCCAATATCATGTGGTCCTTTTTTCTTACCGAACTAGATTTCACATAAATAGTCAAATTCTTCTGATACTGTTTAATAACATTAGAAACGGTTTTACGGACGACATTTAATTCTGTGGCCAATTATTTGTAAGACCTATTTTTTGAAATTTTTTAATAACTTGTAGGACGTAAATCTTTTTCGTCACTTATTTTGATGAAAATAAGGACAAATTAACATGGTTGTTATTAAAAATAATAACTGAAGTATTTTTCCATGATAACTAGATCAAAAAAAATTTTGAATATTGATTCCGAAAAAAGTTATGAGGCAAAATGTGTGTTAAGATTTTTTCGATCTCACTCCTTAGTTTTAAATTTCATTAAATTCTTTATACATATGTACGTTAGAGTGTCGCATAGACAAAAATTTTGTAGGAAGACCCCTCAAAAATATTAAAAAAAAATTTTAAATTGATCTTCAGTTGCCTACCAGCGATTGAAGGTCAACAAGCTAAAAATTAAGAAAATTACGACCTATTTCGGGAAAAAACTCGAAACTTACAAATAGTACATATTGTCCACTTTGATACTATGAAAAAAAAATCGTGCGCAAAAAAAACCCCAGAAGATTTCATACAAAAAACAGCTCAAATCCCAGACATTTTCCTTGCTTTATCAAACATTAAACAGTGAGAAAAAATCGAAATAAATCTGTAACTTCTAATCGGCTGATTGGATTTACATGAAATTTCATATAATCGTAGCAGAGGACAGTAGCATTTTGTGTTTAGAAACCGGATCCAATATTCGCATTAGGAGCGGAACTATAGGGGTTCAAAATAGAGTACTAGTGTCATGGAAAATGTTTAACCAGTAGCGAATTTTTGTTCCTTACCCGATTTCCAAGATTTTTATATCACCTTAAAGTCCTTGATAAATCCTTTAAAAAACATGGTTGCATGTACTACTTACCTTATATATTTTTCGAGTTATATACATTTGAAATTTCAAAAATATAAATTTTACATGATCTTGTTTAAGATTTTTCCATATATAGCCAAATATTTTCAACCGATTTTATTATGTTTTATGTAGTTGGTTAAAAAGCAAAATTATCTATTGAACTAAGAAAATTTTGAGTCGTTATCTTTATTTAGTAAAAAGTTAAACGATTTTGGATTGGAAAGTTTGCAAAAATTAACAAACATATGGACAGATGGACGGACACTAGAATTCTTTTAAAACATCTTAAAATTAGAAAATTATTTTGTTCTACTTCTTGATTAATATGAAAACCAAATGAAAGTATTAAAATTTTTATATCACCTTTCCCTGAATTAAGTATAGACGGAAGGACGGACATTACCATTCAGCCAAAAAACATCTTATAATTCTAAAAACATATTTTTTTTTTTTTTACTTACTAATAAATAAAAAAGTTAACCGTGATCATTAAAGTGTTGATACCACCCGTCTTTGAATAATGCAAAATTTTCAACACATTTAACTCGAATGTATAGACGGACGGACAGACATTTTTTAAATATTTATGGTGGTCATTTTAGTCATGGCCATAAAAAATAATCATATGTGATAAAAGATCTAGTCCACCTATTTCGTTTAACAAAAAAAAAATTCCCTCCAATATATTTCCACTTGATTGTAGGACTACATGGGTATTTTCACTTAACTGTTAATAAAATTAAGATTTGTGCCTCAATTGTGATGATAAAAAAAATAAAAAACAAAAAGTAAAAATAAATAGTTTTTGGAGTTTTCACTTTTTAAAAGAATTAAAAAAAATAAAATCTTCAATTTTGCGAAAAACTATTTTTCAGGTACTTATTACTAAATATGTAATTAGGAAAATATTGAAGATATAAAACATTATGTTAGAACAGCTTGAAGACATTTTATCCTCATCTTTTTTTCTGATATAGGAAGACTACTCAAGCAGCGTTACCGTTTCGCGACTTTAGTCGCCAAATGCCCCTTTTTCAACCACCTGTACACTTTTTTGGCCCCTTTTTTAAATTGCGACTAAATGGCGACTTTTTAAGACTATTAGCTAAATAATGGACTGAAAATGTTAGTAACTAAAAATAATAAAGTTTATCAATAGCTATTTAAATCATCATATGCCGAATCTTATTGGACTGGTTTGAGAAAATAAAAAACAGATACGATGTGTACTTTTATCCTAATTTATACTTTTACATTCTTCATAGCAATTCCTGGGGAAACGTGTTTTTTACTTACTTATCAATAATAAACAAGCGCGAATGTTATATACCCACCATCAACTTTTTCAAATTTTACGTTATATGGGAGAGGGCGTTAAAGTGGGCGGATCACGCCCATTTTTTGTTTCCGGATTTACATTGGTCCTTGAATTATTTGAACACAATTTCTTCGATTTTCACCTTATATGGGAGGTGGGCGGTAAAGTAGGCGCACCACGCCCATTTTTTGTTTGCGAGTTTATATCGATCCCCGAACTATAGGCTCAAAATTTCGTTGTCATACATGCTTTTGTTGAAGAAATATCAGCAGAAAAGTGTAAAACGGACACCCTGTGTTTCTAGTTTTTAGCTCATAACTTTTTTGTTTATTAACCGATTTTGCCCATTTTCAATACCAAACAAACCTTATATATGAAAAATATTTGTGCCAAAATTTGTCCCCCTATGTTGCTCCGTTCGAGCCCTATCCTGCTTTCAACAGGCAGACAGACGGACTGACATAGCTAGATCGACTCAGAATCTAACCAGAACCCAGAAAATATATACTTTGTGGGGTCTTAGATGATTCCTTCAACATGTTATACACGGAATGACAAAATCAATATACCCCCCATCTTTTTGATGGTGGGTATAAAAATGGTTTGTCCAACAGACTTTAGTGAATATTTTTAGATCCATACGTTCAGTCCTAAATTGGTTCGACGAGTACGAGTAAAACCTTTGTAAAAAATACTGAAGTATAATTAATTATAAAAAAGAATTGTATGTCAGTTATTTTTGTGAATTCATCTTTAATTTTTAATAATAAAAATTGTTGTAAAATATTTATAAATAAATTATTTTGTTGCTAACACAAACAAACATTTTTTGTTTTTGTTGTTATCAAATGAATAAAATTTAAGGAGTTTTTTAGGTTTTTAAGCAGTTGACCCCTTTTTTGAAAAAATCCCCTTTTTTGGCGACTTTTTATTTCGAAATCCCCTTTTTTGGACAATTTTTAAAAATTCTCAACGGTAAAAACATCAAGCACAAAATCGCAATGTTTGAAGGAAAATATTTTGAATTTTTTAGCATGAGATTTTAGTCCCCTAGAGGACTATTAAATGCATTCTTCTAAATTTGTATGTCACTCAGCGGGATCCAGGTTTTTTAGACTCATAGTTTCTTGGTTAAAGCTACAGATTTAATTCCAAAAATTTCCGATGCCGCCCCACTACGCAATGAAAGAAAAGCAACAATAATAAGAAAAAGTTCACTATTTATGGCTAAACAAGTTTGCAATCGTAAATTGCCTTGTTGTCTCTGTTTGGCGGTATCAAAGCAGAGTTTTTAGACTATAATTAGACACCAGCAGAATGGAATACGTATTTTCTGTGCCGCTAAACACTTCATCAGCATTCGTGGTGTCTTATCCATTTCGGTTTCGTTGAAACCTAAACATGTCGCCCGCCTTGCACTGGGTGCAATTTTGAGGACTCAGTTAGCAGCGCCAGGCGTTTGGGGCAAGTAAAAAAGAGGTTGAACCTAGCGTCGTAAACGCTGTTTAAGATGTGGTTACATAGTGTCGTAAGCCGACATCCGGTTCGAAGGACCATAAACAAGTTTGCAATCGTAAATTGCCTTGTTTTCTCTGTTTGGCGGTACCAAAGCAGAGTTTGTGGACTATAATTAGACACCAGCAGAATGGAATACGTATTTTCTGTGCCGCTACACACTTCATCAGCATTCGTGGTGTCTTATCCATTTCGGTTTCGTTAAAATCTAAACAATGGCCTTTATAAGCGCTAGAAAACGAAATTGGAAAAACATACAGATATCGTATAGAAAAAAAATGTATTTTTTCATTAAAATCAGTTTCATCAAAAAAATTTTGTTTAACGGCTTTTTACCAAGAAAATTTTATGTTTCATAAAAAAGTTAATATCGAAAGAAAATAAATTTATTCATTAATCGCTATAATATACTTCGCTTTAAGTTAAAATATACACTAGATGCGGTAAACCTTAATAGCATCCAGGATTGTTTTTTTTTTTTTTTTTTTTTACGAATTGTATTTTTCTCTTCCACTTGTTTTCTCTTAAGGGTTGATTGAAATTTCTCTGAGTAAAAAATTAAAGCATAACTGTTGCTTTTGTTTTTGGCTTTGGCATTGACCCTGTTATTCATTTTACTTGTTATTGTTGCCTTTGTTTTAGGATGTCATGTTCAAGGTTTTTAAATGGAAATAATAAAACAATAACAAATACAAAGAAATATTTAACACGATTTCGTTATTTATTTGTTTGAAGGTGATGTGTTTTATTTATCACACCTTCCTTAAGTATATAACTACTACAAACACACATTTAAACAGGTTTACATCTGTATGTGTGAAAAAATATAGTTTATGAGTGAATATAACAGGAAAAGAAATTTTAAAATCCAAGTTTCAATTTCTCAAAATTAACTCAACAAATTGCAACTAAATTGATGATAGCTCGCCGACAAAGGACATTTTTTTTTTTTTTTTTTGTTGTTTAGGGACTTTTTACAACTGAATAAGTATATAACAAATAATTGCAACAATAATAATTGCAGCTTTAAAAAGTAAATTAGCATTAAAATTCCAAACAATTTTTATATTTATTTATGCATTTACTAACGTCGCAATAAGTTAAATGTTTAAAATATATGTATGTATTTTATGCAGCTATTTTTTCTAAATTTATACTGAAAATATTTATATTCAATTATATTTTGTAGATTGTATTGTATTTGTATTCAATAGCTGAAATTGACAATGTAGGTAAAAAAGCATTCAAAACAATTTTTTCTACCACAATCACACACAAAAAAAAAAGAAAAGTTATTGTTGAAATAGAAATTTCTGGTTTTTATGGTTTTTAAAAATTTATTGCGTCTAGAAATCATATGTTTTTATCATTATTAAATCCCAAAAAATACGTTATTATAATTTATGCTCTTTGGCCAAAAATTGTCAACATTTACATTCAATTTCTGTTCACTTTATGTGACCTACATTTTACGTATTTTTGTGGAAACCTTGAAACTTTTATTTTTGTTTTTTTGAGTTTTCTTCTAGGAAAAGTTTCTAAGTAGAAAAAGAAAATCGTATTTGATATCCTAGTTGGCACAAACTGGCATATTATTTAATAAATATACATACACGTATATGTATTAAGGTGGCACACAGTGGTACATTTTTGGCATTTTTCTGTTCAAAATTCTATGATTTTTTAATCTTTAATAATAAATGAATAAAATTTGTTATTTGATTAAATTATATTAATTTTAATTATATTAAATTATATTTAATTATATTAAATTATATTTAAATTATATTAGAAATTTATGACATTTAGAGAAATAAGGATAGGACCAGTAATGCCTCTGGCTAAGAGTATTGGTGTAAATACCCAGGCCGAAACTGCCAACTGTACGAAACATCAAGCGCTGGCAAAATATTTTTTACAAATAAAACAAAGCGTTTTGCCAAAGTTTGAATTTACATCTAGTAAAATGATTTGCAAATTTTTTTTTATTTATATATTTAGTTTAATTTTACGTGTATATTTAAAGTATTAATGCAAAAGGGTAATTACAATTGTTTCATTCTGAAATTTAGTAAGAATACCGTCACCGAAAATGCAAACAACGTAACATCAAAATTTTCAAATTTGTGCTTTTGATGAAATATATTTTATTATTCCAAAAAACGTGTGATCACAAATTTTCAGACTTGTGGCTCAAAAAATAACAATTATATTAACGAAGGCAATAATTTTCTTAAGTCAAAATAACGTAAAAAAAAAAAGAAAAAAAAGAAAAATAAATAATTTTTTTTTTTTATACCCACCATTAAAAAGATGGGGGGTATATTGATTTTGTCATTCCGTGTGTAACATGTCGAAGGAATCATTTAAGACCCCACAAAGTATATATTTTCTGGGTCCTGGTTGAATTCTGAGTCGATCTAGCTATGTCCGTCCGTCCGTCTGTCCGTCTGTCTGACCGTCTGTTGAAAGCAGGATAGAGTTCGAACGGGGCAACGTAGGGAGACGAAATTTGGCACAAGTATTTATCTTATATAAGGTTTGTTTGGGATTGAAAATGGGCAAAATCGGTTAATAAACAAAAAAAGTTATGGGCTAAAAACCAGAAACACAGGGTGTCCGTGAAATACTTTTCTGCTGATATTTCTTCAATAAAAGCACATACGCCAACGAAATTTTGTACGTATACTTGGTGGATCGACATAAACTTGTGTTCACATAGTTCAAGGACCAATGTAAAGTCGGAAACAAAAAATGGGCGTGGTCCGCCCACTTTACTGCCTACTTTGATGGTGGGTATATAGATTCGGCCGGGCCGAATATATTCGCGCTTGTTTTTCTTCTTTTTTTACGAATTTGCAAATGATTACAAATATAATGGCTATTTAAATTTTGGAGTAAAAGTTATCAGAAATCGTTTTAATTATATTTTTTCTAAAATTTGTATTGATGTTACGTTGTTTTGGCTTCCGAAAATTGAAATCTTGAAAAACGTAAACCACATAACTTAAACAATATTAATTAAAAATATTAATCATCAATATATTAGGCAGTAGTTAAGGATGTAATAACCCAAAAATCTTGTTTGTAGGACAATTCGTTTATATTTTAGAAAGTTTTTTGTGCCTCCTGTAAAGTTTAGAAAAGTGATGTTAACATCTACCATATTTATTACACCCACCATCAAAAAGAATGAGGGGTATATCGATTTTGTCATTCCGTGTGTAACATGTCGAAGGAATCATTTAAGACCCCACAAACACAGGAAAAAAATAAAAATGGAATTCAATTACGAAATTGCTATCAATTAAAAAATTAACTGATTTTGCTTCAATCATCAAAATGATAATATTAATTAAGTCAAATTAATTTATTTTTTTTTTTTTTTAGAAAATTAAAATTTTTATTGGAATTTTGATAACAATGAACTAAAATATTTATCAATACAGTTAAAAATATAATTAAATATTTTTTGCATTATTTCACAATAAAATGTATGAATGACTGTGTGTTGTATACAGATGTTCGTGTAGTATTAAAAATAAATGCACTTATACTTATTCCACTAGAAGTTCTGATAAAAGCGGCAATTCCGCGAGTTGCTTAAAGTGGGGAGTTTTTCGAATTGATATTTATATCTAGGGGATGACACAAAAGAAAAAATATTAAACACATATTGTTGATCGTTTATAAATTGCCAAACGCACATACATACATAGTTCTCACCTTTATAAGGGAATTCATTTTCCAGAGAAAAGACACACCATACATAATACTTAATAGTAACTTTGATACATAATGGATTTTTAATTTTGACATCAATGACAAGTACATCTAAAATAAGACCAGAATACTTTAGAGTAAGTCCAAACACAAAACATGAGTACTTACCGAATACAATTTCTGTAGACCATAATCTTTGGGATCTAAGGACTTCATTCTACTTTTATTAAAAACGATTCAATTTAGCAATAATTGACCACAATTTATATACAATTGACTTAAAATTGTATTTATTGGTAAACATGAAAATTATTTTTTAAAATGATTTTCTATTTTGTATAAATTTTTAAAAGCTGTCAATGATTTAAAAATATTAATCATATTAACAAAAAAGCATAATTAAATTTGTAAATAAAATTAAATAATAAATTACTTGAAAAATGTTATTGAATAATTTTTTCTTTGAAGTATATATTTTCTGGGTCCTGGTTAGATTCTGAGTTGATCTAGTTATGTCCGTCCGTCTGTCCGTCTGATGAAAATAAGAAATTGCTTATATTAAATTTTTAATTTATTTTACTCTAATCATCAAAATAATATTAATTAAAGTAAATTGATTAATTTTTATTTAAATCTGAATTATTTGTTTAATCATTTAATTAGAACCGTTATTAAAACTTTGCTAAACATCAATTACAAATTTTATTGATTTGATTCATATATTAATTATATCTATTCCATTGCACAAAAAAGCTTCTTTCAATAAAACACCATTTTTAGTGCAAATATTTATTGCAATTTAAAAAAAAATATATATATATATAAATACTAAAAATAATTTACAATAGTACTTTTACTTATTTATTAACTTTTTTAAATCTCGTTAAAAATGTTATTGATTTCATCATAGGGATTTGAATATTTTTGAGATAGTATCTGAAAAATAAGTACCAAAATTAATAAGTTAGCACAAGTCTCAAAAATTACAAAACTTGTTCACTGGCAATAAATTTCTTCACATATTGAAAATTTTTTTATTGCCCGTATGAATTCGGACCATACTTGTTAATGTTGTTTTCCATCGATTTATAAAGGGTACCAACACGAAACAGAAGGCAAACTGAGAATTATAATTCGTCTGAACATGCGAACACGTGTTTCAACGAATAACATAACAAATTTTGATGCATTGTTCTGCCAATTTTTTATTCATCTGCAACAAATTTTTAACTAATGATGACGGGGCGTTAAACAATTTGTACTTACAAATAATTGAGACAACTTCATTATAATTTTGGTTCGTAGTATTTGCACCAACTTCCGACATCAATGAAAGGAATGTCTAAAATTACAATAAAACGCATCATAACTAAAACTTCACAGCACTTTAAAAATGTATTTATAGTCATAATATTTTCAAAATATTTATTTTTTTGAAAAGAGCGGAAAAGCTCACAAATTATCGGAAATTAACTTTTTTCTAAAAAATTTTTAGTTTTTTTCTTTTGAATTTTTAATAGAGCTGTCAATTTTTTATACAAAAAAAAAATATATATATATATAAACAATTATAAAATCAACGAAATTGTGTTAAAATAGTTTAAGGACCAATGTAAACTCGGAAACAAAAATGGGCGTGGTCCGCCCACTTTACTGCCCACTTTCCCGCCCCCTTCCATATAACGTAAAATTTGAAAAAGTTGATGGTGGGTATATAGATTCGGCCGGGCCGAATATAACATTCGCGCTTGTTTAAGAAAATTTCATATTTTGGTAGTTTTGGGAAAATTCTGTTAAAAAGATATACATACATATATTGCTAGCACACGAGTAGCTTTTTAATTTTCAGAAGTTTCTACCAACGATTCAAAAAACAATTGGCAAATGTTATCATTTGAGTGTTGGAATAACGTTTTAATAGAAGAACGTCTCACGTTTTGCCAACGATTGAACCACCTTGAAAAATCTTTTGCCAACGTTGGGCCGTTTGTATTTTTCTGCCTGTTTATTTGATATAAAATATGATAGTAGAACATTATTTGGGTATAAATATTAATTTTTTGGACAGACAACCGGACGGATTTCATATAGCCACCATTTAATTTTATAATGGTCTGTGGTAACTGATGTATTATTTATTATTATCTCTTTCAGCTTTGTACACATTGTCATTGTAATAGATTAGCTTTCGAGGTATTAATAAAAATGTGATATATAATACATTTTAATGTAAAAAAGTTTTTTGAAGTTATACTTCATATAAAAATCCATTTTATATCATAACTTCTAATTGGCTGTTTAGATTTACTTAAAATTTTACAAAGGCGTAGCAGAGGAGTAAAACATTTTATGTTTGGAAGGGGGAACCACATACCCTTTAGGAGCGAAGCTATGGTGGCTCAAAATAGGGTACCTCTGACATATAAAAATTGTTCATCGTTTGCCAAATTTGTTGTTTTTTATGCGATTTCAAAATTTATTCAATTTTGCCAAATCTTGATCCAGCTTTTATATATATATATATATATATAGAGCCCAATATTTTAATCTGATTTTCTTAAATGTGGACCCAGTTAGCTAAAGAACTAAATTATATATAAAAAATTTTGAAATCAATATCTCTTGTAAGAAAATTGCAAAAATTATGATTTTTTTTTTGTGTGTTTTTTTGGCCGAAAATTGTCTACACTCTCTTTTCTCTAAAATAATGTTTTATTTAAAATCATGTAATAATTTTATACTTTTCTGAAAGATATCTGCAAAGAGTTGATTTTAAAATTAAAAGCAAGCATAAATGCCCAACAAGACTATGTACAGAGCATAACGAATTTGAACTAATTTAAATAAAATTTTTTACTTTTTTCTACACTTTACCTTTTCAAATGATAAAGTCAACAACATCTGAAAATTTTGTTAAGATAACTTAACAAACTAAAAATTTATTAGAGATCAAATATTTATAGTTTATCCAAAAAACAATTTTTAACAAAAAAAATCTAACCAGCCGATTATAAGTTAAAGATTTATTTCCAAAATATTTCGATCCAAAATTGTCCATGGAAATTTATTTCATTTTAACCCTTATGTTGACAACCGCATAGGTTTTAAGTTTTGGTTGTCATATTAAATTAAAAATTTAGATTTAAGCTGCGCAGTCCTTACATTCCGTAATATCTTCTGAATATTCAGCATATACTGGTTTATGGCATTTCTCACATGCCTTTCGTGTTGGTCTTCTTCTAGAACACATAGAACAATTACCTTTATTATTTATTATTCCACTAATGTCTCGAATTTCTTGTCTTCGGATCAAAAATATTCATCCCTTGATTTTACTGGACCTTCCAACATGTTTTCGATTCCACTTCTAGAGTAAAAATGTTGCATAATTTGTAGATTTTGCGATCTTTTTCGAATTTTCTCTATAGTTAGTTATTCGCTCAGCTACAGCAGAAATAATCTTCTACGATTTGTTGAAGTTTTTAATTGTGGATTGTTTTCCATATATTTAATATTTGTAGCAAAAGCAGTCACACCCAAAATGTTGTAAAAAGAAAGCTAAAGACCATTGGTTTGCTCTTCTTTTTATTGAATATTCGCCAAGACATTTTCCATATTGTCCACTCCTCTTTTGCTTCTATTGTAATCTAATATCAATCGTGATTTCCTTTTTGGAACTTCAGTTTCAACTTTATAATGTGATATAGAAAGCAGTATATCCTACTTGTTCCATTTTGGAACGCAGGAACACATGCTTATGTTATTAGTAAAGTCAAAGATTGATGTTTCCACTTGGATTAGAAAACTGAGGTGGCATAAATATTCTCCTTTTGGTGACGGTTCCCAAAATTTACAAATTGTAGTTCAGCATCAAATTAGAGGCCAAGTTGTAGCTTGTGAAGAATTTATCACATATCATGTTATGCCTACTTCTGCGAAACATATTACAACATAAATCTTTGACCAAGCGCTCACTTTGGTTTCTTTTTCGTTCTCCAGAAAATGTCATCTATTCCAGTATTTGTGTTCATTGAGGGTTTAAGTACATCTGCATCCATTTCTTCATCCGAATCAGTGTCATATGGAGAATCATATTCTGGTAACTATATGTATTTCTTCTGTATTTTCATTCGCCTAAATGTCCTGCTCATCCTCACTTTCGGTATTTCTAAGTTTATCTAGCATTCGACCTATGTACAATTCAAAAGTACAATTTTATTTGAATTGGAAAAACTCAAAGTTAGTTTACAAATTAATGAAAAACCCCTTTTAAGTCTTGTGCTTACATTTTTATTATCATTCAGTCAAGATTAGGTAAAAACAGTTATATAAGGAGTGAGATCGAAAAATTCTTAACATACATATTTATTTATTTTTTTAGTCATTTGATAATTTATTTGGTTCTAATTTATGGTTGTAACCACTAATTTTAAAATTGTGGACCATTTTTCAAAACCCTTTCTTTGGAGATTTGACAGTTGCTTCAGTAATTTTTTTTGGAACAGTGTGCACATCTTCTGTTAAAATCTTCGGTATTTTGGGACACCTTTTTTGTGCTCTTGAATTCACTTTTCACAAGAACTCAATATCTCTCCACTGGTCTAAGCTATGGACAATTTTGAAAATTGACCTCTCTTGGTACTAAAACAATGTTATTGATTTGATACCACTCCAGAGCTTTCTTACCATAGTGACATGATACCAAATGTGGACACGTTGTGCTTTCTTAAGAAAAGAAAAAGTTTTTTTTGCAAATATTCCTTTATGTATATTTTGGTATTTATAGATCCGAATGTATCAAATGACTTTCCTGTTTTGCCGCAACTGCAAAAAGCTTGCCATACCATGAATTTCTTAAGAAATTTTTGCTGCTTTTGGGTATTGAACTTATCTACAACATTGCTTCGAGCATTAGCAATAAAAATTTTTTAAAAACAAGCTGCGAAGATTCTGCCAGCCCCTACGTTTCTTCGTCAATTATACAGCTTGAGTATTTTTGTATGAAATTTGGTTTTAAAATCCGAGTCCTATTTTTGGATTGTATTTTTTTTTTTTTGCAGAATTCCAGTTTGGAATTTTTTGAACTTTATATGTTATCAACTTTCCCATTAGCTTTAAATTTTCGCACCAAATAGTCGAAGCACTGAGAAAACTGCGCTGATTTTCTACCAGATGTGTTTGGAGTTCCTTTTAATATGCCTTCAATTTTCTAGCCTTCCCAATATCATGTGGTCCTTTTTTCTTACCGAACTAGGTTTCACATCAATAGTCAAATTCTCTTGATACTGTTTAATAACATTAGAAACGGTTTTACGGACGACATTTAATTCTGTGGCCAATTATTTGTAAGACCTATTTGGATTTTTTGAAATTTTTTAATAACTTGTAGGACGTAAATCTTTTTCGTCACTTATTTAGATGAAAATAAGGACAAATTAACATGGTTGTTATTAAAAATAATAACTGAAGTATTTTTCCATGATAACTAGATCAAAAAAAATTTTGAATATTGATTCCGAAAAAAGTTATGAGGCAAAATGTGTGTTAAGAATTTTTCGATCTCACTCCTTAATAATTAGAAAATAATCATACAAATTTAAAAACCTCAAAAAACATTCATTCCGAAAAAAGTTATGAGGCAAAATGTGTGTTAAGAATTTTTCGATCTCACTCCTTAATAATTAGAAAATAATCATACAAATTTAAAAACCTCAAAAAACATTCATATAGGATTATTTTTAATGAGTGAAATCTGCAGGTACTTAACAAAGATCAATGAATGAATTACAGAGGTTTTTAAATGCACATGGAACAAAAAAAAACCGTTATACTTTCGAATGAAGGGACAGCTCGATTATATTTAAATGGGAAAAAACTCAAGGGTACTTAAAAACCCTTTTAGATTTTTCTTTTGGTATTTTTAGTAACACTCAGTCAAAATTAGGTAAAAACGGTTATATAATTAGCAAATAATCAGAAAATTAAAAAAAATCAAAATTCTATCATAAAAAACACTTAAAAAATGTAAACAAATCATATAGGAATAATTTCCATGAGTAAAATCTACAGGTACTTTTCAAAGATCAATAAATGAATTGGAAACACAATTTGGAAAAACTCCAAGGTTCTTTAAAAAATCTTTTAGATATTTTTCTTATATTTTTAACTTCATTCAGTCAATATTAGGTAAAAACGGTTATATTTTTAGCAAATGATAATAAAAATTTAAAATTCTATAATTCCTTACAGGAAAATATTATTATCAAAAACACTTGAAAACATTAAAGCGTCAAATATTGCATACAAAATGTATGACATACCCAGGTATGTTGGTTGGAAGGATACGTATAAATTTTTGGTTGTAAACATAAAGGTAAAGATACCGTTTTTGTCCGCGAATATGGTGTCTCATTAATTCAACAAATTAATAAAAAATTGGGTATTTACCCTTTTTGAAAGGTTCGGCAAATTGATAAAAAAAATTTGGGTATTAAACCTTTAAATTTTCAATTTGCTGAACCTTTCAAAAAGGGTTAATACCCAATTTTTTTATCAATTTGCTGAATTATTGAGACACCATATTCAAAAAGGGTTAATGCCTAATTTTTCTTTATCAATTTGCTGAATTAATGGGATTGCAAACGGGTTTTATTGAAATATATTCAAATTGGGATGTTTTTTAAACATCGGGGTCATTTTGACCCCAATGCCGTTTAAGGGTTAATTTAATTTTTTTCACTATCATTGTAAATATCGTTTGTTTATAAATAAATTTCTTAAGTTTTATGATAATCTACCGAAAAATAGATAAAATTTCGGCTAGTTTCCATTAAAAATTGCAAATATTACAAAATTTGACTTTTGAACTTTGAAGTATATGGGTTAATGTTGTCCAAATTGTATGAAACTCTTGATTTATATTTAGAATTATGTGGATTATAAAATTTTAAAAAAGTTCCATTTAACATAAACAACAATGTAATAAAATGGCTGATTTGCCAAAATATTACATAAAAATGGGTTTTTCTCGAAATCCGCTGAATTCAAAATGCAGGTACAGGCAAACTATAAGAAATATTGACATAATTTTTTTACTGTTTTATTCCGTAATCTGTTGTTCATAAATCCCTATGAGATCTCCCAAAAATATGGAATTTTGTTTAACAAAGTATCAAAAAAACTGAAATTTGAGTTTTGAAACGACCGTTAAAAATATCAAAATTTGTTGACCATAGCTGAGAACAGGTTTACGTTATTCTATAAGGACAAAAACTCATATTCAAGTAACTACAGATGTATTTTAAGTAATACAATTGTTTTATTCGAATATTTTCAAAAATATATTTATTTTTTTGTCACATTTCGAATTCAAGTGCTCTGAGACACGTTAATTGCCTGGGGAATTTTCAATAACTTTTACATTTTTCAAAAAATTTTTGTGTTTTATATCTTTTTGTAACACTAATTCTGTGTACATTACGATTCCTTTACAATAAAATGCAAAACTAGTTATTTAATGACAAAATTTTTGTGAAAACTGAAAAAAATGCATATTTTCAGTTAACGTAATCCTATTGCCCTAATTTTGTGTACGACGTATTCTTATAACCCATAGAACAATTTTAGGGGGAGGGGGGGTGTTCAAAATTCGAAACTTCGTTTTTTTGGAGCACTCTAATATACATTTATACGAAAGTGTATAATACTTTTTTTTAGCCTTTAGACTAGTTTTAATTTAATTTATAACAACATTTTTTTTTTTTTTGTCATCTTTTAGCACAGCTTTTGAAGCTTTATAATAATCTAAAATTATTCTATAAAGTATTTCTAATATCAGTTTTTTTTAATTTTTCTAATTTAAAGATAAAATTAAATTATCGAAATTTTAAAGTATCTCAACAAAAAAAAAAGAAGCTTAAGACCTAGGATAATGTACTTTATATTATGATTTATATTCACCGCTTTTGAAGTTTTTCTCTTAAAGAAATGTTGATATAATTTTTATAAAAAAATGTAATTAATAAAAATATCTGTATAAAATTGGTAAAATAATTAAAATTTTTTCTGCTAAAAAGTTATTTGTTTTTAATTTTTAGAAAAATTATTAATCATTTAAAAGTACTTTTTCTGCACTTATTTAGTTCTACTTTTGAAGTCTTTATTTTTTCCTATTATCCTATATAAAATCTTACTTTTTTTCTTTTAATCTGTACATTAGTAAGTGTAATGTTATTTTCTTCTTTCGGAAAATTTTTAAAATATATTTAACTTCCAACAAGTATATATATCACCTGACTATTTATTAACTCAAACAGCAAGCATTTTTAGTAGTTTGAAAATATGTTCTTATATTTTAAATTCAGAAAAAAGTAACAAAAGGAGGAAATTTAGTGATATTTTCAGCAAATTTTTAAAACCGGTTAACTGACACAAAAAAACCGGATAAACCGGTTAACCGAAATGGAATATTTCAAATTAACCGGTTCGTAAATAACCGATAAAACGGTTTTTCGGTTAATCGGTTAACCGGTTTATAAACACTATACTCCATCAAACTCATGTAATTTTTGTATTAAAATTTAAAAATGCTCCATAATTTGCGCCATCTGGAGGATTTTTAATGTAATATATTAGGTCCAAAAAATATATTTTTCTATTCTTTAGTTGTTTTTTAAGTTTCGAAATAATTTTTATAATTATTTTATTTTAATTTAGCAAAATAAATTACGTCAATATTGAAAACTCTTTGAAATTGAAGTAAAAACGGAAAATCAGACACTTTTTCAATTAAATTTGTTTGAAAATTGAGGCAAAAAATATTTTTTAATCTATTAAATAACTATAAAAATTTACATAAGCCGAAAAAAAAAACTATAATTTTTTATAATTTTTTTATATCCCTCATTAAATTTAAGGAATTTTTAGGTTTTAAGTAAAAAATATGTGTAAATTTGAGCAATAATATAAATATATTCGAAACACTATATTTAAAAGATAATATTAGTTTTAATTTACCAATGTTCTGAGGTATTGAAAAAACAAAACTTCGATGTATTTCATAAAAAAATAAATTTTTGACAATTTTTTTCCTAAAACAGTTTAAAACCAGCTTTTTGGTTCATTAATATTTGCTTTCAAATCTCTGATTTTAGCGCCCTCTAGTAGCCACAAAAATAACTTTATTCAAAAAAAATTAAAAAATTATATGATCTATATTGTTACTTTTCCAAAAATTTGTATTTCAACTCAATTTGAAAAATGTTTTTATTTTGATTTTTGTCTATGGAACAAAGCACTGTGTCTGGAACAACATTTTGTCAGGCTAAGTGGAAGCATTATACCATAGATTTAAAGACAGGAATGAACAAATTTAAATAAATTTCGTGATTATAAGCAAAATATCTTAGATACCAAAAGCAGTTTCTGAAAAAAAAATATAAATAAATAAAAGGTGCATTAAACATCGTTTTTGAAATTCTTAATCACTATGAGTTGTTGATATACAATTTAATATAATTTTTATTGGTTCAAAATTTTTTGCAATTTTTTTCGCATGAATTTTTTTCTAAAATATAATTTATAATTTTAATTTTCAACACATTTCCGTTTTTTTTTAGTAAACACACCTGTTGTTTGACAGTTCTAACGTTTAAAGATGGTCCTGCCAACCATAAAATTTCGCTTTATTTATCTCCTGATTGTTATGATATCACAAATTTTACATTATGTTAAATTTTTTAATTTTTTTTTCCAATAATATTATCTTTTACGTCTTTAATTTTCGATAAACAAAACGGGCTATATGAACATATTGTAACACACATTTAAAATAAATTAATACAAAACGTGCTATCTACCATAACTTAGCGACTAATCGGGTTAAAAGATTTATTTTTCAGTGTGAGATTTAGTAGACGTAATATTAATAACTCGTAAAAGAACGGATTGCAAAATGTTGAAAAATTAGTGAAATGAACAATTGGGGTTTTACATATGGCCCGTTTTGAATATAAGCCCCCTATATATTTTAAAGCTTTGGCCTTGCTACACAACTTCTCTATACATTTGAATTCGATACAACTAACAGGAAATACAGAATAATTAAATTTTTTTTTGCAATCTACCCCACTGTGCAACCTCTAGTTGTGATAGCAATTATGTGTTATTGCAAAAAAAGAAAAAAATGGAAAAAAAAACAAGAAAAAAACATCATAAATCTTCTCATGAAAAACAATTAAAAACATAGATATTTTTTGTTTTATTATTTGCGAAAAAAAATCCAAAAATTAAATATAAGTTGATTATTTTTTTTTTTTTTTTTTTTGAATAAACAAATCTACTGTATAGCCAAGGACCAATCAATTCATAATAGTAAGTAACCACATTCTTACAAGAAATATGTATATTTTATTTGAAAGCAAATTATTTTCTTACAAATAAAAAAATAAAAATAGTTACAAAACTAAAATGAATTTAAAACTGCTTTTAATAGTTTCTAATAGAAATTGGAGCATTTTTTTTAAGTTTTTATAAATTATATTGGTCTAATTCTACAAAATCTAATTAAGTTTCTAACAAAAATAAAGAAATAAATAAAAACAATTCGTAAGAAAATATTCAATTCATACAAATTTAACACTTTAACAAGAAACATTTGACCCATATAACAATTTAATTTGATATGATTTTTTATTTTTTTTTAATATACAAAATCATATAAATACACGTATGAGCTTTGGAAAACAATTTCCAAGAATATTTAATTCGATTTAAGTATGGATTGTTGTTCCTTTGTTTGTCTTGTCAAAAAGTTCATTGTATTAGCTTGAATTGTTTGTTGATTGAAATTTAATACTTATACTTTACTTTATGTTGTTTTCAATTAAAAATCAGTTACATGTGAGTAATATTTAATAGAAAACCAATTATTAAATTAAGTATTATTTTTTATTTGATGCTTTAATTATTATGTCATGAGAATTGCTTTTAAAAAGAAAGTTTAAAACTGACAAATATTAAATACTTTCTTTTCAATGATTTAGGACAATGCTTGATTTAGAATCGATACTCGATCTTGATTGAACGTCACGCCTACACTTACACACTTACGTGTACAATTTTTTTTTATTTGTTTATTAAAATAGAGCTTGCGCTGGAGAATGATATTGGCTATGTTGGCTTAAAGATAAAAATTTTAAAGGTTTTTTTATTTATTTAGAAAAGCACCGTTTTGTTTCTTTTTTTCCTTTTTAATTTTTAATTGTTTACATTATTTTATTTCCATGGTTGTATCTACGTTTAACAATTAAATAATATTTTTTATATTTCTACGAAAAAATTACTCTAAAAGTAAAATAAAGCAAAACCAATGTAAAGAGACGTAACTCCATGCGAACGAAAACTTCGGAAACAGAGAAACCCAAATTGATTCGAATACGTTCGACCTGCTTTCGTTCACTTAAATTTTTGTTTGAGATAGCCAAACAGGTGGCTATATGTGTTTAACATTCGTTCCTAAATATTTATGCTTCTACAAACACCTAAATAAATAGAAAATAATTCAGTTTTATGTATAGATTTGATGATAAATCAGTGAATAAATTAACATTTACTTTTTTTGTTGTACATACACACAATTCTTTGAAAAACTATGTATAAAAGTAATAACTTTTATTTTTCCTCCTAGGAACACTAATGCGTATGATTGATGAAAATAAATATTAATCAATCATACTTCTATTATATTATGGCTATAACCAGTGTTGCCAATTTAGCCTTTTTAAGGCTATATCTAGCCTTTTTATTTTGCTTTTAGCCTCAGAATTTTCGTTTTAGCTTCTAGCTTTTTTTCTAGCCTTTTTTCGAAAAAAAAAATCGAAATTATTTATATTTAATGAAAATTTTAGCCTGCTGCACTTCATTCTACAAGAATATTATAAATATTTTTTAACAAACTTTGTTACCTATAAAAACTATTTATGTTATATTTACAAATTCACTAAAATATCTTTAAGAAATACCAAAATCTAATGAGAAAAAAAAAACATTTAGCCTTTTCTGACCTTTTTTAAAGTCTAATTTAGCTTCTTTTTTTCTCAAGTCCTGGCAACACTGGCTATAACTATAATACACTGCACAGTGGTCCCAAATCGTAACTTGTGAACCGTTGGAGATATATAAATAAAATTTCGCATTGTCAGAGATGAGGTGTTTTCGAGTTGATTTGGAAGAGTACAGGCGTGAGAGAATATTACCACCTTTATGGAAAATAAACCCAAAAATGTAATTTTTTTTAAAGTTTCAACTTCAGATTAATATAACTTTTTATTGGATATATATATTTATATGATTCTTTCAGTAATATTATTTAGAATTTTGTAAAAGATCTAGTTATTATTTTAAAAGAATTTTAGGACCCAAATTAAGGGACCACTGCACAGTGCTTTGTTCCATAGACAAAAATCAAAATAAAAAAAATTTAAAATTGTGTTGAAATATAGGTTTTTAGAAAGGTCATCAACAGCTCATCCACTTTGAAAAGATTTTTTTGGAAAAAGTTATCTTTGTGTCTACTAGAGGGCGCCAAATTCAAAGAATTTAAAGCAAATTTTAATGAACCAAAAAGTTGGTTTTAAACTGTTTTAGGAAAAAAATTGCCAAAAATAAAATTTTTGATGAAATGTGTCAAAGTTTTGTTTTTTCAGTACTTGAGCATATTTTTAAATTTCAACTATTATTATTTTTAAAATATAGGTTTAGAATATACAGTTAGGGACAAAACTATTTGTACACCCCATGCATTTCGTATATCTTCAATAATTTATAAAGAATAAAAAATTATTATATGTAGTTTTAATTCAGGTCCATTTTTATTGAATTATTTGATAAAAAATAAATTAATATATAACACATTGTTAAAAAAAAGTACAATTTAAGTAAAAATCTTTGGGACAAAAGTATTTGTACATCAGTACTTTGTACAATTATTTGTACGTTGGAATCTTGTATGATGATTTTTTTTAAATACCGTTATATTTTCTTCGTTAATCGAGTTTTATTTTACAAAATAAGAAGTTGGTTTTAACGTTTTGAATAATAAGCACATCAAAAATGGGAAAGCGAAAAGAGTTGAGTTTGGATATTAAAAATTTAATTATTGATGAACATAAAAAAGGAAAATCTCTCCGGAATATAAGTAATTTAGTAAATTTGCAACATTCCACAGTACAATACATTGTAAACAAGTATAAAAACAGCGATCTGTTGAAAATGTGCCAAGAACTGGACGGCCAAAAAAAACTTCCAGACGGGAAGCGAACTTGGTGATAAAAGAAGTGGCAAGAAATCCAAGAGTAACTCGGGCAAAATTAGCGGAACAAATCGCAAATACTACCGGAACAATTGTTCATCCAAAAACAGTAGGGAGGATCTTACATTCTGCGGGATATGCAAGTAGAATTCCCCGCAAGAAACCGCTGATTAGTAAAAAAAAAACCAGCATTTGCGTTTAGAGTTTGCCAAACGATACATTGATAAGGACGAAGAATTTTGGAATAGGGTTTTGTTTACTGATGAAACCAAAGTCAATCTTTTCGGAAATGATAGCAGGGGAAAAGTGTGGCGCAAAAAAAATACAGCGTTAGATGTTAACAATTTGACCCCAACAGTGAAACATGGTGGGGGAAGTGTTATGGTAAGGGGGGCAATAGCAGCCAGTGGGGTAGGGCGAATGGTATTTATAGATGGTGTAATGGACCAGCATCAATATAAACGTATATTGGAAGACAATTTGAAGGATTCCGTAGATGGTTTGGGTCTTGGCCAAAGTTGGATATTCCAACAGGACAATGACCCAAACCATACAGCGCGTTCAGTGAAGGAGTGGTTGCTTTACCATGCACCAAGACAACTTAATTCTCCTCCCCAATCACCTGACTTAAACCCCATCGAGCACTGTTGGGATATTTTGAAACGTAAAGTCGCTACAAAGCACGTCCGAAGCAGGGATGAACTTAAAATTGCTTTGGAGGAAGCCTGGAAGGAAATATCTCCAGATGAAACGAGAAATTTGGTCCGATCGATGCCCAGAAGATTACAGGCCGTGATAGATGCAAAAGGAGGACCCACAAAATATTAAATTATTCCAATATAAGTATTATAAGTAGGTGTAGATTATATGTACAAATACTTTTGTCCCAATGAATTTTCATTATTTTGTATTTTTTTAAATAATATGTTGGATATTAATTTTGTTTTTATATCTTAATTAAATAAAAATATATTAAAAATAATACTGCATACGACAATTTTAAATTCTTTATAAACTATTGAAGGTATACGAAATATATGAGGTGTACAAATAGTTTTGTCCCTAACTGTACATAGTATATTATTGCTCAAATTTACACATATTTTTCACTTTAAACCTAAAAAATTATTAAATTTTTCATCAAATTTATAAAATATAAATATAATTATAAAAAATTATAAAATTTTTTTTACGGTTTATGTAAGTTTTTACAGTTATTTAACAGATTAAAAAGTAATTAGAGCCTATTTTTTGTCACAACTTAAAAAGTTAAAAAAGTTAAATTGAAAAAGTGTTTGATTTCCTGTTTCAAAGAGTTCTCAATATTAGCGTCATTTATTTTGCTTAATTAAAAAAAAAAAAAAATATTATAACAATTATTCCGAAATTAAAAAAAAACAACTAAGGAACAGAAAAATATATTTTTGGACCAAATATATTTAGCTAAAAATAATCCAGATGTCGTTAATTATAGAGCATTTTTAAATTTTAATACAAAAATTACATGAGTATAAGAAAAAATATAAAAATTTATAAAAATTTTGTATACCCTTCAACACATGTGTAAAGGGTATATATAAGTTTGTCATTCCATTTGTAATTCCGTTTACATTTTCTTGATCCTTATAAGAAATGATGTCGATAGGACGATGTCCGTCCGTATGTCTGTCGGTTGAAATGGCGCTTTGTATTGAAAATATTTTACATGAAAAATTTATTGTTTCATCACAAATTTTCAAATAACTCTGTCCATAGTTTTTCTGATTTTTGAAATTTAAGTAATATTTTTGTAAAGAATTGGTTTTTGGAAAAACTATAAATATTTGATATCAAAAAAATTCTGGTTTGTTAAGATATCCTACAAAATTTTCAACGATTAGGTAGGTACTTCATTATCTGAAGTGGTAAAGTGTAGAAAGTTTTAAGATTTTTGTAAAAGGAAAAAACCCAAAAATGGAATTTTTTAAATTTGGCCTATAAAGTCCACATTCATTGCAGGTTTGGATAAATCCATTGGAAAACTCTTTGCAATTTTGGAATATAAATCAAAATTCTGATTTAAAATAGGTCAAATTCTGGAGGGTCTGTACATAGAAATGTTAGGTGTTTGGGTTTGTTTTTAATTCGAATTCAATTAATTCATCTCTGTGCAGATACCTTTCAAAAAAGATTAAAATCGTTATATGTTCTTAAAGAAAATTTTATTTAAGAGAAAAGAGTGTAAATATTGTTTCGGTCAAAAAAACATAAAAAATAATAATTTTTGCAGTTTTCAATTTCAAAATCATTTATTTTGAACTCAGGAAAGATATCGACTTCTAGTTTCTTCCATTCGATACATAATTTTTTTTTTTCTTTAGAAATCGGAAAAAAGTATTAGGATATATATTGGAAAACTGTGCCAAGATTTTGCAAGATTAGGATAGAAATTTCAAATGCATATAACTTGAAAACTATAAGAAACTAAAAGCACATGCAAGCATATTCCATATGTATTATCGAGAACTTTAAAAAGACGTAAATCGTTTTCCTTCAAAACTTAAAATTCTACACTCCTCTGCTACGTTTATGTAGATTTTTATGTAAATCTAACCAGCCGATTAGAAGTTACAGATTTATTTCCAAAAATTTGAATTATGCCCCACTGTTCAGTGTTATTATTGCTCTTTATGTTAGAAAAACTGTTTAAATTATCATTACTACCTATTTCAAATTATTATCAAGTTAAACTTTTATGTAAAATAAGTTATTATGAGCACTTAAAACTTTCATCAAATACAACCCAAAGGATTCAAAGTTCAAAATGTTCTTATATACATACATATAATATACAAGCAATATACTGACATACTGCAGCATATGTAAGAGTTTTTAAACGTGACTACATAATCTTTGGAAACATTTAAGTCCTTTTTCTTAGTTTTTCTTTAAAAAAGGAGATTTCCTAGAATAGAAAAAATGTTGAGGAAGTTAATTGTTACCTGAAGTAATTGTTAAATCTTCTTAAATAATTGAATGACAATTTTATTTGCTTTTTTCTTTAAATTTTACGTGAATACATTATTTTAATAACAATTTAACAATATAATTATTTCGCCTTCATAAAGTAACAAGAAAACTGAACACTGAAGTTGAAATAAATTACATATATATATAACAATTTTTAACGAAAAAACTTAATATTTATTCATGAACCTATCTATATATCGGTGACTGGAATTGGACACTTAATTGGTTCCTGCGCGTTCAAAAATGAAGACAGGAGAGCATATTTTATTAAAATAATAAACAGCAATGATATTTTTTAAGTGCACAAGAAACGAATTAAAATTCATCCTTTTAAATTTATATATGGGCAATTCTCTTTTTACGTTTGCCTTTATGAAACCGACTTTCAACTTCAAATATTTTTTTAAATTCTGACTTTTTTAAATAACTTTTAATGCAATTATGTTAACAATACTTGGTTGTATAACATAAAAAAATTTAAGACCTGAAACGGTTCCATGTGGTGCCGGCAAGCACTCAAAGTCAAAAAATCTAAATAAAGTGTTTGAAACTAACAAGTATTTTTTCTTACCATAAATGTCCAATTCTTCTAATTTAAGCTATAAACACGTGCTGAAAAAGACCATCATGGATTTAATTAGCGTGCCATTAACCAGAGTCAAACTGTGTTGTGCAAAAGTCGTGAAACTAAATTTTTAAAGATTTTAAAATTTTGCAGTTTTTTAATAGGAATTTTACGCCGTTTCGGGTATTGCAAAATTCGAAATGGAGCTTAATAGCTCTTGAAAATATGCACCATTTGACATATATCTCGCTAATGTGCCCTCAACAGAAATGCTATAGGAGGTACCCAAACTTAGAGAGAAAAAACGTGAATAGCTCCAAGAGGTGCCTTTTTCGCGAGGCACACTCGCAATGTTATTACAGTGAAACTATAGTATCGCGCTTTCAAAGAAGCTTCCAAATTACTTTTTAAAACCATTGTGGCATTTTAAAATATTAATTTGCTAAAAGTATACAGTTATTTTAGAAAAATCTGTAATTTTGCATATTTTGTTACAGCGGATTTTGGCGTTATAACTCAATTTTAATCTGAAATAAATTCTTGTGATAAGTTTTACTTACGCAAAAAATATGATTTCACTAAAAATATTCATCAACGGTTTTCATAAGCTAAGAACGCGATGTTTTTAATTTAACATTAATCATTGAGGCACACCCAAAGCGCTAATTAAAATTGGCAATGATAATATGTCAATCTGTAGCTGCTTTAATACCATATATCAAAATCAATATGGCGTTCGAAAAAAGTACGATTTTTCATTTAAGGCAACTTTAGAGGTTTGACTAAGTGCAATTAAAAAATGTTTATAAATTACATTGTCTTATGACTTATTTTAAAAAAAATTATGAATTTTGCATTAAATGGATAAGAAGGTTTAATAATTATTAAATCGCTAATATATCCACGCATACTTAACTTATCGCGATATTTTTAATTTGTATTTAAGATACACCATTGTAGAGTACATAAATGCAATAATTTTTGATTTAGGACTATAAATAGAATTTTGGAAATTTTTTTATAAATTTTTATCTTAAACCGCCATAACATTGATGCCATTCGGTAAAAGTCATTCACGCGAACAGATTTGTATTCCACTAGAACCAAGGAATATTGGTACTAAATATCGTTGATGTACCATTTAAAAATTTTCGAAATTTTTTTGAACATGAGAAGTAAACGAGTTTGAAGAATTTCCCATATACATATATATCGTCCATTCCACGAAAGAACGCCCAAGAATATTTTTTATGTCTTCTGATTTTAATAATATTTGGCGTACGCATACCCTATGGAGCCATTTAAATATCCCCATTTTTATTTTTTGGAATTTTGAAAAATTCGCGAATTTATTCGCGATTTAGATTTTTCGAAAACACCAATATCTCTAAAAGTTGTTAACAAATTTTATTAATTGGACAGTTATATATTAGCATTTTATAGTAAAGATATTGCTTTTTAACAAATTTAAAAAAAAAAATAAAATCGAAAGGGTAGAAATTTTTCAAAAATGTATACTAAGATTGCATTTGCATTATGAATGCAAATTCATAATAAATAAATTGCAATATTATTTCTAGGTTATCACATTAAAAGTTTACATATTCATCCTCTACATACAGTTTAAATCATTAAAATCCGTTAACAACTTTTAGAGTTATTGATGTTTAAAATTACACACTTTTCCGATTTTTTTGACTTATCGAAAAATTAAAATCGCGAATAAATTCCCGAGTTTTTTAAAATTAAAAAAAAGATAAAAATGGCTCCATAATTAACATAATATAATGCTTCATTATATAGTTTAAGAATGAAAATAATATGTTTTACAAAACCGAAATTACGCTAATTTAAAGTTAAGACTTTAAGTATGTGGGCGGCTTCTTCCAAACTTAAGTTTAGACAAGCAATTTTCGCAAGTTCGAGTGCTGACAACTTTGAGTTGACGTTGCACTGTGGTTCCAAAACGCTTTTTATACCCTACACCACCATAGGTGGGGAGGGTATTATGCGTTTGTGCTGATGTTTGTAACACCCAAAAATATTGGTCTAAGACCCACCTTAATTTATACCAATCGGCTTAGAATCACTTTCTGAGTCGATTTAACGATGTCCGTCCGTCCGTCCGTCCGTCTGTCCGTCTGACCGTCTGTCCGTCCATGTAAACCTTGTAATCAAACTACAGGTCGCAATTTTGAATCAAAATGAATGAAATTTGGTACACAGGTTTCTTTTAGTTCAGGGACGAAGCCTATTGAAATTGGTTATGATCGGTCCATTATTTCACCTAGCCCCCATACAAATGTCCTCCCGGAAAAGGGTTTAACGATCATAAATCCCTTAAATATAGCAATATTTTAATGAAATTTGGAACATGTAAGTTTTATATAAGTCTAAATAAGTGTGCTGATTTTTAAAAAGATCGGTCCATAATTAACCATAGCTCCCATATAACCTCTTTTCAGAAAATCACTTTAACGGGCATAAATCCCATTAAAATGTTAGTATCAAGTTAATATTCGACACAAATAAGTTTTATATGAACATAAATGATAGTGCCAAATTTTACAAAGATCGGTCTATAATTTACCATAGCTCCCATATAAGGCCCTCTTTCGGGAATCACCCAAAAGAGAATAAATTCATATAAATGTCATCATCAACGTAATATTTTGTATTCGCATGTTTTATTTTACACTTATGAGTATCGGTCCACATCTGACTCCAAGTCAAGACCACTTCCCCGAATTATAATGTACACAATGGTGTAGGGTATCATATGGTCGGGCTTGACCGACTATATCCTTTTCTCTCGTTTTTTTAATAATTCAGTAACTAAAGAACCGTTAGAGGTATCTCAATAAAATTTCACATGGTCAGAGCTGAGGTGTTTTCGAATTGATTTGAAGGAGGCCCCTAGCGGGTCACGGGGGAAGTGGGAGGTCCTCCAAATTTGCCTATCTCGGGTATGTAATTTTTTTTAAAATCTCCAAAAATTCATTTATGATATGACAGAAAAAAAATTTTATATATAGATAGTCCTTGTAAATCAATATAAAAAATATGCTTACATTTTTTTTACCTCATTTTTTTTAGTTTTTTTAACTTGGCGGGCTTAATATTGCCTCCAGAATTTTTCTAAAATATTTGCCAGATTCCTTACAAAATCATATAAATATATGAATCCATTAAAAAGTTATATTAAACTAAAGTTGGAACTTTAAAAAAATTTTAAATTTTTTTTCCAAAAAGGTGGCAATATATATTCAGTGATAAATTTATTTTTTTTGTTCTGGGCTTTATCATTTTTTTGATGTTTTAAAAATAAATCTTAATGTAAATGCGTGTAAAGTAAATCCGGAGGAATTTGGGACAAAGGTCTGCCCACAAGCCCTATCCAAATTTTGTCAATTTTGGAAAATTTGTTTTTCTTTTTTTGTTATGTTTTCAAATCGCAAAGCTGGGATCGACTTTATTTAATTATTTTATATTTTAGCCCTATATGAAAGGTATATACCCAAAAAGTATTTTATGACGTAGGCCCTTTATAACGACAGGGTGACCATTTCAATGAAAAAAGTAAATTTTTGAAGCAAGCTTTCCCCGAACTGAAATTTTGGGTATGTCGGTGTAAGAAAATGGGAATCTATTTATTCTCTTCTTTAAAGGACAAATTTTTTTATTTTGTACTAAAATTTCATAATGATATCTTAATTAATGTGGATTTTATTTAAGTTCAAATATAAATTTTTTTTTTTTTTTTTTTTTTTGAAAAATAACACTAAATACAAAAATTTTTCGTTTAATGAAAACATTTAGTTTGAATACATTATTATTTATGTATTATTATTTTTCAAGTAATAACCTTTCCAATGACTCCAAATACTTGCATAAATACTTTACACAATCGTTTAAAAACTGACTGAAACTTGACCCCGCTTCGAGTTATGTGCACATTTTCCTTAATTTCTATAGTAAATGTGTGATGCAGCATTCTATATACATAAGTTTCAACGTGTTTTTTATACCCTACACCACCATAGGTGGTTGGGGTATAATGCGTTTGTGCTGATGTTTGTAACGCACAGAAATAATTATCGGACCACTACCTTAAAGTATACGGTTCGACTCAGAATCACTTTCTGAGTCGATTTAACGATGTCCGTCTGTCCGTCTGGCTGTCTGTCCATGTAAACTTTGTGAACAAAGTACAGGTCGCAATTTTAAAGATATCTTCATGAAATTTGGCACATATAATTATTTTTGTACAAGAAAATGAAAATTAGTTATGATCGGTCTATTATTTCACCTGGCCCCCATACAAATGTCCTCCCGGAATAGGGATTTAACGATCATAAATGCCTTAGATATAGCAATATATCAATGAAACTCGGTACAGAGGAGTTTTATATAGGTATTAATCTTTGTGTCAAATTTTATTAGAATCGGTCCATAATTGACCATAGCTCCCATATAAACCCCTCTTCCGAAAATCACTTTAACGTGCATAAATCTCATACTAATGTTAGTATAAGGTTAATATTCAACAAAAATAATTTGTATATAAGTAGAAACAATATTATCAAAATTTATGAGAATCGGTCCATAATTTAGCATAGCACCCATATAAACCCACTTCCGGGAATCACCCTAAAGGGCAAAAGATCATATAGATGTTAGTATAAGTGCATTATTCTGTATTTTTATAATTTATTTTACATTTAGTAAAAGTGTTGGTTTACAATTGGACACAGGTTTAATGGTGTAGGGTATCATATGGTCGGTCTTGACCGACTATAGTTCCTCTCTCGTTTTAAATAATTTTGTGCAACTTTTGAACGGATAAATATATTTCAATGCAATTTCACATAGTTATTACTGAGGTATTTTCCAACTGTTTTGAAAGAGCACAAGTTTCTAACTGCTCTGTGAGCTGGGCGGAAGACCTCCGAAATGGGTAACTTCGGATATTATATAATTAATAATTAAAGGAGTTGACCACTTTCGGAGGTTCTCCTTCCGTCCACAGACCAGCTAGATACTTGTGCTCCTTCAAAACAACTGAAAATTGTGAAATTTCATTGAAATATACTTAATGGTTCAAAAGTTACACAAAATTATTTAAAAATTTTGCTCCTTCAAAATAGTTTTGCGTAGCTTTTGAACGGATAAATATATTTCAATGCAATTTTACATAGTTATTACTGAGGTAGATAGCACTTTTTTTCTTAATATATTTTCAATGTTTGTTATAAAATGTTCAGATAGAACTTTTTGTTTATCGAAAATAAAAGATATAAGAGATAAAATTTGTTGTAAAAATTAGACAATATATTAGATTTATGATATCTTAAAAATCAAAAGATTAAAAAAACGAAGTTAGATGGACCATTTTCAATCGTTACAACTGTAAAACAACAAGTGTGGACACTCCAGAGAACGAAAATGTGTTCATAATTTAAATTATAAATAAAATAATTTGCATGCAAAAAATTTGCAAACAAATTTTAAAGTGATTTAAATTGTATTAAATTACTTATCAACAACTCAAATGTAACTAAAACAATTAAAAACACAGTTTATAGAGTTTTTTTCATTACATTCCTTTGAAGTTCGAATAAAAAAATGCAGATAGCCCATTTTTCCTTAATAAAACTTGTAAGTATTGTAGAAAGCCCAAAAATAAAAATGCAAAAAATTTGTTAGAACTATCATTATTTTTATTTTTTTCTTCTTTTCAAAATTGATACCACTGATAAAGGACACGAAAACAAAATGTTTGACGTCAAAAAAAATATTTGTGGGAATCTGCACGCAGCCCTTTCACTTCACTTCAAAGTTTCATAGGATACATATTTTTAACAAAATCTATAAAATATTTACGAATATTGTATCAACCTAATTTGAGTGTCAAATGAAAGCTAAAAATCCCTGCAATATAACAATATTTTTTATTTAAATATTGCAGCAAAAAAAAAAAAAAAAAAAAAAATATCCTTTTGAAAATGTTACCTTTTACTATTTTTTTAAAGTATTTATAGATCCGAATGTATCAGTCAGTAAAAATCATTCTCACACATGAAAAAATCGTTATATGGATAAAACTAGAGATTAACCATGACAAAACTGTGTAATCAGTTTTACTCCAGGATGTCAAATATCCTCTCGAAAGGATTTCAAATTTTCGAAGAATGCGCAATTTTTAAGAATATTATAAAATATTTACGAAGATTATATCGAACCAATATAGATGTTAAATTAAAGCTATGAATCCCTGCAATATAATATCATTTATTTAAATATTTCAGTACATTTAAGAAAATATATTTTTGATTTAATCCTGCAATATTATATGTATTTATTACTTAATTACACACTTAATATAACAGATTTTTTCTAAACATTTTGTTCTTCAACATTTGAAGAAAAGCTTTTGTTATATTGCAGGGATTCATAGCTTTCATTTGACATCGAAATTGTGTTGATATAATTTTGGTAAATATAAGATCCTTTTGAAAAATCGAAAAAATCTTAAGAAAACTTAAATTAAAAATTTTAAGGTAAAATATGTTATCATTATATTACATTGACCCTACAAGAAATAATTTGGAAATTCAAATAATTATTACAAACATAAATAAAATTTATCATTTACAAATAAAGTTACAGCAGCAAATCATTTGAATATTTATTTAAAAATACTTATGTATTTATTTGAGTATAACTCACATGTTGCGTGTAAGCTTAGTAATGCATACATATGATGAGTTGATGATACGAATATACATATATGTATATGAATATACGAACGTTACACGTGTTGCAGATTATGTGTCATAACAACACTTGTTGTTCAATGGTTTTTTTTTACTATTTCTTTTTTTTTATTATATTGTTCACCCTCCAAAAAAAGAGAGAATATTAATAAAGTGTGTTTGGCATAAAAATTTAACACAATCATTTACCTCTTACATCAAGTCAACCAGTTAGCAAACACAAACCAACAATAAGAGAAAAAAAATTAATAGACAAATTTTTGAAAATCTTTCGTTTGCAGTAAATGTGTTATAACAGATAAACTAGAAAATTTTTAGAAATTCGAAACCTAAACATATCAAATAATAAATAATTTTTGGTATCTTTACAACTCAGATTATTTGTCATGAATTCTAAGTAAAGTCATTCTTAACCAATACAAAGGACATTATGATTTTCGATTTATTGTATTGTATGACACATTAATATTTAGATGATGTTGATAATGATGTGTGCATGTGTGGATAATTATTATGTTAAGAAGTAGATTTAATAAAAATGTATGTAAGTAAATATTATGGAGATACATATTTACAATTTATACATTTCAACTGAATACTAACAAATAATAATGAAATATATTTACATATATAAATACTTATATGTAATTTATTCATTACCATATACTTACATCTGTATAATAAACAAATATTCAGTAGATATGGAATCATTAATGATAAAATGATATACGCACATAATAAATATCTTAGGAAATTGATTTTAAATAGTAGAGATATGCAGCCTAACCACAAAAGAAATTTTAAATTATATTTTTGTTAAAGTCAACTTTTTTATAAAGTAAATTTTAAAAAGCTTTACGGCAAGAAACTAAAAATAATAGTCGACTTTTGGGTTTGAAATCGAATTTTTTGCTTTTATGGTTAGGCTCTTGTATTTTAAATTGACAAAAAAATATTAAAATAATTTAATAACTATATGATGAAAAACTAAAACTAAAATGTATAATTAAATAAATTTTCCTAGACCAATTATCTTTCATAGGAAATCAATATCGAACAAGCGCGAATGTTATATTCGGCTCGGCCGAATCTATATCAACCATCAACTTTTTTAAAGTTTACGTTATATGGGAGTTGGGCGGGCCACGCCCATTTCTTGTTTCCGAGTTTACATTGGTCCTTGAACTATTTGAACACAATTTCGTTGAAGTTTCATCTTATATGGGGGTGGGCGCCCATTTTTGGTTTCCAAGTTTATATGGGCCCTCAAACTATTTATACAAAATTTCGTTGTCGTACATGCTTTCTTTTACGAAATATCAGCAGAAAAGTATGAAATAGACACCCTGTGTTTCTAGTTTTTAGACCATAACTTTTTTGTTTATTAACCCATTTTTAATACCAAACAAACCTTATATAAGATAAATAAATAATAGTTCGAGCCCTATCCTGCTTTCAACAGACGGACAGATGGACGGACATAGCTAGATCGATTCAGAATCTAACCAGGATCCAGAAAATATATACTTTGTGGGGTCTTAAATAATTCCTTCGATATGTTACACACTGAATGATAAAATCAATATACCCCCCATCTTTTTGATGGTGGGTATAAATATTTGATTCTGTACAAAAATTTTGATCGAAATCGATAAATTTTCTTTTATAGAAAATGTTCTATCGATATCGATACATTTTCTTCTATAGAGAATTTTTTCGATATCAATAAGTAGAAAATATTTTATCTATATCTATAAATTTCCTTTTATAGGAAATTTCTTATCGATGAATATTCTCCTATAGAAAATTTTTTAACGATAAATATTCTTCTATAAAAAATTTTTATTCATAAATTTTCTTCTTTAGAAAATTTTTTATCGATATCGACAAATTTTCTTTTATAGAAAAATATTTTATCGATATAGATAAATTTTCTTTTATAGAAAAATATTTTATCGATAGGAAATTTCTTATCGATGAATATTCTCCTATAGAAAATTTTTTAACGATAAATATTCTTCTATAAAAAATTTTTATTCATAAATTTTCTTCTTTAGAAAATTGTTTATCGATATCGACAAATTTTCTTCTATAGAAAAATTTTTTATCGATATCGATAAATTTTCTTTTATAGAAAAATATTTTATCGATATGAAAAAGTTTTTTTCTGTAGGAAATTTGTTATCGATATCAATAAATTTTATTTTAGGAAACATTTTTGTAGAAAATTTGTCGTGCTTTCTTTTATAGAAAATTTTTATCAATATCGGTAAATTTTCTTCTATAGGAAATTTGTTATCGAATTTTCATCCATAGGGAATTTTTTATCGATGCACATAGGGGCAAAGGTATACCAAACGTGGCATTAAATAAACCGCGACATTTTAACATAAGTGATTGGTATCGTTGAAAAGATAATTTTCTCTAGATTTTAAATACATTTTACTATTATAACCCACCGAACAATATTAATGCAAAAATAATTAAAATAAACATAAAGTTTTGTTTTCTTAATTTTGTTCTTTGGTGAACATGAAATTTTTAAATACTATTTTCTCAGCAAAAAACCATCGAGAGCTTCCAAAAAAGAACATTTTCACCACTTCAAAAATAGAACAAAGTGCATATTTTAAACTTTTTTGGAAGTTTTTAATAATTACTTCCAAAAAAGTGAAAATAAATGAATTTTTAGCGGGAAAAAAGCTTAATAATTTCTAAGAAAATTAAAATTTTACAAATTTTAAAGCACTTTTATTATATTTTAATAAGGCTAAAACAGAACTTTTGTTTAAAAACAGAGACCGGATTTTAATACTAAAAAAACAATCTTTTTATTTTTATTTCAATCGAAAAACAATCTTTAATGTTCAAAAAATAATAAAAATCCATCATGATTTTTATTATTTTCATCAATATTTTAATTTTTTTCATCATGATGAAAATAAAAATATAAATATCTTTTGTGATATTTATTTCAAAAGTTGAAAATTATTTTGAACTTTTTTCATCGGATGGAAAAAATTCTAAACAACAACAATTTCATTTGAATAAAAAAAATATTTTGAAAACAAAACAAAAGTATGAATAAAAAAACAATCATTTTAAATTTTTTTCGAACTGATATTTATCGTTAAAGATATTTATCGTTAAAGATATTTATTTTTTTCATCATTGATGGATATTTATTTTAAAAATAAAAATCCCTCACATATTTTTTTCAACAAATGAAAAAATATTTTGAACATTAAAGATATTTATTTTGATTGAAAAATAAAAATAAAACGTTTTCGGGTCCTTGTTTAAAAATCTTATAAATATAGTTTTAAGGGAAGTACTTCAAATGAAATGAACAAGAAGCATAAAAGAAGAACATCCTACAAATGATAACCATGTATTAAAAAAAGAACTTCTGCAGCTCTTTTTCACCACTAAGTACTTCCTTCCAGTGACAACACAATGTTAAATTCATAAATTTTTCAGCTCTTTTTCAGTTTTTTTTTTTTTTTTCTGGGTTAATATTCAATAATTAAATTTGCTGTTTTTGCAAATTTCAGGGAATCCCGAGAATTTTAAAATTACTTAAATGGAAGAAAACTGCATGAATTTTAACAAAAACTTATATATTTGAGTACTGTTTTAAAGAAGATTAAGCTAAAAATGGGAATTATATCTTAACCACAATGTCATTAATAAGGTTTTATATACAATTCATTAGATGATTTATATGGAATGACTCTATAGCTTGAATCTTATTAAAATGTCAGTACTAAAATCCAACAAGTGAAAAAGTACATCTGTTTGAAACAATCATTTAGAAATCTTAAACATGCATTATAAATTAAGTAGTCGGTAGTATATACAACATGCGGAATTTATCTCATAAAAAAATTTTACAAAATATTAAGAAAGTAAACAAAAAGTAGTAATCCCACACATCTTAGTTATTCATATTATTTTCAACTAAAAAAAGTAAAAAATTGTAATAAAATTTAATTTAGAAAATTGAAATAGGGGTAGATATTACACATGATGTTCACTTTAAAAATTTGCGATAGCTTTTTGATATTAGCTGTGTTCGCGTACCTGTTACTTTGTGATATGTTGCTGGAAGTTGCTAAATCACGTTCGTTTACTTTAAAAATCTTGCGCGAGAGAGAGACAAAATTTGACAGTTCATTGAAGGGGAAATTGATGAAAGCTGCTGCCTGTTTTTCTTCCATCAACTTCCATCAGCGAAACATATGATGAAAAAATATGATCAGTTGTTTACAAATATAAACAAAAAAAATCAAAATATAAAAACTCAATTCTACGAAAAGTTAGAAAAATAAATGTAATAAAATATTACACAAATACAATTTATATTTGTTTAGATTTAGGCTAAAAAAAAATTAGATAAAAATTCATTTATAAAAGTTTTTATTTTCTGTTGAAAATCATTTTAAGAGATGCCATGTTAGCGTTTTAAGTTAAGGATTTTCAGCTTTTTTATTGTTTTGGTTAAAAATTACAGTGGACGTTCGCTAGTACGAATTATATATTGTCAGGCCCTTTCGTATTATTGAACAACGCATTTTTATGTTCCAATTCAAATAATTCACATTAAATATTTAGATTTTATTAATATATATCGTCCATTCCATGAAAGAACGCCCAAGAATATTTTTTATGTCTTCCGATTTTAATAATATTTGGCATACGCATACCCTATGGAGCCATTTAAATAGCTCCATTTTTATTTTGTTGAATTTTGAAAAATTCGCGAATTTATTCGCGATTTTGATTTTTCGAAAAGTCCAAAAAATCACAAAAGTGTCTAACTTTGTACTCCAATATCTCTAAAAGTTGTTAACGGATTTTAATGATTTAAATTGCATATTTAAGAAGAATATGTCCACTATAAATATAGCAATTCAAAAATACTATTATCTTTTAAAAATGCGTTCATAATGCAATTGCAATTTTAGTATGCATTTTTGAAAAATTTCTACCTTTTCAATTTTTTTCTTCTTCTGATATAAAAAAAATTATTATGTTTGCTAAAAATTGCAACATAAATTGTTCTGGGACAAAATGGTTCACTATTTTAAAAAAATTTGTTAAAATATTTCTTCAAATTTTTTCATACAAAAATTTTTTATTTTTTTTAATTTTTGTATTTTTTAATTTTTGTGAGCTTTTTTAAAATTAATTTTAATCATAATATTTCATGATTTGTTATTTGCACTAGAAAACCTATTTGTCCCAGATTAAGTGCTAATGTTTTATATAATAAACATATTTGTCTTCAATATTAAGCAAAAATATTTAAAATCAAAAGGGTAGAAATTTCTTAAAAATGCATCCGAAAATTGCACTCTTTACGTGAGTGCATCATTGGCAAAAAAAAATATTTTTGATTCATACAATATAATTTACAATATTTATCGTAATAAACTTTATACTAGTTTTTAAATCAATAAAATCCGACGTATACTTAAGGAGTTATACACATTTAAAGCTACATATTACTAAAAGAGTATAATAAAAAAAGTTAAAAATCAAAATTTTTTGAAAAATTTAAATTTTTGTATGAAAAAATTTATGAAATTTTTTTTAAAAAATTATTAAAAATGGTAGATTTTATTGTCCCAGAACAGTTATTTTTGCATTTTATAGTAAAGATATTGCTTTTTAACATATTAAAAGAAAATTAAAATTGAAAGGGTAGAAATTATTAAAAATGCATCCAAAAATTGCATTTGCATTAAGAATGCATTTTTAAATTGCAATATTAATTCTAAATTACTACGTTAAAAGAGGACATATTCATCTTCTACGTGCAGTTTAAATCATTAAAATCCGTTAACAACTTTTAGAGTTATTGATGGTTAAATTCATACACTTTTCCGATTATTTTGACTTTTCAGAAAATTAAAATCGTGAATAAATTTGCAAATTTTTCAAAATTCAAAAAAATAAAAATGGAGATATTTAAATGGCTCCATAGATTATATGCGTATCAAATATGAACAAAATCGGATGACCCTCCGTAAAAAAATTGGCATTTTTTATAAATCTCTCATGGAATGGACGATATATATTTTTTTATAAAAAACTACATAACGAAACAAGATATAATTAATTTGTATTATGTTGAATTAATTTTTTGTACTTAAACAGGCATGAAAGAACATACTAATGTTTGTACATATACATATAACTAAAAAAAACAATTTACTTATTTAAAAAATCCGTTATTAAACATTGACGTTTACTACTTTTTAAACTGATTTCTACAGCCTTTTCATGAAGACTTCTCAATAATAGTATTTTCCAGGTTTCAATGTTGTTCTCAACAGCTCATTTAATACATGTGTCAAAGCAGTTTATTGCATCCGCATGTTTTACTTTTGTAGAGTTATTGTCAGGAACTACTAAAATATTATCCTCATCGACTTCATCATCCAATTCAATTTCTTTACTTGGATCATCAAGATTCCATTCAAATAAATCAAGAAAATTAAATTGTGAATTTTGGAAATTGCTCTTATCTCCTCACTGTCACGCACTACTGATAGTGGAATATCATCCTCGTCCTCAAAATTGTCATCGCCCAAAATTTTCTTCCAACATTTCTTTATGGAATCACTGGATACTTTTTCCCAGGCTAAGGCAATCAATGAAACGGCTTCAAATAAAGTGGTTTGTTTGAGGGACGTTTTTAAATTTTTGTTGGAAGATACAATTTTTGACAGTAAACTGTTACGGTAATGCAGTTTTAAGAGCCTAACTGCATTCTGGTCCATGGGCTGTATTAGTGAAGTTACATTGGAGGGCATATACATTACCCAAATCTGTGCATCTTTAGTATCATGAACCAGTTCATCTGCCGGAGGATGACTTGGAGCGTTGTCCAATATTAGAAGAGCCTTAATTGGCAATTTTTTTCTTTTAAAAATGTCTCTATCTGTAAATATATTTTGAATTTTTTTAAATCATTAATAACATTAAAACAATTTACTAAAACTTACTTCTAGAATAAATTTATCAAAAAAACATTTTTTGAACAGAGCTGCATTCATCCAAGCAGATTTAGAGTTTCCGTACTCAACAGGAAGAATTTTGTTCTGAAAAGATCTCGGTTTTTGAGCTTTCCCTATTGCAAAAAGTTTAATTTTCTTAGTTCCTGCAGCATTAGCACACATTAAAAATATTATTCTCTCCTTTGACAATTTTCTACCTGGAGCAGATTTTTCTCTATTGTGAACATATGTTTTGTTTGGCAACATTTTCCAGCAGAGACCGGATTCATACGCATTAAAAATTGCCTCGTTTGATAGCCCATGCTCCATAATGGTAGACGCTAACTTATTAACGAATGGCGCAACAAGTTCTTTAGAAGCAGATAATTTCTCACCAGACTCTTTTAACAATCGTATTCCATAACGCTTTTTAAATGTTGTTAGCCAACCATCATTGGCACAAAACTGACCATTGTAGAATTTTTTGTGCAGCTCCACAGTTTTGCATTTTAATTGTTCTCCACCGACTGTGATATGGAATTTTCTTTGTGCTAAAAACCACTCGTAAAGTGCATCCTCCATTTTTTTTTTTTTAAATTCACCACTTGTAAGTCTATACCGATTTTTTAACGAACTCATGGAATTATCCAGCAGTGTGGATTTAAATAATCCATATTTATTTGAAATTTCAAACAACGATGTTTTATTTTCGTGGTCGGCTATAATTTTTAATTTATCTTGCAAAGAAATTGTCTTTTTTTACATAATTTTCTTGCAACATTTTGACAGTTAAAAACACAAAACACTTTTAAAAATAAAAAAAACTTCACAATAACTTCGCTAAACGTGGATGACCGCGAAAGAATGAAGTAAAAACATAATAAAAACTTCATTCATACGTAAATAAAACAAAAATTCTTATAACAAACCACCATTCGCACTATCGAATAGCAAAAATGCCAATCTATTCGTACTATAGAGTAGTCAATGCAAAAATTTTGCCATTCGTATTATTGGAAATTCGTAATAAAGAGCGTTCGTACTACTAGAGGTTCACTGTATATTTTAATGAATCAATTTTTAATTTATTGTTATTAAAAAATATTAAAATTTTTCTTTTATTTTGTTAACAAAAAAGAACAAAATTATTATATTTTTCTTATTTTCATACATAGATTAGCTTTTTTAATTTAATGGGGGGACAGTACTTTTTGTTGTTTAAAAAAAAAACAAGCGCGAATGTTATATTCGGCCCGGCCGAATCTATATACCCACCATCAACTTTTTAAAATTTTGCATTATATAGAAGGGGGTGGTAAAGTGGTTAGTAAAGTGGGCGGACCACGCCCATTTTTTGTTTCCGCGTTTACATTGGTCCTTTAACTATTTGAACTCAATTTCGTTGATTTTCACCTTATATGGGAGGTGGGCGGTAAAGTGGGCGGACCACTCCCATTTTTGGTTTCCGAGTTTATATCGATCCCTGAACTATACTTACAAAATTTCGTTGTCGTACATGCTTTTGTTGAAGAAATATCAGCAGAAAAGTATTTCACGGACACCCTGTGTTTCTAGTTTTTAACCCATAACTTTTTTGTTTCTTAACCGATTAACCGATGCCCATTTTCAATACCAAACAAACCTTATATAAGATAAACATTTGTGCCAAATTTCGTCCCCCTACGTTGCTCTGTTCGAGCCCTATCCTGCTTTCAACAGACGGACAGACGGACGGACATAGCTAGATCGACTCAGAATCTAACCAGGACCCAGAAAATATATACTTTGTGGGGTCTTAGATGATTCCTTCGACATGTTACACACGGAATGACAAAATCAATATACCCCCCATCTTTTTGATGGTGAGTATAAAAAAAAAAAACCTGCAAATGTTTGCAAAATGTTGTTCGCGTACTTTTTTCAATATTTTTCAATTTGAGAATAAATTGATTGATACTTCTTAATATTGTGCCGATATCCATAAAACTCTTTCACGACAGCATAAACTCGAATTAATTAATCAGTGATTAAGCAATTAATCAAATTTCTTTTTCTTAGTACATTCACAATTCTAATTTAAATCTGCTAATGCAAAAATGCATATCACTTTTAGGTCTAAGTTGTTCAACTAGTGAAATTAATATTATTTATAGATTTTAATCCGTTATCCCGGGAAGTCGAAAATTGTTTCCCGCTATCCCGAGAAATTTTATCATAAAACGCATTTTTGAATTTTGATTTATGGCCAAAGGTCTCCATATAGCTACTCTTATGTGCGATGCCGATAAATATTCTTTATAAAAAATTTATCGATAAATTTTCTTTTATGGAAAATTTTTTAGCGATATTCATAAATCCTCAATAAAATATTTTGAATCGCTATAAACCTTTTTCTATAGAGAATTGTTTACTGATAATGATACATTTTTTATCAATTTGATGATAATGAAAAATTTTTTACCCATATTGGTCGGTTTATCATTGTCGAAAAATTTTCTTCAATGGAAGAATTTTTATCGATAATAAATTTTCTTAAAAAAATTATCGATAGAATTTTTTTATAATATTATTTATCGTTATTCTTAGAATATTATCTATAGAAAATTATACTAAAAAGATTTCTCTCGAGTTTTTAGATAAAAAAAAGTTCTCTTGAGAGCTATTGATAGCAAATTACGAATAGCACATTTTTTCTAGCTTTAAGTTATTCCTTAAAAGTTACCGATGAACATTTTTCCTTAAAAAGTTATCGATAGGCATTTTTTTCTAGTAAATTATCGACAGAAATTTTTCTATAAAAATTATAGGAAGAAAATTATTGTTAAACAAGTAAGAAAGATATACAGTAGCGAGCATAAAAAATGCAACGCTAGGCTATATGATTTTTGATCGTATTGATTAGAGCTAAAACATCATTAAATTAGCCAATTCTGTTGTGATTTTATTCTTTGCGGCCTTAGCCAACTATTGTATGTCATTTTGTTCCAAATTGTTACGCATACGAATAGTTAATAAATTATTTTTTAAAAAAGTTATAAATTTAAGGGAGCAAAAAAAATGCAACTCCCATAAAATCACCGAATTTTTTTAAATTTTGATAAAAATAATTATTGAAAAATGCTGAAAACTATGATTTGGTAATATTACCACTAATTACTACCAGTACATATACATTTAAGGTAATTTTAACTACAAAGGATATTAATAATATTAAAAAAACATTATTTTCTCCATACTTTTTAAGAATTTTCGAATATTTTTGAATAACATTCTGATAATGGCAGTGAAATAATATTAATTTGAAGTTCTAATATGAAGATTCTTCAAAATTATCTTAAAGAAACAATATTGAAACAATTGATACAAGTCATTTAACAGTAGATATTTTATATTATCTGAATGACCACATTTGGCCATTCAAAGTTACTATTGCCAGCAATCGTTGATTTAATGATGTAAATATGGAAACTGGATATCCTTCTAGCATAACACATATTATTTACTTAAATAAAACTACCACCTTTACTTTTAGAGGCAGGTCCTTTATTATTTTTACGAGTACTGTATAATGGAAATAAGAGCCTATTATGATAACTTGAATTAATTTGACTATAAACCCATATATTTCAATTTTAGACGATCTAGGTAGACATACTTACTAAAATATTAATTTCCAATAGTAAACAAGTCCAATAGTCCAATCATCACGAAGGATGTACTTTTAATTTTTCAACATATGAAGAGTTCAAAATAGTAATATTTCTTAACTGTTTTTCCTTGTGTTAGAATTTGTTCCGGGACCAAAATCAAGGGATATTTGAACATTATAGCGATACCGGGCATTTGATAATGTCATATCATTGCGAAAAAAATATTTTAAGCTGTTGATTCCATCTCAATAACGATCGAAAGTGGTTGCGTTATTTCGGTCGAAAGGTCATACTCAATTATAAAATATGCAGTTAAGCTAAACTATCATAAATATTTGATCGCTTATTTATAGCAAATGTTTGTTGGTTTTAAAGAAACTAACAAAATAAATAATAATTCCAAAAATATCAATCTCTATTGAAAAATTTCCAAAATAGTTCAGAAAAATATCAAAATTTAATAAAATTGGAATTTACTGCTAATATTTATATTATTTGTAGATTTCATGTATCTTAGACAATATGCAACGATAGAAAATCATGTTTTTTAACAACACTATAGTTTCCAACCATTTCCAATCAAAATTTTTATTAAAAATTTAAAAATCATGTTTATTTGTTTAGAGTTGCATTTTTTTTTTTTTTTTTTTGCTCGCTCACATTTTCAACTGCTTTTACTAAAAGTTCAATAATTTTCGTTACGCACAAAAATATTCAACAAAATTATATACAACAGGTATCTATTACCACAAATAATAAAATTACATTAGTACTGTTACATTAGGACTTGCTATAAGCAAAATATATGCGTACAAATATCATATCACATAGCGTTGCATTTTTAATGCTCGCTACTGTAGTTGTTCTAGCTTGCCCATATGATAACCTATACCATTATGTATGTGCATCAAAATACAGGGAGGGATCTAATTATTGTGGCTAATTATGGCCCGATACTTTTACTAAGTGTAAAATAAAATATTCGAATACAGAATATTACGTTGATAGTAACATTTATATGAATTTATATACTTTAGGGTGATTCCCGAAAGTAGGCTTATATGGGAGCTATTGTAAATTATGGACCGACTCTCATAATAATTCTACTTATATAAAACTTATTTTAGTCGAATATTAACTTACTTCTAACATTTGCGTTGAAGTGATTTTCTGAAGAAGTGTTTATATGGGAGCTATGTATGATCAATTATGGACCGATCTTTGGCATACAGATTTATATTTATACAGAAGTTCTCTGCACCAAATTTCAAATTAAAATAATGATATATTTAAGGCTTTTATGGTCGTTAAACCCCTACTACGGGAAAACATTTGTATGGGACTTATGTGAAATAATGGACCGATCTGAGTCGAACGATTTTTACTGTGCGTTACAAACATCAGCACAAATACATAATAACCCGAAAAAGGGCATAAAAACAAACAAAACAAACCTTGAATATAATTGATAAAATATTATTTTTAGAAATTTAAAAATAGAAAATTATTGAGAGAAAATTAATCATTCATCTTTCCTAAAAGTTATCTTATTGAATTTCTTAAATAAAAATTGTTAAAAATAAAATTCCCTAAAATGTTAATATCTGCAATTAATAATTTCATGTTTTTTCCGCAAAGCAAGAAAGCAATGCTCCCACATATAAACAAATTTAAAAATAAATTGTCATTAGAACAAACTATCACTCACATTTAGTTGATGAATGTACTCGTGTCTTAATTTCATGAAAAACATGTGATGAAATCTAACAAAGACAAACACATGTAAAACATTTCATAAACATATGAATGAGTGAATGAATGAATGACAAAACACAATCAAACATACGTAAATAGATTCTATTCAACGGTTAATATTAAAAACGTGAAACTTTATTTTAAAGCGTGTGATAAAATTCTCATGCAGAGTTGGAGTGGGTGTTTAACATGCATTCAATTTGTGCACGTTTTTTCTGTGACATACATACATATAAACATAGAAATAGTCATATATGTATGTGCAAAATAATTTTAAATTAAAAAATCTCAGATGAATTGATAAATGTAAGGAAAATATTTAATAAATAAGTGTTCGAATAAGTAGATTATAAAAATAAACATTTGTAAATGAAGGATTAATTTTAATTTAATTTTAATTTAATGTAATTGGTTAAGCACCTTTATAAGGAGAATTAGTGGGAACATGTAAAAATTTTAATTTAAAGTGTATAATAAGTAATATTTGAATAATTATAGTCAATAGTTCAGCCAGAGAAATATCAATCACATACGTGTTGAAAACGATACCATTCTGTGTCAATAGTGAATCTACACCGTATGTGTTTAAATTAAACACCGCGTATTCAATTTTTATTGAAAATCGATACCTAATTGGCACCAAGTTGAAACCATTACGGTATCAAATTTTTAAATTACATATGTTTTGTATTAAATTTGTTAACGAAATGTATTAAAAAGCTGTTACCGTAAATTACCAATGTGACCACAACCGTTGTTGATTTTGAATCGAATTTTTTCCCTTAGTGTTAATACTGTCGAAGGAATCATCTAAGACCCCACAAAGTATATATTTTCTGGGTCCTGGTTAGATTCTGAGTCGATCTAGCTATGTCCGTCCGTCTGTCCGTCTGTTGAAAGCAGCATAGGGCTCGAATGTTTGTCTTATATAAGGTTTGTTTGGGATTGAAAATGGGCAAAATCAGTTAATAAACAAAAAAGTTATGGGCTAAAAACTAAAAACACAGGGTGTCCGTTTTATACTTTTCTGCTGATATTTCTTCAACAAAAGCATGTACGACAACGAAATTTTGTACATATAGTTTGGGGCTCGATGTAAACTCGGAAACCAAAAATGGGCGTGGTCCGCCCACTTTACCGCCCACCTCCCATATAAGGTTAGAATCAACGAAATTGTGTTCAAATAGTTCAAGGACCAATGTAAACTCGGAAACAAAAAATGGGCGTGATCCGCCCACTTTCCCGCCCCCTCCCATATAACGTAAAATTTTAAAAAGTTGATGGTGGGTATATATGTAGATTCGGCCGGGCCAAATATAACATTCGCGCTTGTTTTATTTTATATTGATATAAATAAATACTTTTTAGATATAAATAGTATCACCCCCACATGGCACTATTAGCACTCGTTCTCATATACATACTACATACATTTCATAAAATTCCAGCCCCTTTATTGCTATCTTTAACAAATAATTACATATGTATGTATGTATGTATGTATGTATGTATGTATATGTATATCAATATTTTTACTACAACGTAAAATAATATTCATTCATTATTTTTACTTTGATTTCTTATCTGTTTTCAATTTTTCTTGTAATCAATGACTTTTTTATGAAACATAGGTGGGAGCCAAAATTAATGTCAATATATGTATTTCTATATAATAATTATGTAAATAATCGCAGAAGAGTTAAAAAGGTTTTACTACTTAGTTGTTGTATGGTGGTAATAAAAAACAAAATTATTATTTTATCCTTAATCTAGAGACACCCTAATGTCATCGTTATTCATATTAAACCGATTAAATGAAAGTATTTATAACTCCTTTGATACGATTTATGCGATAAAAAATTTTCACATAAAAAAAATTGTCATGAGAATAAAACATTACAGTTGTGAAACAGAAACATTTGCAGATAAAATAGCGACGCATATGTATCTTTAAAGTAATTTATTTCAAACGAGACTAAAAGAGCTGCGTAGAAGGAATCATATCAAATAATTAAAATAACGTTTTTATATAAAAACAATTTGTTTATAAACAAAAATATACATTTTCAAAAATAACTTTAAATTATACAAAAAAAAAAAAACAAGTTAAGCACCCCATAGACACATACTGCATAAGCTCCTGCAATAAGTATGTATTAATAAAATTGAGAGAGCTTGAGAATGTTTACGTCACACCGACATTGCAGTATGAACAAGAGCGAATGTTATATTCGGCTCGGCCCACCATCAACTTTTTCAAATTTTACGTTATATTATATCGACCCTTGAACCAAAGAGTAACTAGAGACGAAACTAATTGTCAAAAACCTAGGTCAGTTGTCAAAAACCTAACTAATGCAACAACAAAATACATGTAATCAAATACATTTTGTTGTTGCCAAAAGAAAATAAAAACCCATTTTTGTTTACAAAACAACAATTTTGTTGAATTGTCAATCGAGAATTTCGTCTCTATGTGTTACTCTATGCCTCGAACTATCTGTACAAAATTTCGTTATCGTACATGCTTTTGTTTAAGAGATGTCAGCAGAAAAGTATGAAATTTAGCTAAAACAGACACCCCGTATTTCTAGTATTTTGCCCACAACTGTTTTGCTCATTTTCAATACCAAATTCGTTTTGATTTTAAAATGTACTCATACTGCAGTCATTTGTGTCGAATGAATTTATTATTATTTTTTTTTTTTGTCAATTATAAAATATTATATTCTATATTTCAATATCACACGTGATAATGGACATTTTAGACATAATGTATAAGACTTTAATGCCACTATTATGTGTATGTATGTCGATTTTTGTCATTCTCCTACTGAAGTGCTATTGAATTTTTATTTTCGTATTATATATGTCCCTTGTGACTGGTTTAGTTTTTGTTTGGTTTTATATTCTGTATGTCGATAGTAGTAGATTGAATTCTCAAAACAGTCACTAATTATTTTCTTACCGTTTGAATTGTGGAAAAACAATAAAATGAATATTTTTATGCCCCTATTCAGTACCTCGATTTTAAGTTACGTCTGTAAACGAAAACCAGTCACAAGTAGTATTCCATATGTCGATATAATTTTTTCGTTAGAGTTACGTGTTCTAGATCATAGAGTAACACATAGAGACGAAATTCTCGATTTTTTTTTTTTTTTTTTTTTACATATATATTAGTTTTTATTGAATCTTTCTTTTTCAGAAATTTACAATAAGTATTAAAATCTTAACCTAAACTTAAATTATTGTTGATATTGCCACTGCAAAATCCAACGTAGAGTTTTCATTAGTAGTATTATCTTCCAAGATCCAGTGTTTCCATTCTTCTTAGGCGTCTGTGACCCTCAAAAGTTAGCAGATCCCTAGCGAGAGGGTTTGGGTGTTCAGATAATTTTTTCATATATTTGATGCTACTGTTCTTTATCTCCTCACGAATTGTAGGAATATTGAGATCCTTGTGGATGTTGCTATTTCTGACGTACCATGGTGCACCTGTTATTATTCTTAGGAGTTTGGACTGTCTTCTCTGTAATTTTTCAATGTTTGATGAAGAGGCTGTTCCCCAGAGCTGTATGCCATATAACCATATAGGTTTTATTACTGCTTTATATAACAGTACTTTATAGTCCAAGTCTAGGGCTGACTTTGGACCAATTAACCAATGAATTTGGGCAGATTTTAGTTTTATTTGAGTAACTTTGGATTCTATATGACAAGTCCATGTTAAACGCCGGTCTAGGTGAATACCAAGATACCTTACTTTATCCTGTTCAGGTATTTGGACATTGTTTATTCGAATGGGGGGACAACTTTCCCTGCGTAAGGTAAATGTTATATGGACACATTTCGAAGCATTCACATTGATCTTCCATTTATATAGCCATTTTTCCAGCTCAGTGATATGGGATTGGAGTTTTTCGGATGCAATCACCGGATTTGTATGCATACTTACAAAAGCAGTATCATCTGCAAAAGTTGATGTATGAGTCATAGGGCTCGTGGGCATATCTGCCGTATATAGTATATAAAGAAGAGGCCCTAAAATACTTCCTTGAGGTACTCCTGCGGAAATTTTTCTGCGTGAAGAAATCACATCTTTCGATCTTATTTGAAAAGATCTATTTATTATATAGTTTTTTAGTAACTTATGAACGTTCTGTGGAAGTAACGTGGTCATTTTATGTATTAGTCCGTCGTGCCAGACTTTATCGAAAGCTTGAGATATGTCAATAAATAACGCAGAGCAATACTGCTTGCTCTCGAAACCTCTTCTGATGAGAGTTGTAATTCGATGCACTTGTTCAATAGTACCATGTTTTCTCCTAAAACCAAACTGATGGTTAGGTATACTGTTATTATTATTAAGATGTAATAATAGGCTCTCAAGGAGCAATTTCTCAAACAATTTCGAAAAAATTGATAATAAGCTTATTGGACGGTAAGATGTTACTTGAGTGACGTCTTTTCCAGGTTTGGGTATCATTACTATCTCTGACAACTTCCAAGTACTTGGAAAGTAGCCAGTACGTAAAATGGCATTGAAAATGAATAAAATAAATTTTAGAGCCGAGTTTGGCAAGAAACAAATCATTGTGCTGGTAATTTTGTCCGTTCCAGGAGATTTTCCTGCCTTCAGACCTTTTACTGCTAATTTCACGGCAGAGAGCCGGAATTTTAATGGAGAGTGAATATGGTCGCTAACTACAACAGGTCTTAGAGTTGAACCTGTATTATTTGGAGTGAAAACGTGTTCTAAATGACTAGCGAATGCTTCAACTTTTTCATTAGAACTTTTTGCCCATTGGCCATTTTGGAGGCGTATGGGAGACTCATATGCAATAGGGCATTGCATATTTTTCACCGCCTTCCATAGACTATAATCAGTTTCCTTAGTAGAGTCTAAGTTTTGTAGATATGTTTTCAATTTGGATTCTTTTTGATTCTTCAGAGCGAAGCGTAATCTTTTGATACATTGATTAAGTTTAGTTTTGACGGCTGGTGATCGAGAATCTTGCCATTGACGTCTTAGTTGCCTTTTTTCCCTAATAAGAGATTCAACATTTGAGCAACATTTAATATATTTTGGCCTTCGTGAGAAACGCGAAGGTGTGGATAATATAGCTGCATTAGTCAGGATATCCGTGAAGATATTAACTGCAGATTGTATTTCGTTTTCGCTTTTCAGTGGAATATTTTGTGGTAAGTGGGAGCTTATGTACATTTTGTATTTTAACCAGTTTGTTTTCTTGTTTGGGAAACAAGAGCTTTGAGTTTCAAAGTGACTTGGACTATTAATCAGTGTCAGGATCGTTGGTGTATGGTCTGACGAAAGATCAAGTGAAGGAATCACTGATATACATTCACGTTTTACATTTCTAATTACAGCAAAGTCGATAAGATCGGGAACCTTATTGAGGTCTGTAGGCCAGTAAGTAGGTTGGCCACAAGATATGGAATCTAGTTTGCTGGATGATATTGCTTCAAATAACTGCCTACCTCTGGGAGTTGTTAGACGAGAGCCCCAAAAGGTATGTTTTGCGTTATAGTCTCCTGCTGCTATAAATCTTGGGCCTAAAGTTGCAAAATAATCAAGAAATTGATTACGATTAATAGAATATCTTGGAGGACAATATATAGAGGATATTGTTATATTGTTATCGGGAATATTTATTGAAGTGGCCTGAATATGATCCGTTCTGTATTCTGGCATTGGAAAATGCTTTATATCTTTACGAACTAATATTGCTGTCCCTCCGCATGCCCTACCGTTAGGCTGCTTTGTGTCATAGGTATAGTAGCCATTTATTCTGAAACAGTTCTTTTGAGTAAAGTGAGTTTCAGATACCAGTAGCAGATCAATATCTTGCAACGTTAAAAATTGTTGGACTTCGTGTTTATGTTGGCTAAGGCCGTTAGCATTCCAGTAACATATTCTTAAGGAATTCATTTTTTACTTAGCAAAATCTGCATGAGCATGCTTTGATTTTGCATTAATTGCTGTAACATATTTTGCATATTTGACATAAAACTGTTCATGGTTTCAATTAGTTTCTCAATAGAGCTTTGAGAATTTATGTTGGGAATTACTGAACCCTCTTTTAAAGCGTGAGCATATGAAAATAATGGAGCATTATTTTCATTATTTTTATGAGTTTGGTTGGGAATTACTGAACCCTTATTGAAAGTATTTGGAAATTGAGCATTTCCTTCTACGTTTAATTTCATTTGTGTAGTAGAACCTTCTTTTACCGTATGAGCATACGACAATTGCCGATTCGTGTTCAGGTTACTTCTATGTTGTGCACTAGAAGTAGGTCCATTAGGGAGGCTTGGAAAATTAGAATCCTGATATTGAGCATATACAGGTCTTCTTGCCTTTGAAGTCCCTTTAATTTGAATATACACAGGGCAACCACGGTAGTTTGCAGTGTGATTCTGACCACAATTGCTACACTTTCTTGCACTGATGTCTGTTTTTGAATGGGGACATTCCAGACTTTTATGGATATCTCCACATCTAACACAAACTGATGGCAATTTGCAGAAGGACTTAGTGTGTCCATATTCCTGACAATTTAAGCACTGTGGGGGACCTTTGCGTTTAATTGGTTCTTCCACAACTATCTTGCGATTTAGAAGGTATCTTAAACCGTATATGGGATGTGTATCACTCTTTTTCTTCAATCGGGAAGAATTATAAGATATTTCAACTCTAAAAATTGGTTGAGGTACCTTATTTTTATTAATTATATTGTGAACGGACTTCACTTCATAGCCTTCAGATTCAAGAGCTTCTTTAATCTCATCAGCCGGTACAGAACTGTCAATACCTTTAATGACAACCAATAAGCCTTTTGCGCTCTTTAGTTGATATGTATAGTAGTTTCTTTTTTCACTATCAAAACAGTCAACTATAATTCTATAGTTTTTTTCTGTGAATGTCTGAATTTTAGTTTCAGAAACATTCCCTTTTCGTAGAGAAACTACGTAGAAATTTTCTTTGCCTACAAGTTGGGACAACTTTTTTACTAGAGCGTTAGTAGTAGGCTCGCGCAAGTAGAGTGGAGGAGGCTTATAATTTTTGGTACTCTTTGCAGATTCAACTTCACTTTCTTGGTTATCCAGTATCGAGAACCGATTTTGACTTACCTCATTTTTTTTCTGTTGTTTTGGATTTGGTTCAAGTTTTAATGTCCTAGGGCTGGACTTACGTTTAGTGATGGTAATATAACGGTCCATCCCTGTTGGAATTTTGTTATGTCCTGAGTTCACTAAATTATTATTATTCTTTGGTATGGCACCAGTATTTTTCATTGATTGCCGTGATGGAGAAATTATTTCACTATTATCTTTTGCCAGATCACTTTTGTTACCGCTAATGGTATTAACAGTGTTAATATTATAATAATTATTGTTTGAATTGTCATTCAATTGTGTACTACTTTTTTCATCAACCATTAAACTAGTTGTTTGTTTATATTTCTGATTTTCTTTTGTGCTATATTCTACACAATTTGGCGCACTAGTAATTGCACTAGAGAGAGGAGATCTCTCATTTGTTGTTTTTGCGGTTAAATAATTCCTGTTCTTTTGTGTATCATATAAATTATTATTATTGTTTAAGGGGCTCAATACAATGTATGCGTTTTTACCATTTGTACTGAGTCTCCTCTCACTTAATAGAGAGTTAGAGCAACTCATTAACACACAAGCACAAATGTATATTTGTAGATATTTTTTTGTGTTGTACTTTGTTTTGTATTCTTTCTTAAATTTTAATATGCAGATATTAAGTTAACAATGTAACAAAATATAAATATTTTATAATTAATTTATGTATAAATGCTTTAGATTTGTTAAGCGTCCATTCGCTTTTTTTACTTATCTTTTGTTTCAACTATATACACTATTATTTTCACAGCACTTCACTAAGAAATTATTATTTTTAGTAGAGCAATGTAAAAACACGTCTATACACGAGAGAAAACTCTAATTGACAGTTAAACAAATATATTGTTTTCTTTTGGCAACAACAAAACGTATTTGGTTACATGCATTTTGTTGTTGCATGATTTAGGTTTTTGACAACCGTCTTAAGTTTTTGACAATTACTTTCATCTCTTGTTACTCTTTGGTCTAGGTCTTGATTAAAAACAATATAAATTGGAAAAATGTTTAACTAATTTTGTTTAAGTTTCTTTCATTAAATAACAAGTCATGTCTTATAAAGTCAAATAATTGAAAAATTTAAAACAAAAATACACATGAAAAAATTTAAATATGTTTCATTTACATTTGAAATGTGGAAATATTTGTTGGATATTATGCGAAATTTAACAGTTTTTTCACATAAAAAGTTCTTTTTTCACAATTTATAATTTTAATATCAAATATATATTTTTTTTTTTTTTAAGTGTTCTTTATTTTTTACATTTTCTTTTGCCTGACTTTTAAAGGAAAATAAGTTTAAGAACTTTATCTCTAATAATTGTACCTTGTTATTCATTATATCATGATTTAAACATTTATCAAAAAAATAAAAATTTGTTTGTACACTCCTTACACAAGTGGTCTAAAACCAGAGATTCGAAAGAATTAATTAAATGTTAGCTTAATTCCTTTAAATCTTAATTCTGAATTAAGAAATACTAATTTTTCATTTTACAATAACATTCTCAAAAATATAATTCAAAGGCTTTTGTTTGAATAGAATTAATTCCTTATTGAATTAATTCATAAAGAGTTCATTAAATTTTTGTTAATTATAATCTTCTCCAAATTGAATGAAAATATTTTTCTTTCATTGAATTTGTATTATTTTGTTTTTTAATCTTTTACAAAATGAATTTAAAAATATTTTCTAAAGCTAATTTGCAATAGATTTGAATAGAAGAAAATTTTAATGATTCATTATATTTTTTTAGCTTGAATTGTATAAATGATGAATGAATTCTTCAATTCATATGAAGTACAAAGAATTTAAGTCTATGAACTATTAAACTATTTGTAAAAAATTTCGTTAACGTTTCACCTTATATGGGAGGTGGGCGATAAAATGGGCGGACCACGCCCATTTTTGGTTTCCAAGTTTATATCGACGCTCGAACTATCTGTACCAAATTTCGTAATCGTTCATGCTGTATGAAATGAAAAGTATGAAATGAAGCTACAACGGACACCCTGTGTTTCTAGCTTTTAGCCCATAACATTTTTGTTTATTAACCGATTTTGCTCATAAATAACGTGACCAGAGGGTTTTTGTCAAAAAGCGGGACCTGAACGATTAAAAAGCGGGATTCTGAACAAAATTTTATGGAAAAGCGGGATTTTGAAAAATTTAGTAAAAAAAGAGGGATTTTCTTTCTATATCTTTTTCGAACATTTTTGAACAACAAATATCCCTATAAACTCAAAAATTATAACTTTAACGTGTTTCTCGAAATGTTTTCCAAAAAAAAAAAAAATTCTAGTTAAATTTCTATTTTAAATTCAAATTCGGATTGATAGAAAAACATGATACTTTTTATTTTGCAAGCAAGAGTTTTTCTTAAATAATTCTTAGGCCCGTTTAACACTAACATTCAGTTGAAACAAAAAGTTAAAAAAATCATTAATTCATGGTTTCCGTTAGCACTAGGTTAGGTTCTTCAGGTTGCCGCCAATAAAACAAGATTACGGCTCACTTGGGTTCTGAGAGGTCCCTTTGTGTTACCTGTAAGAAGAAGAGAAGAAGAGAAAAAGATAGACAGAGGTTGTGGAAGGATGCAGGAGAGGGGAAAAAAGAGGGGGGTAGGATTGAAAGTTTAGAGTTAGAGAAAAAAAGAAACAAACAGTTCAAAGAGAATGCAGAGAAGTAATCTAGCGAGATAAATAGTAGTAGTAGTTGCATACAGAAAACGTAGAAGAATCTGTCGCTGTATAGACATCAAATGAGTCCACGTGTTGGAGTTCTATTCCCGGAACCATCCGCTTTCCCTCACGAATGAGTTAATGCCATTTATGCTGCTGATCGATAAATCGGTGAGGCTATCGAGAAAACCTTGTCCCAGATAACGCGATCGAAGGTTTTCCAGGGCAGGGCATGTACAGAAGAGATGCAAGATAGATTCCTCCTCGTCCTCATTGTTACAGCTTCTGCAAAAATCATATGATTGGATTCCCAGTCTGTTGGCATGAATATCAAATCTGCAGTGTCCTGAGACTGCTGATACTACATTTCTCAGATGTGATCTCGAGAGACGCAAAAGGAATATCATCCTTGTAATTTGACTTGTATGTTCGATTTCCCATCTGTGTTGTGCCATGTCATAAAATGCGATTTCAATACGCTTCTTACAGGCATTCAGGGGTAGACCACAGAACCAATCTATGTCAGAGTCCTGTAGGGTAGTACCGTGCCTTGCTAACTCATCGGCAGTGTTGTTGCCTTGGTTGACCCCGTGTCCACGCACCCAATTGAGTGCAATTCTCGAATGTGACGCCATCTCATTTAGGGATGTCCGGCATTCATGGACTAGATTTGATGTAGTATATACACCTGTCAGGGTTCTGATTGCAGCTTGACTGTCGGTAAAAATTACGATATCCCTACCGTATATCCTATAATACCTTAGCCAATTAACCGCTCCATTAATGGCCATAATTTCGGCCTGTAGCACTAACTTTAAGTAAATTTGATGGAAAAAATGTTTACTGTTATTTTTTAACTTTCAGTTTATACAATAATGCTGTGCAAGTATCGAATATTTTCCCGTTTTTTTTTTTTTTTTTTTGTTTTTTTTTTTTTGGGTACTCAACATTGTAAAGTAGTTACCCAATACTTTCAATGTTTAATTTTTAATGATATCGTGTTAAAAATATAATGGCTAATATACAACTCTGTATTTAAATATATGAAAATAATAAATATATGAAAATAATTTCATTGATATTCAAAATTATATTTCAAATAAAAGAATCCGTTAAGCACCCTGCGGGAAATCTTTAGCAATTGGTGCAATAGTTCCGGTCTCTCAGTACTAGTTGAGTACCAATTTTCACCTAATAGCCACCCAAGTTGATACCAAACAGCCACTAAAGTTCCAGTTGAGAACCAGTGAGAGCTTTTGCTTGATTGTTAAATGCGCGCAATAACTATATGTGGCTGAGTTATAAGCGTGTAAGACTATAAAACATGAGATAAGTAAAATTACCTGGATTCGATTCGGGGTGCCTCAAAACTGGTTAAAAAGGGTGAATTTCTCCCTGCTAGGCCAACACCATGTTAAAGTGACAGGTGCATCTCATATTATAGAAAAATAAAATAGAAAGTCTATCCAACTCTAAACAAAGGTACTTATTAAAAGTACAATATGAAAATATTCCTGTTAATCATAAGATGATAGTTCTGGTCAAAACATCTTTTATAAATGACACATTTTGATAATAAAAATTGGTAAAAATTATTTAAATAGCTCTCATACAAATGTTCTCCCGGAAAGAGTTTTTAAATCTAAAAAGCTCTCTGCAAGAACATAATATCTTCCTCCAAAAATGTATATTCTATTCTAACATTCTAAAAATAATAAATGTTTTTTTGTTTGAAAAATTATGTTTCTTTCTTAAATTTTCAAAAGGTTATTCGAAAATGGAACAAAATAAAATTTTGGTATATATATTGTAGGTCTTCCTGCATCGAAGCCATCAAAAAATATACACAAAGTACATTTAAGATAAGTCAATAGAAAAGTAGATCATAGTAACTTTTAATTGTCAAAAACGATTATCAAATTTTCAGTGGAACAAATATTTTTATTATTAAAAATATTGCTAAATATGTTATAGAAAACATAAATAAAGAAATAGAATAAGTAACTCTTAAAGGGGAAAAATATTTCAGGCGGGATCGAAGTTTAAAAAGCGGGATAATCCCGCCAAAAGTGGGATGTCTGGTCACGTTACTCATAAACCTTATATAAGATAAATATTTGAGCCAAATTTCGTCCCCCTAGGTTTTTCCGTTCGAGCCCTATCCTGCTTTCAACAGACAGACGGAGAGACGGAAGGGCATAGCTAGATCGACTCAGAATCCAACCAAGACCCAGAAAATATATACTTTATGGGGTCTTAAATGATTCATTCAACACACAAATTATACAAATTAATTTAAGAACTAAGTCTTTCGAACTTTTGTCTAAAACACATTAATGGCCTGAGGAATTCGTAATAAATTTAAACATTCTTAACCAATTTTTTTCTTTTTATATCTTACTTTATAGATATTTATGTATAGATCACGATTTTTTTAACATTTAAACGCAACAAACCAACTTCAGATCCGATGTGGTATGGATTAACGATATCCGATTTCACTAATATTTCATACAATATCTTTTCACATACAAATGATCGATTCTAAGAGGGTATAAAAATGCCGCTATATATGTACTTATATACTATGTATATACTAATTAAGCTTTTATTTCCACATGTAAAGAATTTTTATGTGTGAGAACTTTTTTTAGTAAATATATTCCATTAATACAATATAAATGTTTTCCTATTTCATTAACAAAAAATTCCTTTCATAAAAAAAAACGAGAAAAAAAGGTATAGTCGGTCAAGACCGACCATATAATACCCTACACCATTATGTATGACCATAAAAATTCGAGGAGGAGACCTATATTAGATAAACATTACTAAATGTAAAATAAAATATACAAATACAGAATAATACGTTGATACTAACATCTACTTGATTTTATGCACTTTAGGGCGATTCTCAGAAGTGGGTTTATATGGGAGCTGTGGTAAATTATGGACCGATTTTAATAATATTTGGCAATGTTGTTTCTACTTATATAAAACTTATTTGTGTCGAATTTTAACTTGATACTAACATTAATATGAGATTTATGCACGTTAAAGTGATTTTCGGAACAGGGGTTTATATGGGAGCTATGGTTAATCGTGGACCAATCTTCATAAAATTCGGTACAAAGATTGATACTTATACAAAACTTCTTTGTACCGAGTTTCATTAAAATATTCTTATATCTAAGGCATTTTTTAGTGTTGAAACTTAATTCCGGGGGGACATTTGTATGGAGGGTAGGTGAAATAATGGACCAATCATAACCAATTTCAATAGGCTTCGTCCTTGTGTCATGAAAGTCCCACCTGCCAAATTTCATTCAATTATCTTCAAAATTGCGACCTGTACTTTGTGCACAAGGTTTACATGGACAGTAAAGGGCTGCATGAATGCCGAAAAATGAATGCTGAATACATTCATCGTAAAAACAGTTAGTTCATGTTGTGTTCTTTTTATACCCTTCACCACAGGTGTAAAGGGTATATATAAGTTTGTCATTCCGTTTGTAATTTCCACAATTTTCGTCGGAGAGCAAAAAAGTTTATATTTTCGGAATCCTTGTAAGAAGCGATGACGATTGGACCATGTCCGTCCGTCCGTCCGTCCGTGTGTCGGTTGAAATGGCGTTTATGAAGCCCACCGATAACTGACATATATAATATGTATGTCAAACGATCGGAAATGCTTTCGAGAATTTTGCTATTGGAATTCAGCAAGATAGGTTCATACAATGCGGAGATAGGTTCAAAAAACCGGTTTTTTGAACCGGTTTTCCAGTTTCTGAAGCCTCTGTATACACTACGGACTTCGTTTTTACAAAGAATTCTCGGACATTTTTTTCTGAATTTTTGTTCTGAAAAAATGAAATAAATCGGTTCAGTAATAACTGAGATATCGGACAAAACGCATTTTTTATTTTTTGAAGCCTTGGTTTAAGCTATAGATTTTTATTTTTATACAGATCGGTCACAAATATTTTTATAAAATTTCAGTTTTTTGAATCAGGAAGATCGGTTTATAAATGGTGGAGATATGCTTTAAAAACCGGTTTTTAGAACCGGTTTTTTAGTTTCTGAAGCCTCTGCATATACCAGGGACTTCGAATTTTTAAAGGGGGCTCGAAAATTATTTTCTGAATTTTTGTTCTGAAAAAATTAAATAAATCGGTTCAGTAATAACTGAGATATCGGGGAAAACGAATTTTTCATTTTTGAAGCCCTTGTTCAAGCTATAGATTTTTATTTTTATATAGATCAGTCATAAATATTTTTATAAAATTTCGGTTTTTTTAATAAACCAAATTCGTTCATAATCAACAGAGTTATGGCCCAAAAACAAATCTGTTAAGAATATAAATACACCAACAAACATGTATATTAAGCATTGTAATGACTATTAGTGACGTTTTTTGTTTTTTGTATAGACAAGTAGTTTAGTTATCAACAGCAGTAATATGATGAATAACAGTGTTGTTGTTCTTTGTATATGCAGTCTGTACAAAAATAAATAGATATGGAATTGTAGTTGTTTATTTTTAAAAACTAAAACATATCTGTTAAGAATATACATAAATACATACACAAACATGTATATTAAGCATTGTAATGACTATTAGTGACGTTTTTTGTTTTTTGTATAGACAAGTAGTTTAGTTAGCAACAGCAGTAATATAATGAATAACAGTGTTGTTGTTGTTCTTTGTGTATTCAGTCAGTTTGTACATACAAAAATAAATATATATGGAATTGTTGTTGTTTCTTTTTTAAAAGCAAAGCCTGTTATGATTGTTTTTTTTTTTTCATATTCAAATTTTCGTAGTTTGAAAAAAATTTAGATTTAGAAAATATGCAAGCATACGTTAAGGCGAAAATTTTATTAATTGTCGGTAATATGGTAATATGATGTCGATAAGATGGTAAGATTGTAATATGGTGAAGGGTATCAAAGATTCGGCACAGCCGAATCTTTTTTCAATTTCATTCATTATGAAATGAATGAATGAGTATTATCCACAATAACTGACCACGAAAACTCAAAACATATGAGTAGAGAATACAAAACCATATAGTACAGAACCTATGTGAGTTGTGTGGATATGTTGTATACGATTTCATTGTGCAATGAAATAGATAATTCATTGTATTTTCTTTTTCGCTCTTGTTTTTATTTGTATATAAAAAGTGCGTGGCAAAAGCAAAAACAAAATCCACCACCAAAGAAGCACAAAAAAAAAGATCAAAAGCCATATATGAGTTCGTACATGTGTGTACTACCCATAAAGAAATACAAAAAATACAGAGCAATACATTAGTTTGTACATGTGTGTTCTTTAATATGAAGTTTTGGTTGTTTGTTTACTAATGGACGAGTTGTGACCTTTTTGTTACTGTAGGGTATAGCATACGTGTTTTGTTGTTTTACAAGTTGAAATACATTGATCCGCACCGAATTGATTATACCTTTTTCAGTGACATGTCTACTTTTAAAATAGTCAATTTATATCTTAAACTTTATCAATTTAATTTAAATGTTATATGAAAATTTGATAGTTGTTTAAGAAATTATTATTTGATTTTTATTGAAAGTAAAATTTTCCATTATTTTGTTTTGTATTTCTCTAATGAAAATAAGTTTTATTTCTGTTAAACTAATAATTGTTTATATATAATATATTAAGTTTTGAATGTTTGTGAATACTTTCATCTAAAATATTTGTTAAAAATAAATTATTTTATGTAGTTTATTTATATTTTAGATGTAAAATAAAAAAATGTAAAATATTCTTCAATTGCTTGAAAATAATTTGAAATAAAATTTTTTAAATATTTTTCTATTTGTCATATAAAATAAAAATTTTAAATCAAATTCCAAAGTCTTCAACTAAATTGAAAATATACATATCTTATTTCCTTAGGTTGAATACAATTAATCTATATTTTATATTCAATTTTAAAAAATCTTTTTCAAAACATTTAAATTTTTCTATTCTTAGAAAATATTTGAATATTTTTGATCATCATTAATATTTTGTAATATTTTTAAATTTGACTGGAATAATAAAAATAAGTAATATTTTCATTTTTATACTTAAATATTTGAAAAAAAACTATGTAACTTTTTTTTCAAACCTTCTGTGGCTGAATATTTTTATTTCTTTGGAGTTTTTGCTTAATAAAATTATTAAAATATTTTTTTTTTTTTTTTTTTTTCTATTTAAATATATTGTTTTGCAATCAAAATCATAAAAATTTGTTGAATTTTTTTCATTTAAATAAAATATATATGAATATTATTTAATATATCTTCTTAAGAAAAAATATTTGTTTTAATTTTGATTAATTTAAATATTTTCTTCTTTAATTTTTTTTTTTTTTTCAATAAAATAGAAAATTATAACAAATTTAATTGATGTATTATAAATAAAAATACAATTAAAATATCCCAATATTTCATTTTGTAACTATATCAATATGTAAAATCTTTAGAATGTTACCATAAACTTTTGTTTTTTTTTTTTTTTTTTACTACGTTATAAAGCAACCACCAAACAAGCAAAACATAATATCCATCACATAAATCATAACCATTCATAGTATCTACTGATAATTCGAATTATTCATGAAAATGGTCGTACACTGAGTGAAGTTGATACGAACAGCGAAAAAAAACTCACAACGAAGTAACTGTTAGCCTACGATTATTGTCAAAACAACACAGAATTTTTTTTTTATTTTCGTTTTATCTACTCATACTTTCTTATAATGAATGAATGGTATACATATCTATACACATAATTTTTCACTATTACAGAGTTCATTGAAATGAATGTTTTACGCCGCTAAGAAAATGAATGTGTTTGCGCAGCCCTTTACATGGACAGCCAGCCGTCCAGCCAGCCAGACGGACGAACGGACGGACATCGTTAGATCGATTTAAAAAGTGATTCTGAGTCGATTGGTATACTTTAAGGTGGGTGTTGGATAACGTTTTCTATGCGTTACAAACATCAGCACAAACGCATAATACCCCAACCACCTATGGTGGTGTAGGGTATAAAAAACAAATACAAATACACTAGTCAGGTAAAAAAAAAAAAAGAAGTAAAAAGTAATGATTTCCCTTAAAAAATAGATGAACTGGAAAAAATGTTACCTTACTAAATAATATTTTTTATTTTTTGTATTACATACTAATATTTTTTATTGGCATGTCTGATATTTTACCATTAAAAAAGTGGTTAAGGTGTATTTCTCCTCAACCCAAAAATAATTTTCATTTTTTCAAATTTGCATGAGAAGAATTGATTTTTTTTTTTTGCCCCAAATTTCCAAATAACTTTGGAACTATTGAGCGGTTAAAGAAATGAATGTCAGCTGAAATCGCTTTCGTGGGTTTTAGCTGACATTTATTTATGTATCTAAACTGAATAAACCATACTCTAGTTGTACTAATGTAACCACCTTATTAAGGTGGAAATATAATACATGCACATAAAAAAATCAATATGTGATAGATAAAAAAAAAAAAAAAAAACTGAAAATAGATTTTTGGTTAGCACTTCAAATTACATCTAATACATCTATTATTGCTTAAAGAAAGATTTCTCTGCTGACTGGTGTAACTGAAACAAATTTTTGTTAAAATCATTACACGTGTTTTAATAACAATTTATTTATGAATTTGTGGCATTTTATATTATTAATTAATAATAACAAACAAACTCGTGTAACAATATAAAATAAAAGAACTCTCCATCGACATTAAAAAATCAACTAAAAAATTTAAATTAAATTTGAAGAGAAAAAAAATGTTCTTTTAACAAAATCGATACGACCACTACAGTTAATGTGTATTTTACTAAAATCTTCAATTCAAAGGAAGGGAAAAAGAAATACACTTTTATATATACAGACAATAAACAAAGGAAAAATGTTGGCAAATTGTAATCCTCTTTTAAAAGTTTTGGGATCAAACTTAACTTATATTTAATCTGCTCTTCTTTATTTTGTTCAACTCAATCCCTTTTTTTAGGGTATTTAGATAACAACAACAATTGTGTATGTTTATATTTTGTACTTTAGTAACCCTAAAATAGAGTCCATCTCACCCTTTTTCATGTCATATTAAAATAAAAATATATTTTTGAAATTTCATCATATTGGCACGTAATTTTAATGCGGAAAGGATTGTGGAAAAATTATTGTTACAATTTCATCCATTTATTTTATACACATATAAACATAGATATTTTTATAATAAATAGAAAAACTTACATATACATACATTTATATATGTGTATGTATATGGTTGAAGTAATGATTGATCTATGGAATTTTAATTTATGTTGGTATATTGTTGTGTATTTTGCAGTGAAATTTTATATTTATGTATTTACTCTTATTACTTTTGAAAAAATAATAAAACTTCCATGATATTCTAGCAAAGGTGTCATACAGATATATTAGTGTATTATTTACATCGTTATTTCTATAATATTAATTTGAGGTCATATAAAAATGTAGAAAGTCAAAATAATAATGTTCGTCTGAGACATAGCTGTAACTTATGAATGAAATAAAAAATAAAAATACTTTTTATTTCATTTCTATTTCTTATTTCTAATTAAAAAATAATTGTTAATCAATCTATTATCTTTTGAATAAAAATATTAAGGATTTCTATTTATACTAAAACAATTGAATTTGTTATAAATTTGTATCTGATTGAACAAAATAAATTAAAAATTAAAATATTTTTTTTTTAACCAAAAGAAAAACAAATATATTTTTATAAGAAGATAATCAAAACTTTTTTATTTGACTATTTTAAAGTTTACTAATATTCATATGTATTTTATTTAAATAAAAAAAGTTCAACAAATTTTTCTGATTTTTATTCAAAAACTTTATATTCAAATAGAAACATTTAAAATAAATATTTTTATTATTTTATTCAACAAAAACTCCAAAAAATAAAAATATTCAGCCTCAAAAGGCTTGAATAATAAAAAATTATAAAATTTTTTCAAATATTCAAGTATAAAAAAAATATTTTCCTTATTTTTCTTTTTCAAAGTAAATTTAAAACTATTCAAACAAATTCATGTTGAATAAAAATATTCAAAAGTTTTCTATGAATAAAAAAATTTGAATGTTTTAAAACAGATATTATTTTATTTTTAAAATGGAAAATAAAATAAAGAACAATTGTATTCAAACTAAAGAAATAAAATATATTTTAAAATTAGTTAAAGACTTAAGAATTTGATTTATATTTTATAAATTTATATTCGAATACTTTTGTGGAAATATTATTTTATCTAACTTGTTAACAAATGGAATAATATTTAAATAATTTTTATTCAAATTAATTTCAAGTAATTGAAAATCATATTACAAAGAGTATAAAATAATTTTAAAGAAATTTATTTCTAAAAATATAAATAAAATATTAAAATAATTTATTTTTAACAAATATTTTGATTGAAAATATTCACAATGAACAGCTATGGTCTGAGAGACTCACAGTGCAAAAATCAAAATGAAAACATTTTTCAAATTGTGTTGAAATATACATTTTTAGAAAGGTAACGATATAGCACATATACTTTTAATATATATTTTGGAAATAATTCCTTTTGTCGCTATGAGGGGGCGCTAAAGTCAGAGTATTTAAAGCAAATATTAATTAAACTGTTTTAGGAAAAAAATTTTCAAAAATTAATTTTTCGATGAAATGCGTTGAAATTTTGTTCTTTCAATATCTCAGTATATTTGTAAATTAACACTATTATTATTTTCAAAATATGTCGTCCATTCCACGAGAGATTTATAAAAAAAAAATGGAAAAATGGCTTAATTTGGCTAGAAGAGACCAAGTTTCTATTAAGTTTTAAGCAAGTATTTGGTATCTAATTAAAGGTTAGAATATGGAGATTAATAATTTATATAAAAAAAGTTTAGCATTTTTGTGTTTTTTTTAAAACATAAATTTAATATTGAAACATTAATAAAATTTAAACGAATACTGATATTTTATTGAAATTTCAGTATAATATGTACAAACTTGTCCTTGAATGATATGATTAAAAAAATTCCCACTTTTTTACATGAAAAAAAAATCTCAATCCGTATAAAACGTGTTAAAAAAATTTACTTTTTTCATTGAAATGGTCACCCTGTCACTATAAGAGGCCTTCGTCAAAAAATACTTTTTGGGTGTATACCTTACATATAGAGCTATAAAATTAAAATAATTTTAAGTCGATCTCAGCTTTGCAGTTTGAGAACATAACAAAAATATAAAAAAAAAAGTTTCCAAAATTGACAAAATTTATATTTAACAATTTAATGTATTTATTTCGTATTTCAAAAATTTAATTAATTTTTACACTTTTTTTTTTAAAGTCATTCCAAAAGAAGTTTGCAAATATTTCACTTATAACTCAACCTAAAGCTGTGTATTTTGCTTTTGCAGCATTAACTTTGATACACAACTATATTTTAGCAATATCTGCTAGTTTATATTTTATCCTGGCATTTTTATACCCACCATCAAAAAGATGGGGGTATATTGATTTTGTCATTCCGTGTATAACATGTCGAAGGTTAGATTCTGAGTCAATCTAGCTATATCCGTCTGTACGTCTGTCAGTCTGTTGAAAGCAGGATAGGGCACGAACGGGAACGAAAAAGGGGACGAAATTTGGCATAAATATTTGTCTTATATAAGGTTTGTTTGGGATTGAAAATGGGCAAAATCGGTTAATAAACAAAAAAGTTATGGGCTAAAAACTAGAAACACAGCTTGTCCGTTTTATACTTTTCTGCTGATATTTCTTAAACAAAAGCATGTACGACAACGAAATTTTCTACATATAGTTTGGGGATCGATGTAAACTCAGAAACCAAAAATGGGAGTGGTCCGCCCACTTTACCGCCCACCTCCCATATAAGTTGAAAATCAACGAAATTGTGTTCAAATAGTTAAAGGACCAATGTAAACTCGGAAACAAAAATGGGCGTGGTCCGCTCACTTTACCGCCCCCTCCCATATAACGTAAAATTTGAAAAAGTTGATGGTGGGTATATAGATTTGGCCGGGCCGAATATAATATTCGCGCTTATTACTCCTTGGTTAGAGCTGACCAACTTTGTAGGTCTACCTTCTACTCCTGTGACCAGCTAGGTGCCTGTACTCCGTCAAATCAACTCAAAAACACCTCAGCTCTGACCATGTGAAATTTTATCCAACGGTTTACAAGTTACAGAATTATTTCCAAAAAATCATTTTGGGACCACTGTGCACCGTTTTATGACAACAAAGCACCGTAGGTCTGCTAAAAGCTCATATGACCCAGCACAAAAAGGAACTGAATCACTAATTTAACATTGTGTTGTCATTGGAAGGAAGCACTTTTTAATCCATGGCTGCCATTGCTTGGATGTTGTACCTTTATACTTCTTGTTCATTTCTTTTGAAGTACTTCCCTTAAAACTATATTTATAAGATTTTTTAACAAAAATTCTGCTTTAGCCTTATTAAAATATAATAAAAATGCTTTAAAATTTGTGAAATTTTAATTTTCTTAGAAATTAGTAACCCTTTTCCCGCTAAAAATTTATTTATTTTCACTTTTTTGGAAGTAATTATTAAGAACTTCCAAAATATTAATTTCAAGTTCAAAATATTTTGGAAGCAATTGATAGTTTTTTGCTTGGAATATTCAAAAATAAATTTAGGTTGGCAAGACTAACCATACGTGTTATAAATAACTCATGTTGTTTATACGCACCATTGTACAATGGGGTAGATACTATGTACTAGACATAGTATAATAATAAAGTATACTCGTAAGACCAGCTGTTTTACAATTTTTTCATTGGCAAACCTCGCGGTACTGTCAAATTGTTTTTGTATTCACATGTAAAATATTTTTTGAGTTTTTTTCTCTTGCTCTCTTTCGTTCTCTCATTTTTCCGTTCAAAGCAGTCTGACATTGTGGGCAGTAGTTTTACACTAACAAAATACAAGCAATTTTTGTTTTTGTAGATGTGCGAGTACTTTATTATTTTACTATGGTACTAGATAGTTTATTATTATTTTTTTTTTTTATTTTCTTTAAAAACGATTTTTTTTTAACTTCAGAATGTATTTCCCAACGTATGTTCTACTTTATTACATAATAATTTTGTTTAGTTTGAACATCAGTTCAAAAAAATTTGATTTTTATATCTAGAAAACTGTAAAAAATGCCTTTTTGCCGAAATCCACAAAATTAAAATTGCTGGTACGGCTTAGTTATGCACAGTATAGTGTTGTTCATAAACCTGATGAGTTTTATTCTAACTTTTTTGAAATTTGTTTAAGAAACTTTTTTAAAGCTTGAAAATGGAGCATGGAAAGGTGTTTGGATTCTAAAATACATTAATGGTCTGGGGAATTTGTAATAACAAAATTTTTTTAACCGATTTTTTTCTTTTTATACCAACCATCAAAAAGATGGGGAGGTATATTGATTTTGTCATTCCATGTGTAATATGTCGAAGGAATCATTCTAGGTCCTGGTTAGATTCTGAGTCGATCTAGCTATGTCCGTCCGTCTGTCCGTCTGTTGAAAGCATTATAGGGCTCCAACGGGGCAACCTAGGGACAAAATTTGGCTCAAATATTTATCTTATATAAGGTTTGTTTGGTATTGAAAAATCGGTTATCTCTCAAACAAATGCATGTACGATAACGAAATTTTGTACAGATAGTTCAAGGATCAATATAAACTTGCAAACAAAAAATGGACGTGGTCTGCCCACTTTACCGCCCACATCTCATATAAGGTGAAACGTCAACGAAATTTTGTACAAATAGTTCAAGGATCAATGTAAACTCGGAAACAAAAAATGGGCATGGTCCGCCCACTTTACTGCCCACCTCTCATATAACGCAAAATTTCAGAAAGATGATGGTGAGTATATAGATTCGGCCGAGCCGAATATAACATTCGCGCTTGTTAGTATTCCAACTTTGTAAATAAAAGTTGTAATTGGTTAATTCATCATTACATCTTCGAAATGATGCTTTTCGTTCATATTGAGTTTTTTTTTTTTTTTTGGAAACCCTTTTTTCGGCGAAATCGTGTACAATTTGGAAATATTTAAATACTTCTAAGGTTATAGTGACTTCATTTATCAACTCTATTAATTTCTGACCGATTTCGATAGTAGACGTCCCTTAAAATCAGTTTATATTGAGTAGTTAATTTTAGGCATCTTTCGTGACATTTTTGGGATAAATTTAATGAAATTAAGATACAAACACTCAAAATCATAGAAAATATAAATAGTTGTAGTATATGACTTAAATTTTGACCCTTAGATGAAACCAGTCGTAAAATATAAATGCATTTTTACTTTCCTGTGCCAATACTTTTTTCCTTAAAATATTAGGAAATAGTTAATATTTTGAAAGTTTTTTACAAATGATTTGCCCTATTGCAGAAGTTTAATGGTCATTAATAAATTTATATATAGATGTATCAAATACCTAACTCTCACATTTCTAACTTAAGAAGTTTGAATGCAGTGACCGATTTTATAATAATTTATATTAAGTGCCAATACTATTTTCGAGCTCTGAACATATGTAGAGGATAGAGTAATTTTGAATGTTCTTTGTAAGTATAGTGCTGGAACTCTCAATCAGGTTTTTCAGATTTTTTTGAGCCTCTGTCGCCAAATTGTTAATCAGAAATCGCCAAAATTAATTAAAATTTTTAGTGCTTCAAATTTCATATAATTTAAAAATATAAATTCAGCCTCCTTAAAGTGAATGATAATTGCAGTAGCTAATAATAATTGAATAAAAAATAAAATTATAAATTTTAATACACTTGTCTGACATAGCTCCATTTTAGATCAAGAATTTTAAATATTTATTGAAATTTATTATATTTTTTAACAGAATAATTCTAATATTATAATTAAATTAAACTTATAAATTGTTTCGAAGAATTAATTTATTTATGAACGTTTTATTTTCATTGTGACCTGTAAGATCTTACTATACATGTTTGAAAGATGAAAGAATACAAATTAACAAACATTTATTGAAGCCATTTATAAATTAAGGATCTTTTAATAGATCAGGGGTTTTCAGAAGCTCTGGATTCGTGACCCATTTGAGCAGTTACAACATAAAAACGACGAACAGGCATTTTGGAGCAGCAAATTGACTATATTCTAAGAAACAAAAACCTTTGAAATTTTATAATTTAAACGTATTTCTTAATCTACGTATTTTGAATTTCAAGTTTGAATTAAAATTAGTATTCATTTGAAAAAAAAGTGATACTTTCACAATTTCATGTCAAATGTTATTCCTAAATAATTAATACTTAAAGAAAAAATTAATGGTATTTTCTCAAATGATTTTGTTAAATCAGTCTATATTTAAGAAAATAGTTAAAACATTTGATTTCAATAAATATACATTTAAGATAAAACCTTTGTGTTTAGAAAAGGATTTGAAAAAATGCTATTAAATGTTTTGAGCCAAGGACGAAATATCATTAAATGTTTTTTACAATTTGCAAAAATTATCAGAATAATAAAAATTAAGCACAAACAATAATTTTAGATTTTTTACTCTATACGAATATCTTTAAATACACACAGAAAAAAGATTAGTTGGAAAATTATTCCAAATACAGATATTTGATTAAAGACGATAACATTTTATTGCAATTGTTGAATTTTTATTAGTTCCACTTAGTGTACTTTATAATTACAATAAAAATATATTAATATAAAAAATACAGTTATTGCAACATATCATTCAATTAATGTAATCAATTATAGTCGGTTAAAAAATATTAATCAAATTCAGTTGAAGTAATCGAACGGAATTTATCAAGAAAAACGAAGTATTGATATTTGTGATTAAAAATTATTTATATTTTTTAAAATTTGAAAAATAACTATATTTTTAGTTACAGTAATCAATAAAATTCGATTACAATAATAAAAAGAAAATCAATACTTCATTTACAAATATTAAATGAAAATAAAAAATAAAGAAAAATAAAACACAAGAAATAATAAATATTATTACTATATGGCAAACATTTATTGATATTTTCAAGAAATATACGTTTGTTTCCTATTCGGTGGTGGCGAAGTAACCCTAAAGAGCCTAAAAGGTATCGTTTTAAATTTGCAGAGTAAAATCAGAAACAAAGAGAAATCTCGAAGATCATGTTAAATTATATTTAGGTAAGCGTTTATAATAATAGGGTAATTCCTCTATTTTTATGTCACTTTAAAATTCCTTCTTCATTAGATGCTTGGGTTATCAAAAACCTACGATCAAATGAAAGGTTAAAAAAGAGGATACAACACAATCACCATAACTAAAACACAATGTTTGCAACGGGTATCACAGCAACCAATACATATTGTACGTCAATAGTCAACCCAGGAGTTGTTATTAAATTTATAAATATCCCCAACAGGAGTAACATTTCATGTTCGAAAAAAGGCATTGTTTTAAATAATATAATCAATAATAATCTAGTTCTGGAACTATAACAAAATTGTATCGTTCAAATAGATGTGGATGATTTGATTATAGAGTATCCGGGAAATGCAATCAGAAAAACAAAAGGTAAAATATTCATTTTAATTTGTCCTTTTTATTTTTCTTTTGATGAGTAAATATTACCTGCGTCCATTGTTGAACAGTCAAAAAGATTATTTGTAAGATTTGTAACAAAAACATCGCAAACAAAGAACAATTAATGAATCATATTACAATGGTAAGTTTAAATTTCAAGTTTTGCTTTGGAATTTTATAATTAATTATTTCTCTTGTGCATTCCCTAAATAAAAAGAAGTGTCTTTTTTGACACATGTGGATTCTATGCATTTTTTATAATATTATTTACTTTTTACAGGTTTGATTACAATTTTCCTTCAATACATCTAATGCTAAGAATCTAGAAGTTGTTACAGAATTACAATCAACGTTTCAATCAAAAAATGATCAGATTAATGCTGCAGGTAATCAACAAAATCAATGTTTGATTTATAATAATATCTATGAAAATGTTTATAAATAAAAGAATAATAAAACCATAATTGTATCTTTTTTTTATTGAACTAGTCTAATGTACAGATGTATATTATTAAGTTATGATAACCGAATTACTTTTTTCTATGCACTTGCGATAGCTGAATTATACAGTTATCCGAACCGAATTACGAAATAGTACACACAACCGACCAAATTCGATTGGCGAAAAATTCGGTTGCCATAACGAAACTGTTTTCTCTGTGTACTTTGCAACTTTAAGGAGTAACTTCGAATTATTTTTTAAGTATGAAGAAATAAATAAATGTATGTTATCTCTTTAAAGAAATACTTTTAATTTTATGTTCAAACAAAAGGTCCACCACCTAACAATCTTTGTACGGCCCCCTTGTTGAGAACCGTGGACTCCCATTTGAGTACCGTTGTGTTAAATTAAAATTAGTCGTTTGCTTTTATGAAAACGTAATAGCTTTACTGCAAAAATAAAAATTTAATAAAATTTTAAAAATTAGCCAAATAAATCGCCACCTTCTTAAAAATCGCCAAAAAATTCGCCATGTCGCCAAACGGAAAATTCAGTCGCAAAAAGCAATTAATCAATTTAACTATTCGCCTCAATGAACGTTGTAGCGTATACATATATTTTAAAAGATATTAGTTTTTTCAAAAATACAATTTATCTTATATTGGAGATACCATAAATGGCGAATCATCGCGGAAATCAAGCTAAAACTCGGTATTTGTGTTGCCAGCGTCAATGTTAATATTCTTGCCAAATTTCGTCACATTCTAATGACTTTTGGTAGCAATTGACGATTTCTCTGTTTTATTATAAACAAAACAACACAAATTGAAATAAATATTTCGTATTTTTTGTTACATTTCTTGTAATAATTCATAAAATATTGCAAATCCCAGCATTCCGCATGGTTATAAAAAACATTTTCATAATTAACATAAATATATTTTTTTTTTTAATTTTTAAAAATATCATTTTTTGAGATATTTACTCGCTAACTAAAATTCGCGAGATATGGACCATTTTGATGTTGAGAAAAAAGTCATGTTATACGTCATATTAAATGTAATTTAGATACCTTTAAAATGACATCTCAATAAATTTTATATCATAAATACTTTAAAAGATATTTGTAGTTTTATGTATACAACTTTGTACATATTTTTTGCTATTTTACACTTTCAAATCGCTATATTTCGCGAACCACTTGATGAAATTATCTTTTGAATTAGTCTTAGTTTTTACAAGCATAATAATGTCTGTACCAAATATTATCAAATTCGGAAGAGGTGAGAAATTCAACTAGTTGGTTTTAAATGGAATGACTGACAAACAACAAATATCTAAATGCAAATTTTCCCTTATATATCCCAGGATTTATCCCCGAAAAACGAAATGAAGTCGAGGCAAAAATCACAAATTTGTAGCAGTATATTGTATATAGTATTAATGATCATTATTAATATCCAACTGTAGTGTAACCGTTAAATTTGTTTTTGTAAATACCATAAATACCTAACAGGGTAACGACTTTTGAATACCATTCTTGTTTTTTATACGTAAGCATTTATATTTGTTTTTTGTAAATACGTTTAGTCATAGAGACCTTAACACAATTGTTTTTGCACTCGCGACTTTATTTTTGTTTTTTATACATATATAGTTTTTGCCATAAGGACTTTGTAGTGTATATTGTTATTGTACATGGTACTTTATTTTTGTTTTTTATGTATAGGTATTCTCGTAAGAACTTTATTATTATTTTTTATGCATAGGTTTTCACATAAGAAATTGTGTAACAGTTTTAAATTTGTTTTAACACTTAAGCATACGAGAACTTTCTGTTGTTTTTATATATAAGCATTGTTATTGTACTTAAGTGAGGATAGTATAAGCAAATTAGTATATAAGGAGATTATTTTGTGAAATAAAGGAGTCTGGTTATAACATTGAAGAAGAAAAGTTGTTCTTACTTCTAAAAATTTAAAATTAAGGCATAAATACCTTTTTAACTGTAACAGATAACTTAATTGCGTAAAACTAATTTTTTATCTTTCCAAGCAAAAGATAAAATCTTTGAAATCGGACTTGTTTGTAGATATTACGATTTTTTGAAACTTACATACTCGAGATAGTCAACTTTGACACCCTGTCGCTTATCTCGCGTTACCACAGAGTGACTACAAGATGAGTTTTCTGAAAGATTAAGTCCTCATCTACAACTCTTCCACACATTTAATTTATTACCAAGAAAATACAGGTTTATTACCGAAAATTTTGCGTTTGGCCCCACTGTGTTGTACCGTTTTAATGTACTTTAATGAATTGAAATCTTTAAGAATCTTAAAACATATTTAATAATCGGAAATACCAAAAATGTATTTAAAATTTCTCAGAATATAAATATAATATTTTTGTATGCATTTAGTTTTTCCTTTCATGCATACATATGTATGTTATTTCAATGAAATCTATATATACTTTATTACAACCCATATGTATAAATGCATTACATAAATGCTTACATATAAACACATACATAACAAAAAAACTTTATTTTACAGCAAATTTTTCCTTTAATAGCTTTCAAAATATGTTTCAAGTTAAAAAATTTTTAACATAAACGTTTTATTTTATAAATTTTATTTAAATAAATGTTTAAAAATAATTTATATACAAATGTATACATATATATTTTTTTAACTTGAATTTTTGTAAAATTTATTACACCGTGCAACAAGTTTTAATATTTTTTTCACTCTCGAAAAAATCAGTATATACCTACATGATTAAAATTAATTTTCCAACTAAGAAAAATTAAAAACGAAGAAAAATTTACAATAGGAAAAGGAAAATTAAAAATTCGTTTAGAAAACATTTCTTTATTCAAAATAAAAGAAGTTAACATTAATTTATCTTCAATATAGTCTAAGAAGGGCTAAACTATGTTTAGCCCTTATTTTTTTCATCTTATTTTTCCGAAAATTTTAATGTAAATAAATGGCTTTTAAAAATTGTCACTTGCTGAATAAAAGATGTACAAAATGCAAGTTTTGAAGTGAATTTAAAAAAAATTAAATTTCTATATATATTTATGAATTTTTTACAAAACGTTTTTCAATTCTTCCAATACGGAATAGTTTTGGGTAAATTTTCCTTTACACAATTTCTTATAAACTAATCTTTCAGAAATACTATATATAATACTATAAACGGCGAAAAATCTACTTTTTTCTAAATTCAAATATAAATGCATATAACTTTTGATTACGTAAAGATTTTTCAAAAAAATTGTTTAGACAATTTTGTTATTAGTTGTTAATAATATAAAAAATGTCTCAAAAAATCTAGTGAAATTTTAACCCGCTATAGCGAAAAAACTTTCCAAACTCAAAACTTAAACTCGCCTATACCTCTACTAACACTGTCTGAAATTTCATTGAAATCAGAAATTCCAGATTTATTTCCATTTTATTTTTTGAATGGGACACTATGCTATGTCCGTCCGTCTGTCTATTGAAAACAGGATAAGGCGCGAACTCGACAACCTAATGAACAAAATTTGACCTAAATATTTATCTCGTATAAGGTTTGTTTGGTATTGAAAATGGGCAAAATCGGTTAATAAACAAAAAATGTATCGGCCAAATACTAGAAAGCACATAAATCAAATAATCTCCGCTCCCTGATAAAAATTAAAAAATCTGGCTACGTTAGGATTTGTAGGACGAAAAGTTTTATAAGTGAGCAAAATCTACGTTGACTAGAAGTTTCAGAAAGCTCTAGAAAGAGGCTTAGGAAATTACATACATATATATAAATTCACGTATCTCCGCTCCCTGATAGAAAAAAATCTAGCTCCGTTAGGATTTGTAGGACGAATAGCTTTATAAGTAAGCCGAACTTTAATTTTCTACCACGTCTGGGAGCTTCAGAAAGCTCTGGAAAGATAAGGATTTGTAGGACGAACAGTTTTATAAGTAAGCCAAATTTTATATATAGATTTATTTTTATTTAATTTGTTTTAATTTAGGATCAAATATCTTTAATTTCATGTTTCTTCGTTAAATATTACAGTAAATTCAAAAAGTACCATTGAAAAAAAAACAAAAAAATACCACAAAGTCCCCTCTCATTCCCTTAGCACCACATGTCCTTAATATTATGTGTCTAGGTTCATAATTATACAAAATTCAAAAAGTACCATTACAAGAACAAAAAAAAATACCACAAAGTCCCTTTTTATGGATTCTCATTCACTTAGGACAACATATTTTTTATTTCATGTTTCTAGGTTAAATATTATAGAAAAATAAAAAAGTACCATTAGAAGAACAAAAAAGTACCACAAAGTCCCCTCTCTTGGATTTTCATTCACTTAGCAGCACATGTTCTTAATTTCATGTTTCTAGGTTCATAATTATAGAAAATTCAAAAAGTACCATTGGAAGAACAAAAAAGGACCACAAGGACCACTCTTGTGAATTATTCCCCCATAGGACCATATATATTTAATTTCATGTTTCTAGGTTAAATATTACAGGGAATTCAAAAGGTACCATTAGAAAAACAAAAAAGTACTTCAAAGTCCCTCCTCTTGAGTTCTTATCCACTGGACCATGTATCTTTATTTCATATTTCTAGGTTTTAATATAATTGTAATTTCATTAGTTTGTTTTAATAAAATGTAATTGCCCGCTTTACCCTCTTTTTCGTACATTTTTCACCCAAGGAAGTATCAAAAATTTTATTCCATTGAATTTCTAATTTCTAGTAGTATCCCATATTAAAATAATACTCATATGTGTATGTTAATAAATTAAAAAATACATATATATGAAAAAAGTACCAAAAATTGGTACAATTTGTACCCTTTAAATGTTTGAATTTCGAAAAAGTACTAAAATTTGTCATTTATTTGTATGTTGACTGGCTTAAAAGATACATATGGTGCCAAAAAAGTACCAAAATACAGTTTTTACCCGTTTTCTGCCTAAAAGGGTCGATGTTTAAAAAAGTACCAGACACCTGTCCGACTATTTTTTAAATGGATAACAATAACTATTCAACTTTTTTATATCTCTATTAGTTTAGGAGATATAAGGTTACTGATTTTACCCGCTTTTACCCTTTTTACCCCCTAAACATTTGAATTTCCAAAAGTTCCGTCTTAGTGGATCTATATGGAGGGAGACCTACCTACGTTCCAAATTTCGTCTCTCTAGCTTCAGCCGTTTGGGCTATGGGATGATGAATCAGTCAGTCAGTTACGTTACTCTATTATAGATGATCTCCAGTTTTATGCATGTATCGATTTGTTCATATTTGAAAATGACTGTTACAAGGTGTTATCTGTCTCAAATGACTGTAGCAAGATATTATCTGTCTTAACTTTTTTTTATTATTTAAAATACAAAAGAAAAAAATGGCTACTCAAATTTATTTTTTATTTGTTTATGTATCCATATTTAATTTTAAGAAAAAAGAAAAATTCTTTGGAGTTACTTAAATAGAAAATTCAAAAACAATCTATCATATAATAAAAAATTGTGTTTTTTTTTAAGAAAATAGAAAATGTGGTTTTTGATAGAAACATCTAGAAACTTTTTTAGTTAAATATTGTGCATTTGAAATAAACTTATTCTGATTTATCCAAAAATTTTAAGTTTTAGACATACATGTGGGCATATGTATGGATGTATGGATAGATGTATGTATGTATGTTTGCATATATATATGTACATAAGAATATATATGCAATTTCATACATATACCACAATAACAGCCATGAACAGTTCAAAGGTAAAGTTATAAATGCATACAAAACGAAAAACAAAAACTCAAATGAAATGAAATGAAATGAAATCAAGTAAAATTGTTTATTAAAGTATTCTTGTTTCCGAATAACTTTGATAGATGGTTGTTTGTAGGTTAAATGAAATGTGGTTTATCAAAAACAAAGAACTTTACTACAGGAGAGCTAACTACTAAAAAATAAAGAAATCACAATTTCACAAGGTAATTATTATAATGTTCCTAGTGGGAACAGTTTTGTTTACTCTTGCGTATACTCAATATTTTGTATTTCTCTTTCTGTTAACAATATTTCTCTTTAGTTTATGTTGTATTTGTATGTGTGGAAAGGTAAAAAATACCCAGCAGTTTACCGAACTAATTCCATAACTTGGAATTTGTTAGGCACTAAGAACTACAAAACCACTACTACATACATAGTTGTTGCTTTTAACTAGAGAATGTAAACATAGAATGTTATTGGAGGTAGCCAATTGACACCTTCTGCATAACTATTCAATAGTAATTTCACCATATAAAATACAATAGTATATATTAAAAGAAAAAAACCAATACTCAGAAATTTTATTTTTAATTTTACGTTTGGAAAGAGAGTAGATGTGTTAAATGTGTTTTTTTTTTTATAAATGGGAATTGATGATTTATCCCAATGGTAAAAAGAAAGGGTAAAGAGCCCTTCTAGAAAGCCTTTTTTATAACCAGAAGAGCTTCTCCCTGCATTCCATGTTCATGTATTTTTTACACGCGATGTCATTGAGAGCAAGGTCTTACACATTTGCGACCCGATGCAGCCCTTCTACAAGACCTCTTTATTAAAAACTGCCAGCAGGCCTTCTGAAGAGGTGCTACCAAGAGCCCTTCTGCAGGGGTTCTACAGGTCTTCGACACCATTTAATAAAATATTTTTCTATTTATATAAAATAATTTGTTTTTTATTTTAAATTATTGTAAAATGTTTAAAACTTTAAAAAACAAAAATTCAATATTAAAAAACAATTCTATTAACTTTTGACAAAACATCTTAAGTCGTGTTACAGACCGTTTGGTTGGCGAGGTTTCCAACTAGCTCTAGGGCGCATTATCTCTGGGAAGGTCCCAACCCTTCCTCATCAGCCTCGTACCCGCATACTAATAATTGAACAAAATACAAAACTAAACTGACATTACAAACAACTATACCACATGAAGAATTTTCGAGACAGCAGATTGTCTCGTCTGCCCTCCCAACCTTGTCGTAGTAGTATCTACTCTCATTTTGCATCTACGACCCAAAATCCACTTGACCTATCTCTCCACTCTTACCTTTCCATCATTGCCTTTAACTGTGCTAGATCAAATTATAAGAAAATTCAAACTTACATTATTTTTATTATACACAGAAAAAAATTATTACCGTCTTTTTACAATTAACTCAGTTGTTTAATTTTGCATCAAAATTTAATAATTATGTTCAAGAAAAAATAAAATAAAAAATAAATTTTGGTATGATTTTTTTTTTTTCCTATACACATTTTTAATTCATTCAATCATCTACTTGATTGATTGATTTAATTAATTTATTAATTGGGAATTTATTTCTGTTTTGTATTTTTTATAGTTTTTAGTAATTGATATAATCATTTTGGTGAGAGGTGCAAATTTAAACAAGTTTATAATTGAATGAATGAATTATTTTCAGATATATTTGTTAATTGTTGACTTTTTTCTGTGTAAATAAAATAAATAAAACTAACTTAGAACGAGATAGAAACTTTAGTCGGTCAAGACCGACCATATGATACCCTACACCAATGTGTATGAGCCTAAAAATTCGGGAAGGGGATTTATATTAGACCTATGGACAATTGTAGACCAACACTTTTACTAAATGTAAAATAAAATATACAAAAATAGAATAATGCGTTGATACCGAAACAACGGTAACGGTATCGGTATTCAATTTTATTTTATTTCGGTAACGGTATCGATAACGGTATTTTAAATTATATCGGTATCGGTATACCGGTACCGAAACTAGAAAAAACTTAAAAAGTTAAATTTTTATATAATTTTTACTTGAATTTCGCAAAAAAATATTAAATTACATATTTGTATATGAATATTTTTCGTTAGAGAACTTCATACGATTTTTACAAATGCTTATATGGCAAAATTTAGGAATATTAAACTCGACTTTTTAAAGACAAATTGGTATAATTTTTTGCAGTACAGTACATTAAAAAATTTGGACAAAATTTGTATTTACCACAGTTTTTTTAATACAGACAAATATCCTTCAATTAATTCTGGAAACATAAAAAAAAAAAATAATAATAATAATAATAATTTTATTCTAAAAATTGCAAAATGTAAAATTGCATAAATGCAAAAAATCAATAAAGTAGCAGGAAAAAACAGAACAGATTAACCCTGTAAGAATAAGGAAAATGCGTTTCGGATATTGTAGGAATACTCGCTTCAATCACTATAAAAATTTGTGAAGAAAATATGTTTCCCAAAAGAGTTTTTATATTATATAACTGTTTAGGTAAGTTTAAGAGCTAATGTGCCAATTACAGCCGAGGAATTTTGTAGAGGAGAAATAGTGCTACAGCAAGAAAGTACTAATTATGGCCATAACTCCCCATTGAGTTGAGAAATTTAAAAGTAATTTAAACTTTGAAGTTGCTCAGAAGAAAATTTTCCAGGACTTTTCGATTTCCTGGGATTTCACTTAAAAATGTGAGTTCAAACAGTATAACATTTTTTGTAGCTTCAAAAGGGTGGTCCAACAACGTTATTGAAAATAATCAAAGTGTACCGCATATTTAAATGTACCTAAATTATGAAATAATATTTTAGACAAATTTCAACTTCCTATGATGATTGGAACATGATGCTATATGGCCTGATCTTATATCTTTTTCTCTTAACCTTCTTAATGTTTTTTTTTTTTTTTTTTCAAATTTGTAGTGATTTATTCCGGATGTTGTCCATGCCAATGACAAGTTTATATCGTATATTTAAGTTGCTTACAAAATCCTTTCAATGAGTTTAAGTTTTTTACTTGCTGCTTATTAGTGCTGACATGATATTTATTTGAAGTCATACCTTAGATTCATCCTATACAAGTAATTTAAAGAATAATGAAATTATATAAATAGTTCCCAACTGGATTTAGCATATAATATTCGTTAAAAAATTCGTAAATATATAATCGTTTGTTAAAATTTCCGGGAATCACGGTCAAAATTCTTGAAAAGATAGCCCAAGCTGTAACTTTCTGAAGGAACATTTTCGGTCTTTTGGAAAAATCAAAACTAAGGAGAGAATCTGCATAGAAGCAAATATCAAACAGTTAACTAAGAACCTATCATTAATTTCAACAGTACGTTCATGGGCGTCATATGACAAATAATTGAGAGCATATCGTAAAATGAAATGCCCATATCTTTTTTGTGTTCGCACTAAGTCGCACTAGGTTAAAGCGATTTAAACATCTTTAAAAATATATTTATTGCAAACGATATAAACAAGAAACAAATAGTAAAAGTCCTTTTTAAAATAAAATTCTATAATTAAAACATGAAATAAACTCGTATTATTAAAAATAATTTTATCTTTCTTATTTTCTCAATTAAATTATATAAGAAATTATTTTTGCAATACCATATTCTATTGAAAAAAATATATTTTTAAAATACCAAAACTAAATTACCGGTATATACCGGTATAGAGGGAAACGGTATTTGAATACCGCTATTTTTAACAAAATAATAATTACGGTATCGGTATCAGTTAAGGTAACCAACTTTAAACGGTATTTAATCGGTATCAGTATGTATGACGGCACACAGTGGGGCAGAATCGAAATTTTTTAGAAATAAATCTGTAACTTCTGATCGGCTGGTTGGATTTGCATGAAATTGACCACTTGAGTTATTGGATTTACTTTTTATTTTAAAGTCTTCCCTGTGAAGATATCTTTCAGAAAATTATAAAATTGTTAAAGAAAATTTTATTTTAGAGAAAAGAATTTTTTCGGTGGATGTAGACTATATCGTATAAAATGAGAAAGTGAAAAAAATTTTAAGATTTTTGTAAAAGGAATCCCACAATTCCCAAAAAAAAAACGCCAAAAATCTCAAAAATGGGTTTTTTCACATTTTCGGCTATAAAATCCACATTTTTCCGAAGTCCTGTAGATTTTGATTGAAAACTTTTAAGAACATATTATAGATTCTTGAAATACATTCCGTTTGCCGATTCGTGCTTTGGGATTTGAGAAAATAAAGACTAAAGTCAAAACTTTCATATAAAATATGTCGAATTCGGGAGAGTGTGTACCTTGAACATTTGAGTTCTTGGACTTGCCTTTTATTTTAAAGTATTCTCTGTAAAGATACCTTTCAGAAAAATATAAAATTATTATATATTGTTGAAGAAAATTTTATTTTACAGAAAAAATAGTGTAGATACTTTTTCGGCCGAAAAACACAAAGTCGTAATTTTTGCAATTTTAAAATTCAAAATTGTTTATTTTTGGGCTCGGTAAATGTATGGACTTAAAATTTTTTTATTCAATAGATATTTTTGTTCTTTAATTAGCTAAAGAAAAAACAAATGTAATCGGTCGGAAACAATAGGATATATATGAAAAAAACTGGATCAAGACATGCAAAATTGAGGTACTTAAAAATTCAATTGCAAATAACTCAAAAACCATAAGAAATAAATAGGACAGGCAAGCATGTTTTTTGTAGGTCTTATCAGTGCCTACAATAATGTATAAAAATATTTGAAATTTGACGAAAAATAAAAATTTGGCAAGCGATTAAAAAATTCATATGTCAGAGTTACCCAACGTTGAGCCCCTTTTGCTCCGCCCTCGGTCTCGGCTGTTCGGTCTCCCTTCCAAACTTAACATTGTACCCTCCTCTATGGCTCTTTGGCTATGCCTATACCAAATTTCATGCAAATCCAGAATCAAGCCGATTAGAAATTACAGATTTATTTCCAAAAAATTTCGATTCTGCCCCAGTGTGCGGTATCGGTTTCCAACCTTAATAATAACATATATGTGATTTTATGCACTTTAGGACGATTCCCGGAAGTAGGTTTATATGGGAGCTATAGTCAATTATGGACCGATCTTCATGAAATCTGGCACGAAGATTGACACTTATACAAAACTTCTTTGTACCGAATTTTATTAAAATATTTCCATATGTAAGGCATTTATGACCACTAAACCCCTATTCTGGGAGGACATTTGTATGGGGGCTAGGTGAAATATTGGACTGATCATAGCCAATTTCAATAGGCTTCGTCCTTGTATCAAAATTATTATATATGCAAAATCACGATATCTTTAAAATTGCGACCTGTACTTTGCTCACAAGGTTTACATGGACAGACAGCCAGCCCGACGGACGGACGGACATCGATAAATCGACTCAGAAAGTGATTCTGAGTCGTACGGTATACTTTGAGGTGGGGGTCCGATAATTATTTCTGTGCGTTACAAACATCAGCACAAACGCATAATACCTAAGGTGGTGTAGGGTATCAAAACACATCCTACTCAAACAAAGCATTGAACAAAACTAGATGAATTCTTATTATTTTTTTTTTTTTTAACTTCTGCTTTGAATTTTGATATTGTTTTTGTAACGGTTTCTGTATGGTTTTGTTTTTTCAAATATTGTAGTCTTTCTTCGCTTCTAAGAAAAGGGAATTAAGACGTATTTATACCCTACACCACCATAGGTGGGGAGGGTATAATGCGTTTGTGCTGATGTTTGTAACACCCAAAAATATTGGTCTAAGACCCACCTTAATTTATACCAATCGGCTTAGAATCACTTTCTGAGTCGATTTAACGATGTCCGTCCGTCCGTCCGTCCGTCTGTCCGTCTGACCGTCTGTCCGTCCATGTAAACCTTGTAATCAAACTACAGGTCGCAATTTTGAACCAAAATTTATGAAATTTGGTACAAAGATTTCTTTTAGTCTAGGGACGAAGCCTATTGAAATTGGTTATGATCGGTCCATTATTTCACCTAGCCCCCATACAAATGTCCTCCCGGAAAAGGGTTTAACGATCATAATTCCCTTAAATATAGCAATATTTTAATGAAATTTGGAACATATAAGTTTTATATAAGTCTAAATAAGTGTGCCGATTTTTAAAAAGATCGGTCCATAATTAACCATAGCTCCCATATAAACCCCTCTTCAAAAAATCGCTTTAACGGGCATAAATCCCATTAAAATGTTAGTATCAAGTTAATATTCGACACAAAAAAGTATTATATCAACATAAATGATAGCGCCAAATTTTAAAAAGATCGGTCCATAATTTACCATAGCTCCCATATAAGGTCCTCTTTCGGGAATCACCCAAAAGTGAATAAATTCATATACATGTCAGCATCAACGTAATATTCTGTATTCGTATGTTTTATTTTACACTTATGAGTATCGGACCACATTTGACTCCAAGTCAAGACCCCTCCCCGAATTATAATGTACACAATGGTGTAGGGTATCATATGGTCGGGCTTGACCGACTATATCTTTTTCTCTCGTTTTATACATATTTTTGTTGTTGCTAAAAACGTAATATAAATTAAAAAAAAATACAACTTCTTACGAGAAGCGAAGTCGGAAGGTCTATCGGATCTTTTTAAAGGCAGGGATGAGGTATCCCTGAAAGCCTTTCTATAGAAGGCAGGTTAGCATGATCAACTGCAACTAAAAGAAGGGGTAATTTGACCTTCTGGAAGGCCTACACGATGGAGGCCTTGAATTTTTTTACCGCTGGGATGTCGCTCTAAACATCTTGTTTTTTAGACATACACTATAACTAAGTACTAGGCTACTGATGTTTTATTTATGTATATAAAAGTATATTTGTTGATAAAAGATTCAAGTGAATTTCTAGCGTTGAATTTATAATAGTAATTATTTGTCGATTCCCAACTAGCTACATTAAATTTCAATAGTGTATTTAATAAGTTAATATTTATGTTAATTTCTGAAATCAATTTTCTATCATTACATATCAATAGTGTATCCATAATAGTTGTAACGAATTATTATATGAGCAAAAATATTAAAATTTTTAATTTGACTAACATTTCTTAAACTAAACGCAATACTTTAGCGAAATTTGTTATGAAAACCATTTCTACAACTTTTCAACTCACCGAAATATTTCTTTAGATATATTAAAATTATGGGAGCTCCCCTTGGCCCTATTTCATTAATGCAATAAGATAAAAAAGTATTTCCCACAAAGTTTGAAGGCTCTCACTGTTAATTATGATTTTTGAGTCTGTTATTACTTTTTGATCGGAGCAAGAATTCGCCTACCTCCCATATATCCTGAAATTGAGGTAGAAAATCGAAACTTGAAGCACATATTTCCCAAACTGCGTCATCTTCTAATACGAGTATTATTTAAACTTCTTCACATAAATTTTTTGTTCAGTTTACCTAAATTTTCCTGTTTTCAATATTGTATTAAATTTTAAAATAACATCGATTTAAAATCACGAAATATTTTACCATAGAGAATTTGAATAAGAAAATTAAATTTAAAAGAAAATATATATATTTTTGAATTCATTTACATATTTAAAAATATTACTAAGTTACAGAATCAAGCAAAAAATTTTGTTTAATTTTTTTATTACTCGAAATTTTTGAATAAAAATTAAAAAATGCCCTATAATTAGCGCCAACTTATGAATTTTTATATATATGGAGTTAAAAAATTATATTTTTTTAATTTTGAATTAATTTTTTATTTAACAAAATAACAAGCATTGACATTAAGAACACTTTCAAATTCAAGTAAAAACAGGAAATCGGACACTTTTTCCATTTAATTTTTTAAAGTTGTGGCAAAAAAGCTATAGTTATTTTTGAATCTATTAAATAACCGTAAAATTACATAAGCAGTAACAAAATTGTATAATACTTTACAATTATAATTTTATAAATTTTATATTCTTCATTAAATTGAAGTAATTTTTATATCATACTAGCTAATACCCGGTGTGCTTCGTCACCCCCCGAAATGAAATACATAGTAATCAAAGGATTAAAAAATATACTAATTTTTGTATTTAATTTTTATGGGAGGGACCATACCCCCATAATCCGCTAATTTATTAGACAAATGTTTTCATGGATGTCAAAATTCTTTGTGCAGAATTTGAGCTTTCCAACTCCAATAGTTTCCCAGATATACGAATTTTTGCATTTAATTCATATGGGAGGTACCATGCCCCCTACTTCTAGTCCGCCCATATTTTTCTTAAATATTAATATTGATACCAAAGTGGCTCCGACAAAATTTTAGAACTCTAACTGTTATATTTTCTCAGATATGATAATTTAATATTTTCTTCATATGGGAGGTGCTACGCCCACTATTGCTAGTGTACCAATTTTTGTCCAAAATATTCATATTGAAGCTAATGCTAGTCGTACAAAATTTGAGCTCTCTAACTTTTATAGTTTCCCAGATATAAAATTTTTTGTATTAACTTTATATGAGAGATGACACGCCCACTATTTCTTTTCCGCCCATTTTTGCACAAAATGTTCACATTGACACTTAAGTTTATTGTACACAATTTGAGAAATGTAACTGTTATAGTTTCCTTAATTTACGGCATTTGGTATTGGCAAGCAATATTAGGCGTGGGATGTGCCACACCCTCTATTGCTAGTTCGCCTATTTTTTTCCAGAAGACTCTAGTGTTACCAATTTCCGAGATATACTACTTTTAATAGTTATTTAGTAAGTGGGCGTGGCACCTCGCCCACATGGAATTTCAAAATAAAAAGTAGCCTATTTTTCCTTCCAGGCATATAGGAACACACTGTGAAAAATTCAAGGAATTTGGCACAAATATTTATCTTGTATAAGGATTGTTTGGTATTGAAAATGGTCAACATCGGTTAATAAATAAAAAAAATTATGGGCTAAAAACTAGAAACACAGGGTGTCCGTTTCATACTTTTCTGCTGATATCTCTTAAACAAAAGCATGAACAACAACGAAATTTTGTATAAATAGTTTGAGGGTCGATATAAACTTGGAAACCAAAAATGTGCTTGGTCCGCCAAATTTATAAGGTGAAACTTCAACGTAATTGTGTTCAAATAAAAATTTGAAAAAGTTGATGGGGGGTATATAGATTCGGCCGAGACGAATATAACATTCACGCTTGTATAAAGTTTGTTTGGTATTGAAAATCGTTAATAAACAAAAAAAGTTATGAGTCAAATACAAGAAACACGGGGTGTCCGCTGCAACTTCATTTCATACATTCCTACAGATATCTCTTAAAAAAAGCATGTACGACAACGAAATTTTGTACAGATAGTTCGAGAATCGATATATCGCTAATAAACTATTTTATTTTTGGGAAAAAATATTAGAAAATTTTAATTTTGATCAATTTGATTCTTGCTTCAAGTGTTTATCACCCTATATCTGTAAATTCAATACAAGAAAAAGTAGATATATGCATGAAACTAGAGCCCTCACAACTAAGTACTTACCTTTTCTCCATGATGTAAAATTGCCTTGAAAAGAACTACAAGTTTTTGAAGATACACAATTTTTAAGAAAATAATAAAATATATACAAATGTTTAATAGACCCAATAAGGATATTAAATAAAATCTCGGAATCTCTGAAAAATAATAATACTATTAATTTGAAAGTTGCAGCGCAAAAATGTAATAATATATAAGAACTGCGCACGAAAAAAATCCATGCATACAAATCTGCTTGTAGAAATTAAACCAATGGGCGAATTTTTTTTAAATTATATTTTTATAAATGACTGTTATGTTCAAGTTTTAAACATAAAAGAATAAATTATTTCTTGTTGGTTTTTAAGGAAATATCTGATATTTTCCAGAATACTTCCAATTAAAGGTTTTATTGTGTTTCAGTCACTCTTTTGTCCACTTATTTTTAAACTCAGTTTCATTTTAAACTAAGTTTTTAATATCCTTTAAATTATTTTTTACTAGAGCCCAATATCTTTCAATTGCTCAGAGTTTCGAACAATTTGATGGATTAGCCTCTTTCGGTACAAACATTAACAATTTCTTTATTACCACTCCATTGTTTTGTTGCTGTAATGAGAAGAAGCGAGAACAGGCCAGAAAAAAGTGGATATACTGTATTTTCTTAGGAAAGGGAAAAGTCCTTTCCAAAGTCACTCATTCACGTATATTTCTGTGTTAATGGAACCATTTTTTATGAATGAAGTGTTTCTTTCCCGCATATGCATATGGCTTCATAAATCAAAAACTTTCTTGGGAATTTTTATTTTTTTATACACGATATTTTTCTGCCATATTCCTTCTAGCATCTGCAACATAGAATTCCTGGCCAGGAAGTTGAAAAAAGTCAACTTGTACGAACGTTTCATCGTTTATTATACACTAGTAATAATTATGAAAAAATTCTTTTAAAGTACTTTCTCGTCATTTTTTTAACTCTAAATTCTTGTTTTTTATTTTCTTCTTTATACGTCTTCAGGCTAGATTTCCATTCAACTTTTCTGATAAAAATTAAAAGCAATTAACTTTTTGTGACACTTTGAGGGGATTTTTTCTCAAAATCCTTTTTATTTTGTCTGACTCCTACAGCCTAAAGATACATACTATTTTTCTTCCATTACCAGGTTTTCATTCACCATGACTTCTTTGTATATTATGACCCAAGAGACTGTATTTTTTGACACAACTGCCTTCCTAGCAGAGTTGGGGGTAGTGCAGTAAATTGTGAGTGCATTCAGCCTTTCACTAAATCGCACTATAGTGAAAAAATTTTGATTTTTAACTATTTGCCACCACTATAGTTATTGTGAATCATTTCTTCACTACCACTAAAAAAAATTTAGTGATATTGCAATTTTTTTCACTATAACTAAATTTAGTGGTAGTGAAAAAATTTGCACTATACTCAATAGTGCAAAATCTGAACAGTCACTATACAAAAGCTGCAAATAATTTTTTTTTCACTAAACATAAATCTGATATTTTTCCAATCAATTAAAGCTCACTGAACTAATTTTAGAGAGCTATGATGGTAATTCTCAAAGTTATAATCGTTTTAGAACAACACTACATAATTTAGAAATTCTTTTAGTGTGTTTTGGAAATCTTATAAGCGTATTTGTCTATATTGAGACATACATATTTAAACGAGTAACGTTACTTACAAATTCATCATTCCACAGACCGTTAGAAGGATACAATTTTGGGCTCCCGAAAAATATATCCATTATTCAACGATTTCGAATATTTAAGAGACATCAAATATATTATATATGTTTTAAATATATGTTTTAAAGTACATTTTAAGTTTAAAATTGGATTGTGAAAATGGCGGTCTCTATTTTGTATTTGATGAAGAAAGTTTAAAAAAATAAAAGATCATCTTTCAATTTAGTGAACAATTTCTAAGTTACACTAACATTAGTGGAGGGTTGTTTTTTGCACTATAGTATTTAGTGAAGAAAAAAAATGTTGCACTAGGCTTGAGCTGAAAAAATTTTAACTATCACTAATTAATTTTAGTGGAAACAAATATTTTTTCACTACCACTATGCTGAGTGAGGCTGATATTTTTCAACTCACCACTAAAAAATAAAGATTGTAGTTAAAAATTTTGCACTATCACTAAGTGTTAGTGGAAACTGCAAATTTAGTGCACTACCCCCAACTCTGCTTCCTAGCAATTTTTTTATAGGAACGATGTATGATTTCATGAAAAATTTGAATTATGTGTTTTGGTGTTTTTTGTTCAATTTCCATTTTAAGAAAAACTAGTTTCGCTATAACCATGAAACTTAGTACATGGCGTACTGATAAATGTAAACCAGTTAACAGAATTATTTATTTTTTAACACATCGCAAACTAATAATGATACAATAAAAAGTTGAATAGTTATCGTTATCCACTTAAAAAATAATTGGACAGGTGTCTGGTACTTTTTTGAAAATCGTCCTTTTTAGGGAGAAAACGGGTAAAAACTATATTTTGGTACTTTTTTGGCACCATATGTATCTTTGAAACCAATCAACATACAGATAAAACTTATGTCGTATTAATAACTTATCAAAAAATTACAAATACAAATTTGGTACTTTTTAGAAATTCAAACGTTCAAGGGGTAAAAATCGTACCTATTCTTGGTACTTTTTTCATAAAACATTTTTTTATATTTATTGAAATATTCATATGAGGATTTTAATATGGGATACCACTACAATTTAGAAATTTATTGGAATACAATTTCTGATATTTCGATGGGTGAAAAAAAAGTACCCAAAAAGGGGTAAAGGCGGGAAATTACATTTTATTCAGTCTTAATAATGAATTTTCAATTACATTAAACATAGAAACATGAAATTAAGAAAATGTAGATAAGAATTCACAAGAGTGGAATTTGTGGTACTTAAAGATACATGGTCCTGTGGGTAAGAATTCAAAAGAATGGACTTTGTGGTACTTTTTTCTTCTTTTATTGACAATTTTTGCATTTTCTGTAATATTTAACCTAGAAAGAATTCACAAAGGGGGACTTTGTGGTACTTTTTCGTTCTTCTAATGGTACTTTTGGAATTTTCTATAATTATGAACCTAGAAACATGAAATTAGGGATATTTAGTCCTTGTTAATGAAAATCCGTAAGAGGGGATTTTGTGGTACTTTTTCGTGCTTCTAATAGTACTTTTTGAATTTTCTATAATTATGAACATAGAAACATGAAATTAAGGACATGTGGTGCTCAATGAATGAGAATTCATAGGAGGGGACTTTGTGGTACTTTTTTGTTTTTCTAATGGTACTTTTTGAATTTTAGGTAATATTTAACCTAGAAACCTGAAATTATAGATATAATGGTACTTTTTTAATTTCCTGTAATATTTAACCTAGAAACATGAAATTAAAGATATGTGGTCCTAAATGAATAAGAATCCATAAGAGGGGACTTTGTGCTACTTTCTTTTTATTCCAATGGTACTTTTTGAATTTTAGGTAATATTTAACCTAGAAACCTGAAATTATAGATATATGGTCCTAAATGAATGAGAATCCACAATAGGAGATTTTGTGGTACTTTTTTTTTTTGTTCTTCTAAAGATACTTTTTGAATTTTCTATAATATTTACACTAGGAACATGAAATTAAAGATATGTGGTCCTTATGAATGAAATTCCATAAGAGGGGACTTTATGATACTTTTTATACCCACCATCAAAAAGATGGGGGGTATATTGATTTTGTCATTCCGTGTGTAACATGTCGAAAGAATCATCTAAGACCCCACAAAGTATATATATTCTGGGTCCTGGTTAGATTCTGAGTCGATCTAGCTATGTCCGTCCGTCTGTCCGTCTGTTGAAAGCAGGATAGGGCTCGAACGCTCTTATATAAGGTTTGTTTGGTATTGAAAATGGGCAAAATCGGTTAATAAACAAAAAAGTTATGAGCTTAAAACTAGAAACACAGGGTGTCCATTTTACACTTTTCTGCCGATATTTCTGCAACAAAAGCATGTACGACAGCGAAATTTTGTATGTATAGTTTGGGGATCGATGTAAATTCGAAAATCAAAAATGGGCGTGGTCCGCCACTTTACCGCCCACCTCCCATATAAGGTGAAAATCAACAAAATTGTTTTCAAATAGTTCAAAGACCAATGTAAACTCGGAAACAAAAAATGGGCGTGGTCCGCCCACTTTACTTCCCACTTTACCACCCTCTTCATTATAACGCAAAATTTGAAAAAGTTGATGGTGGGTATTTAGATTCGGCCGGGCCGAATATTTGCGCTTGTTTGTTCTTCTAAAGGTACTTTTTGAATTTTCTATAATAATGAACCTAGAAACGTGAAATTAAGGACAAGTGTTTTTTTTTTTTTTTTTTTTAATTTTCTATAATATTTAACCTAGAAACATGAAGTTAAAGTTATGTGGCCCTAAGTTAGTCAGTATCCATAAGAAGGGATTTTGAGGTACTTTTTTGTTCTTCTAACAATATCTTTTGAATGTTCTGTAATATACATCCTAGAAACATAAAATTGAAGATGTATGGTCCTAAGTAAATCAGAATCCTTAAAAGTGATTATGTGGTTCTTATTCTTTGTAGAAATCTAATATTAAAGAGATATTGTTATTTATGAATGAGAATTCTCAACTTTCGAATGTTAAAGATGTAAAAAATTGGTACTTTACTGGCATCCTATCAAATATGCATTTTGTACTCTTCGAAAATCCTATTTTAAATTTATTTTATAGTATGGTTTTTATAAAAAATTTCCGATAACGGAGTAGCGGGTTAACAGCTCGTACATATTAATTTTTAAATAAATATCCAAAAACACTAATAGGCAAAATTTCTTTTTTTTTTCGTCCTCCTTCAAAAAAAATGTGTGGACTAAATGAAATTCGATATGCTAAACACGAATCTGCTTTCACTTTTTTCCATCAGGTCGAGATTTTTTTTTTTTTTTTAGGCACGTGTCTAATATATTAATGGAATATATTTTACTATAAAATATAACTTTATGTCGATCTAATATAATTTTTTCAGTTGGTTTTGAGTAATTTTGAAATTAGTGTCGAAAAAACTTTTTTCACGCAAAATTTAATATTTTTTTTTTTTACTAAATTTTTTTTTTTTTTTTTTTTTTTTGAAAAATTAAAACATCAAAAATGTTTCAGTTTATCATTATCTTTATATTAAAGGTGGTAGAGAAAAAATAAGTCATATATCTTTAAAATTGATGCACAAATCTTGATTTTATTCACTGTCAAGTGAAAGTACTCGTGTATACAATAGAGTGTTTCGAGATTTCAGTGTAGGAAGGCCCCTCAAACGATGAGTAAAAATTTGTTTAATACGAAAAAATTATTTGGTCTTCAGTTCCCTGCCAGCGATTGAAAAATCATTGGTCCCATACATTTTGTTTAAAAAAAGTTTCGATTTTTTAATCGAAATGGGTGTCAAAAAATTTGTAATTTTACGCTGGTTATAAAAAAAAAAAAAAAATATTTTAAAAAATTTTCCCATAGGATTTTCTTTCGCTAGAAGACAATTTTTTGGAAAAATTTTAAAAATAATATATTATTATAATATTTTAGACGTAAAGGGTACAAAATTATAAAATTTTTATCCATTTTTCAAAAAAAAAAAAAAAAATATCAAAAAATTTGTTTGCATAATGTACAGTTTATGGACCAAAATTTTTGCGAACATTTTTTTAAATATTTTTTTTTTTAATTGGCTTAAAATTACGAATTTCAACACAAAACTCAATACTATTTTTTGGACGAAATGTTCTAGACCCGTGACTTTCAATCGCTGGTAGGGAACTAAAGATCAATTTAAAATTTTTTAAATATTTTTCCCATATTAAGCTAATTTTTACATATTGTTTGAGGGTCTTCCTACAAAATTTTTGTTTACGGGACACTCTAGTATACAATCAAGTGAAAATACAGTGATGGGCAACAAAAAATAAAAAATTTCTTTCTTCTTTAAACAAAAATAGACTAGATGAAATTTAACATGATAAATAAGAATCTGCTTTCACTTTTTTCTATCACGTAATGATTTTCTTTTATGGGCTTGACTAGTATGACCCCGACTTTAAGAAGTCACACTTGTATAACTCGATAACGATTTGTCCAATTTAGATGAATTAAACTCCAACGAGAAAAAAAATGATATTTGGTCAAGTCATATGATACCCTACACCATTGTGTATGAGTATAAAAATTCAAAAAGGGAATTTATAGTAGACCTTTGGCCAATTGTGGACCAGTACTTTTACTAATTGTAAAATAAAGTATACGAAAACAGAATAATGCGTAGGGCGATTCCCGGAAGTGGGTTTATATGGGAGCTATGGTCAATTATGGACCGATTCTCATAAAATTTGGTACTGTTGTTTCCACTTATAAAAAACTTATTTGTGTCGAATATTAACTTGATACTAACATCCGTATGGGATTTATGCACATTAAAGTGATTTTCGGAAGAGAGGTTTATATGGGAGCTATGGTCAATTATGGACCAATCTTTACCAAATTTAATACACAGATTTATAATAATATGAAACTTCTCTGCGCCAAATTTCATTAAATTATTTGCTATATTAAAGGTATTTGTGAGCGTTGAGCTCTATTTTGGGAGATCATTTGTATGAGGGTTAGGTGAAATAATGGACCTATCATAACCAATATCAATAGGCTTCGTCCTTTTGCCAAAATAACTATTCGTGCCAAATTTCATCAAGATATCTTTAAAATTACGACCTGTACTTTGTTCAAAAAGTTTACATGGACAGACAGCCAGACGGACGGAAGGACGGACATCGTTAAATCAATTCAGGAAGTGATTATGAGTCGAACGGTCTGTGCGTTACAAACATCAGTACAAACGCATAATACCCCAACCACCTATGGTGGTGTAGGGTATAAAAATCCAGAACTGATTGAAAAAACTGAAAGCAGATTCCTATTTAGCAAATCAAAGTCCATCAAGTCCAACTATTTGTCTATAAGGGAAGATTCTTTTTTCGACCAGTGTAATTAATGTGATTATTATTTCGACCTTTCTTGTGTTTAAAAAATTAAAAGACTTTTGTTGAGCTTGAGAAAAGTTTTTCCATATAATATTTTATTTTTCGATATCCTTCGAATATCATTTTCAAGAATAAAATTCTAACAATAACACTATGCAAAAACACGCCACAATGTCCCCACACTCAATATTGTACTATATTGTAACTTAAAGTAAATATTTTTTCCATTGAGAAATTTTAGACCATTGTAATATACATACATACTTATGTATGTATATCCCGTACTAATGGTGGTATTAAAGATTCGGTCAAGCCGAATATAACATTCTTACTTTTTTTATTTAATTAGTCAGAAGAACCATAAAGTGATTTGATTTTACTTTGCACCAATTCACTTTACTTGTTTCTGAAAATTTACTGATGCATAAAATTAAACCTTAAAAATGTTTACACGATGGATGTCCATCATTGAATACAATTCCTGAAATTTATTGTTACAATATAAAACCCTGCATTATGTCAGTTGTTAAACGGAATAATAAAAATTTCCCATTTCTATGAAAAGTTTTCATTTTTGTTTTTTTGTTTTTCTTAATTTAAAATATCGATTTTAATAGTTTCGTTATAAAATAAAATTTTAAAATTCGTTTGATTTATGTTAGAAAATTATATTCGAATGAATTTATCTAATTACCATCATTTGTTTATGTTTATGATTATGTAAATGTCATTATTTATAAAATTTCTTAAATGTTAAATTTATTTGCTTTTATATAAAACAAAAGTTAATATTTATAACAAATCTTATAGAAAATGTATTCTCTTATATAAACTTTAATGAACTTTCAATAAAAAACAAATTTAAACTTTTATCTATTATCTGTTTTTTTTTTTTTCTCGTTCTCTCTCTCTCTCAAACATCATTAAACCCTTAAATTTTAATATTTATTTTTCTAACAAACTAATAGTATGTTTTTTAAAATAAAAAAGGGTAAATGTTTTACATAAAACAATTTTAAAAAGATTTTTTGTTTAAACTACAGATAACTTTTAAAATAAGTATATAAAATACTTATTGCATAACTTAAAGAATAACTTCCTTCGTTTAAAATAAAATTTTATTTGTTTTTGTTGAAATCATGACTGAATGGTTAAAAATAAAGACATTGCCATGGCTATAATTCAACACGCATGAAGAATTAATTACATTTTCCCCTACGCCCAGCTCGTTACTCGGGTTTCATTTTCTGTCAACAGCTGGAACAATAAATATTAAATTTGAAAATACTTTGATTTTCATCATCAAACTTTTTATACGTTTGTATGTATGTTTTATTAACGCTATTTGGTCTATTGTCTTTTGTTATTAGTCAGCTTTAACAAATTTACCTATAGTTGAATATAAATATATTTAAATTAAGATTCTTTAAAGGAATGTATTTATTCATAAACCAGAAATATTATTTAAAATTATGTTAATTAATAAGAATGTTTTTCAAGCTTTTCGCTTGGAAAGTAAGCATTTGCATATTTCAAAAGAATTTCACAAAAAATGCATATTTTTTAAATCTTTGCATAAATTTGCATATGGTTGGTTTTTATATACATATTCATGCTATTTTTGCATATTTCTGTGCATATTATACCATTTTTTCGTGCTTTTTCAAGCGCATATTTCAATTTTTTATACCCTTCACCAAAGGTGTAAAGGGTATATATAAGTTTGTCATTCCGTTTGAAATTCTCACAATTTTCGTCGGAGAAAGTTTACATTTTCGGGATCCTTGTAAGAAATGATGACGATAGGACCATGTCCGTCCGTGTGTCGGTTGAAATGGCGTTCATGAAGCCCACCGATAACTGACATATATAATATATATATCAAACGATCGGAAATGCTTTCGAGAATTTTGCTATTGGAATTCAGCAAGATCGGTTCATACAATGCGGAGATATGTTAAAAAACCGGTTTTTAGAACCGGTTTTCCAGTTTCTGAAGCCTCTGTATATACTAGGGACTTCGTTTTTACGGACAAAACGCATTTTTTATTTTTTGAAGCCCTGGTTTAAGCTATAGATTTTTATTTTTATACAGATCGGTCACAAATATTTTTATAAAATTTTGGTTTTTTGAATCAGCAGGATCGGTTTATAAATGGCGGAGATATGCTTTAAAAACCGGTTTTTGGAACCGGTTTTTCTGTTTCTGAAGCCTCTGTATATACCAGGGACTTCGAATTTTTAAAGGGGATCGGAAATTATTTTCTGAATTTTTGTTCTGAAAAAATGAAATAAATCGGTTCAGTAATAACTGAGATATCGGGGAAAACGATTTTTTTATTTTTGAAGCCCTTGTTCAAGCTACAGATTTTTATTTTTATATAGATCAGTCATAAATGTTTTTATGAAATTTCGTTTTTTTAATAAACTAAATTCGTTTATAATCAACAGAGTTATGGTCCAAAAACAAATCTGTTAAGAATATAAATACATATACAAACATGTATATTAAGTATTGTAATGACTATTAGTGACGTTTTTTGTTTTTTGTATAGACAATAGGGTATCCAATTATTCGGGTGTCGACATTAATCGGTTTATTCGACAAATAATTATTCGAGGTTAAAAGTTGATCGATTAATAACCGATTATTGACAAATTATCCGATTAACCGAATAACCTTTGTTATACATGTAAAACATATAAATTACACAAATTATAGCTTTTAATCCATTTAAATAGTTACTTAGAAACATGATATAAGACCAAATTCTTTTAAAAGGAGATCATTTTGTAATTATTTTCTCCTATTTGTATGAAAATTTTTAATTTTTTAGCAAATACTATAAAATATTCTACTACTTTATTTAATATATTTTTCATTTAAGTATATTTTCCGTGTAAGAATTATTTTTGTTAAACGAGTCTAAATTAATATTTTTTAGGTGCATTTAGGAGATGATAGTTAAAAGTATTATGACTTGTAAAACTTTGAATTTACTTTACTCAAAGTTATGTTTAAGAATTTCTTTTGATACAAGTTTAATTATTTATGAAGTTATTATTACCTTTTCTTGACGCTTTTTATAAAACATTCTATCTCAACAAAAAAAGCATCCAATGAAGTCAGTAAGATACTGAATTTGTGATCTGGAAATAGTACAAATTCGTATAATTTTCAATGAATTTAATTTTTTGATACCTGTGTTATGTCATGCCATATTCAGGATTTTTTACAAAATTGCAATCAACATCCAATTTTTTTTTATCGAGTCCAGGAAATTAGTTTTAATTTTTATTATTATTTTAATAAAGAAAATTGCATTGTTTTGTAATTTGTTTCAGTTATTTTCTTTTTTGGAAAAATAACATCCGAATATCAACGTCTTATAGCAGAACAATTCGTTTAAATCTTTCTATATATATTGAATCCTGTTTTATTACTTCTAAAGCAGAAGAAAAATTATGTTTATTTTTACTGGAATGTAATAGACCTCTTAAAAAGATGTAGTTTACATAAATTTATCATAAAAATAAAAAATTTTCTAATTTATAACTCAAGAAAACTACATTTCGGTTAACCGGTTATTCGACACAAATTATTCGGTTTATTCGTTATTCGAAAATGGATAGTTTTAAATTATTCGGACAGTTAATCGACAAAAATTAACCGGATAACCGAATGACGGTTAATCGATTGGATACCCTAATAGACAAGTAGTTTAGTTAGAAACAGCAGTAATATAATGAATAACAGTGTTGTTGTTCTTTGTATATGCAGTCTGTACAAAAATAAATAGATATGGAATTGTTGTTGTTTATTTTTTAAAACTAAAACTAAAACATATCTGTTAAGAATATACATAAATACATACACAAACATGTATATTAAGCATTGTAATGACTATTAGTGACGTTTTTGCCTATAAGACAAGTAGTTTAGTTAGCAACAGAAGTAATATAATGAATAACAGTGTTGTTGTTGTTCTTTGTATATGCAGTCAGTTTGTATGGAATAAGTATGGAATTGTTGTTGTTTATTTTTTAAAAGCAAAGCCTGCTATGATTGTTTTTTTTTTTTTTCATATTAAAATTTTCGTAGTTTGAAAAAAATTTAGATTTATATATGTGAAAATATGAAAGCATACGTTAAGGCGAAAATTTTATTAATTGTCGACCTGTGTGAAGAAATCAAACCGACAAGTGGCAACACCAGCAAACTTTCAGCAAACTTTTTGCACGTGCGTTTGTTTACATAAAAAATGTAAACAAAAATACATAAAAATGTAAACAGAAAACATTAAAAATGTAAACAAAGATGAACAAACTTGTAATAATTTTAATTTCTTTTAATAAAATCTAAAGTTTTCGGTGAGCGTTAAAACCGAAAACGGGGTTTGATAGAGGACAATCATAGGAATCAGGAAATATGACTGTCACCCCGAAAAAACTAGGGGTTAAGTGCTACCCCCTAACAAACTTTAAAAAATTAAAAATTTTTGGTGAATTCAAAAATTTTAATAAAATCTAAAGTTTTCGGTGAGCGTTAAAACCGAAAACGGGGTTCGATAGAGGACAATCATAGGAATCAGGAAATATGACTGTCACCCCCGAAAAAACTAGGGGTAAAACGCTACCCCCTAACAAACTTTAAAAAATTAAAAATTTTTGGTGAATTCAAAAATTTTAATAAAATCTAAAGTTTTCGGTGAGCGTTAAAACCGAAAACAGGGTTCGATAGAGGACAATCATAGGAATCAGGAAATATGACTGTCACCCCCGAAAAAACTAGGGGTTAAGTGCTACCCCCTAACAAACTTTAAAAAATTGCACATTTTTGGTGAATTCAAAAATTTTAATAAAATCTAAAGTTTTCGGTGAGCGTTAACACTGAAAACGGGGTTCAATAGAGAACCATCACAGGAATCAGAAAATATGACTGTCACCCCCGAAAAAACTAGGGGTAAAACGCTACCCCCTAACAAACTTTAAAAAATTGAAAATTGTTGGTGAATTCAAAAATTTTAATAAAATCTAAAGTTTTCGGTGAGCGTTAAAATCGAAAACAGAGTTCGATAGAGGGCAATCATAGGAATCAGGAAATGTGACTGTCACCCCCCAAAAAACTAGGGGTTAAGTGCTACCCCCTAACAAACTTTAAAAAATTAAAAATTTTTGGTGAATTCAAAAATTTTAATAAAATCTAAAGTTTTCGGTGAGCGTTAAAACCGAAAACGGGGTTCGATAGAGGACAATCATACGAATCAGGAAATATGACTGTCACCCCCGAAAAAACTAGGGGTAAAACGCTACCCCCTAACAAACTTTAAAAAATTAAAAATTTTTGGTGAATTAAAAAATTTTAATAAAATCTAAAGTTTTCGGTGAGCGTTAAAACCAAAAACGGGGTTCAATAGAGGACAATTATAGGAATCAGGAAATATGACTGTCACCCCCGAAAAAACTAGGGGTTAAGTGCTACCCCCTAACAAACTTTAAAAAATTGCACATTTTTGGTGAATTCAAAAATTTTAATAAAATCTAAAGTTTTCGGTGAGCGTTAAAACCGAAAACAGGGTTCGATAGAGGACAATCATAGGAATCAGGAAATATGACTGTCACCCCGAAAAAACTAGGGGTTAAGTGCTACCCCCTAACAAACTTTAAAAAATTAAAAATTTTTGGTGAATTCAAAAATTTTAATAAAATCTAAAGTTTTCGGTGAGCGTTAAAACCGAAAACGGGGTTCGATAGAGGACAATCATAGGAATCAGGAAATATGACTGTCACCCCCGAAAAAACTAGGGGTAAAACGCTACCCCCTAACAAACTTTAAAAAATTGAAAATTTTTGGTGAATTCAAAAATTTTAATAAAATCTAAAGTTTTCGGTGAGCGTTAAAACCGAAAACAGAGTTCGATAGAGGGCAATCATAGGAATCAGGAAATGTGACTGTCACCCCCCAAAAAACTAGGGGTTAAGTACTACCCCCTAACAAACTTTAAAAAATTAAAAATTTTTGGTGAATTCAAAAATTTTAATAAAATCTAAAGTTTTCGGTGAGCGTTAAAACCGAAAACGGGGTTCGATAGAGGAAAATCATACGAATCAGGAAATATGACTGTCACCCCCGAAAAAACTAGGGGTAAAACGCTACCCCCTAACAAACTTTAAAAAATTAAAAATTTTTGGTGAATTCAAAAATTTTAATAAAATCTAAAGTTTTCAGTGAGCGTTAACACCGAAAACGGGGTTCAATAGAGAACCATCACAGGAATCAGAAAATATGACTGTCACCCCCGAAAAAACTAGGGGTAAAACGCTACCCCCTAACAAACTTTAAAAAATTAAAAATTTTTGTTTAAGAATTATGTTTAAAAAATTTAAATTTTTTTATTGAATTTTGTTTAAAAATTTAATGTTATGTGTGTCTATATACTTTCAGACGTTTTAAAATAAAGTAATTAATTCAGTTTAGTAAAGAAATGAAAATTAATGTGTAAATTATACATTAATAATAAATAAATTGAATTTTCACATACATAAAAATTTTATTTCTTTATTATTACAGATTGGCAAGATGCGACATCCGGAGCTCTTTCATGATGGTTTTCTTCCACTATATTTATTGGTGTTACCGGTACTTCATTTCCAACTTCAATTGGTGGTACATTTTCAGCTTCCGCTTCAATAAAAAAATTTAAATTTTTTAAACATAATTCTTAAACAAAAATTTTTAATTTTTTAAAGTTTGTTAGGGGGTAGCACTTAACCACTAGTTTTTTGGGGGGTGACAGTCACATTTCCTGATTCCTATGATTGCCCTCTATCGAACTCTGTTTTCGGTTTTAACGCTCACCGAAAACTTTAGATTTTATTAAAATTTTTGAATTCACCAAAAATTTTTAATTTTTTAAAGTTTGTTAGGGGGTAGCACTTAACCCCTAGTTTTTTGGGGGGTGACAGTCACATTTCCTGATTCCTATGATTGCCCTCTATCGAACTCTGTTTTCGGTTTTAACGCTCACCGAAAACTTTAGATTTTATTAAAATTTTTGAATTCACCAAAAATTTTCAATTTTTTAAAGTTTGTTAGGGGGTAGCGTTTTACCCCTAGTTTTTTCGGGGGTGACAGTCATATTTCCTGATTTGTATGATTGTCCTCTATCGAACCCCGTTTTCGGTTTTAACGCTCACCGAAAACTTTAGATTTTATTAAAATTTTTGAATTCACCAAAAATTTTCAATTTTTTAAAGTTTGTTAGGGGGTAGCGTTTTACCCCTAGTTTTTTCGGGGGTGACAGTTATATTTCCTGATTCCTATGATTGTCCTCTATCGAACCCCGTTTTCGGTTTTAACGCTCACCGAAAACTTTAGATTTTATTAAAATTTTTAAATTCACCAAAAATTTTTAATTTTTTAAAGTTTGTTAGGGGGTAGCACTTAACCCCTAGTTTTTTGGGGGGTGACAGTCACATTTCCTGATTCCTATGATTGCCCTCTATCGAACCCTGTTTTCGGTTTTAACGCTCACCGAAAACTTTAGATTTTATTAAAATTTTTGATTTCACCATTTTCCAAAGTTTGCTATGGGATGTCTCTTAACATCTTAAATTTTCGGGGGTGACAGTCAAATTTTTTGATTCCTGGGGTTATCCTCTATTGATATTCATTTTTAGTTTTAATGTTCATGCAGAAAGATAGTTTTTTCTTTTAATTTAATTATATTAAAATTTTATCATTTTTTGTTTACATTTTTTTTTTGTGTAAACAAACATACACGTGCAAAAAGTTTGTTGGTGTTGCCACTTGTCGGTTTGATTTCTTCACGGAGATTAATTGTCGGTAATATGGTAATATGATGTCGATAAGATAGTAAGATGGTAATATGGTAATATGGTGAAGGGTATCAAAGATTCGGCACAGCCGAATCTTTTTTCAATTTCATTTTATTTCTTTATTGTTAAAGAACTGCAAATGAGACAAAATGTCGGACAAAATGAAGTGACCCAGCAAAAATTTGTTTGACTTTTGGTAATGACTACTTTTTACTAGACTCATTACGTGGTAATGAGTTGTCATTATTTTTCTCATTTTTGCCTAGGTTCAAATCTCAGTTGAGCCAACTTTTTGTTTTTACTTTTTTTTAGCAATTTTGTTTAAAATAAGTACCTATTAAGGTAATAGGGACCCGGGTATTCGTAGACATCACCATATAATGGCAATGAGTTTTTCAAACGATGGAGTTTTTTTTAAATATTTTTTTTTTTTTAACAATAAAAACATATTTAAATATAATATAGTATAGTTTATAGATATGGGTCAGTAGGTTATTATACCATTTTTAGAATTTTAAATATACCTTTAAGATCGGGAGCTATATCCGAAAGACTGATTTTCCGAATGTTAAATATAAAATACCAGTTGACCAAATTAAATTTTTTAAACTATATTTGAAAGACAAGAAATTATCCTTTTTAAAAAGTTAATACGGATATAATTCTATACTTCAATGGAAAAAGAAAAAGGTATCGCTTCATAAAATCGGACGAAAATTGTGGGTCCTATTTTATCAAGCGATACCTTTTTGTTTTTCCAATGAAGTATAGAATTATATTATGTATTAAAAAGAGTATGTATTTTAATAATGAGTGGGTCAAAAATAGATGTAAATTGAAAATAATAGAAGAAAAAATTCAATAACAGCATTTGTGTCTTAAATATTCAATAAAGTTTTGCTGTTAATTTAAATCCGTATTAACTTTTAAAAATAATAATTTCTTGTCTTTCCAATATAGTTTAAAAAATTGAATTTGGTCAACTGGTATTTTATATATAACATTTTAAGTCCGCGAAGTCCGGAAAATCGGTCTTTCGGATATAGCTCCCGATCTTAAAGGTATATTTAAAATTCTAAAAAGGGTATAATAATCTACTGACCATTATCTGATACCTTTTTATTTTCCAATGAAGTATAAAATTAGGTTATGTATTAAAATAAGTATGTCTTTTAATAAAGTGTGGGTCAAAAATAGATATAAATTCAAAATAATAGAAAAATATTCAAAAACTGAATTTGTGTCTTAAATATTCAACACAGTTTTGCTGTTTATTTAAATGCGTATATACTTTTTAAAAAGGGTAATTTCTTGTCTGAAATGGTGTTCTAGATATACAATTTTAAAACCGCGAAGTCCGAAAAATCGGTCCTTCGGATATAGCTCCCAATTTTAAAGGTATATTTAATTAATTTAATTATATTATATTCAAATATGTTTTTATTGTTTAAAAGAAAATATTTTAAAAATACTATAAAATCCCTCAGGTGCAAAATTGAATAAGTACATGCGAGTTGTTTTCGTTTTGTCAGATTTTTTCGTAGAGCAAAAGCATCAGTTTTTAAATTATAAATTATTTTATTAAATACTAAACATAAAATAATTTAAAGAAGAAAAATTTGGATTTGCTTTACTATTTTTATTTTTATACAACGACAGTGCACAAATTACAAGCATGTACTCATTTGTGCTAATTACTGTATATGAACTAATTTCATCATATATATAATCTCCCATGTTTTCATATTTATTTGTACCTCGATATGAGGTACATTCATCATATTGAATAAAAACAAACCTTGTCAATTTATATTTGTTCATATCTAAACTAAATGAGAATTAATATACTAAAAACTACTGGACTGATACACAAAAATATGTATTCAAAAGTCATTAAAAGCAAATAAAAATATAAGCTTAATGGTTGTAGAATTAACCAAATTTGTAAAATTAACAGAATGGTTGTAGAATTAACTAAATACCATTGAATAAATGATTGGATTTATCATAAATATGATTTCATATAAAAATAATTAAATACATATTATAATTCATTCAACCATATTCAAATTTTGATTGTGGGTAATTATTAAATGATCAAGCAGAATCATAAACGTTGCTATCATGAACATGGTATTTTTCAAATCAATGAAAAACGGCTATATAAACATTGAATAGTTGTAGTGATCATGCTTTTTTGTTCTATCTTTAATAGGTTAAAAATGTGACGTAATGAAAAAAAGCCCAAATGTTGCTTGTGATTAGAGTGACTATACCTACAATATCTGCTACATATTGGTTCCAATACTTTTTTAGTGTTGACCTGTGTTATTACATTTGAAAAATATGGAAAGAAATAAAGAAAGGAGTACTTATAACTATTTTTGCTCTTAATGTCAAGAGAGGGCTCAAACATATGCGTTTAAAGCTATGTTCACATTTGTCAAATATTTGACCAAATTTGCGTGACCACTAGTTTTACAGAAAAAATTGTTTGCCGTTGTTTAATCTTGCAAATGTTTTGTAAGTGAAAACAGCGTAAAACAAGATTCAGTACAATGATAAGTAAAAAAAATTTACCATTAAAATGCAGAAGTTAAAAAAAAAAATTTATACAGTGGTTACGTCATTTTGGTCAAATATTTGACAAGTCTGAACATACCTTAAGAAAAACCTGTTCTATGTAATACTAACTTTAACATGCTGCTAATATAATAATGCGACTCGTATTTGAAAAATAATCGTTAACGTTGTATAAGTAACATTTTCTTAGCATTTGTACTTTTGAAACCCATTTGTTTGAACCTTCTCTGGACAGAAAGAGTAGTGATAATTAAAATTATGTCTTCCTTTATATCTCCGTTTAGAGATTATAGTAACGATTTTATATTGTATTATCAGGGTTTCAGTCCCTTCAATTTCTTCTAATTTTCATTCTAAATTGTTATTTTTATTATGTATGTATGCATGTATGTACATATGTATGTATTATATTTTATTATTTTAGGGTTTAATTAATTTAATTTTAAGGGTTTAACTACTGAATTACACACACGATCTTCCGGTTTACACTTCGGGTAGATTACGTGTGATAATGCTCATCTGTTGGGTATGAAGCAGTGTTGCCAAAACGGCAAAAAGATCTGACGATATTTTTTTGTTCTTAGCGGATACCTTTTATTTAAAACCGCTAAGTGGTTTTTGTGGCTGCAATATTTTTCTACCTGGCGGTTTCTAGCGACTTTTTCCTTTATTGGAAATACATGGGTTTGAAACAGGAAGAAGAATATTCAAAAACATTTTTTTAATTCTACAACTAACTCCTGCCCAAAGACCAGCTAGAAATTGTTAATCCTTCAAAGTATTTGGAAAATACCTCAGTAATAACTGTGTTAAATTTCATTGAAATATATTTATCCGTTCAAAAGTTACGTTTTAAAAATTTTTCAGTAAAATAGTCACCCTGTCGTTATAAGAGGCGTGGCTTATTTATATTAAAATTTTTTGTGTGTTTAGCCAACATATGGAGGTAACTTTCTACGGTATTTTTATTTTAATATAAGCTTTGACATTTTTGTGCTCCACAAAAAACTAAAAACACAAAAATTAAAATTATCAAAATTCTAATAGGGCTAGCGAGGAGACTATTACCCCAACTGCAATCGGATTTGTTTTACATGCATTTATATTAACCATTCTTTTAGAATTTTTCAAATTTTCTAATTCAAAATAATATAACTTTTTATCTAAACCACATAAATATATGATCCTTGCACAAAAATTGTTTATTTTTGTACAGAATCCAGAGAATATTTTAGAAAAATTTTAGGACACAAATTGCACCCGCCAAGTTAAAAAAAAAAACTAAAAAAAAAACATGTCAAAAAATGGGTCAAAATTTTACTTTGGTCCAAATATCTCTAAAAGTAAAAGAGATAACCACACATATAAGCATATTTTTTGTAGAGAATTATAAGGACTATCTGTGTTTTTCAATCAAATCATAAATGAAATTTTGGCGATTTTTTAAAAAATGTTCATACCCGAGGTGACCAACTTTGGAGGTCCACCCCTCGTTCTTCAGACCCGCTACGATCCTGTCCTCCTCCAAATCAATTGCCACACACCTCAGGATTGCCCATGTGAAATATCATTCAAATACATCCCGCAGTTCTAAAGTTACAGAATTATTTCCAACGGACAAAAAAATAGGGTCAAGTATATTTGTTTGAAATTTTTTGAGTTTTCGACAAAGTTTTATGCAAAACAATAAAACTTTTAATGCCAAATCATTGCGAATATATTGGGTTATAAGCCTATACAAAAATAATATCCTTTAACATTATCCCGAAAACGGTACATCGCCTCAAAAAAAATAGTAATCTCGTCCACACTAAAAAATAGTAATTTTTTAGTGTGGACAAAAAAATAGGGTCAGCAGTAATTTTGTTAAAATTGTTAAAATTTTTTGGTAAAATTTTTATGAAACTTTAAATTTTTTAAATCTCGATAACGATATTAAAAATAAAAAAAACGAAAAAAGATGAAAATCATCGATTATCTCCAATTCCGAGAACTATTCATTTCAGAAAGTATCTATACATGTGGAACTATATGGGTAAAATCGAAGGTCTCAACAAAATAAGTACCGAAATCGATCATTATAGTTAAATAATTCTATTTTCAATTAAAAGGCAGAAGTTATAGACAATTTAAAACGATTTAATGTAAAAAAGTTCTTTAGGAACAAAAAACCACCAAAAATTTGTATCAAGTCCTGGATACACTTAATCTTTTTTAATTGATCTATAGATCCTTTCCGATACGAACAGTTTTCGGAATTGAAGATCATCGATGATTCTCATCTTTTTTTCAGTAATTTATTTTAAATATTGTTATCAAGATTTAAAAAAGTAAAGTTTCATAAAAAAATTTTAAAAAAATTTTAGCAAAATAAATGCTGACCCTATTTTTTTGTCCACACTGTAAAAGGACTATTTGTGTTGTAGATTTTATTTTTGTATATGTTTATAACGCATTATATTCGCAATGATTTGACATTAAAAGTTTTATTGTTTTGCATAAAATTTTGTTGAAAACTCCAAAAAATTAAAACAAATATTCTTGACCCTATTTTTTGTCCGTAACTGTATGTCAATCATTTTTTCTATTAAGGTAAATATAATTTGAAAACTTTGAATGCGTTTTCTTAAAAATTACAAACTATTATTAGATAATACAGATATAATTTATACAAATTAAGAAAATAATTTTGAGATTTTGCAATAATTAGTCAGAAGGACATTAAACTTCATACAGCCTACAGACACGTCTATATCAGACAGAATTGAAGAAATGGCATGGATTAGTACTGCGACTTAAGGTAATTTTACAAAAAAAAAGTCATTTCAGTGTGAGAGACTGTATGTATTTGCTAAACTGCTGCTTCAATTTAAAATAAATTTAAACTAAAGTTTTAGAGGATGACCTAAGCTTACAAGAAAATAAAATCTTATGGGAAAATAATAGAATTCAAGATGAACTACGTAACGTCAAAGCTTAACACTTCGAATTTAAAAATATTTTAGAACTTAACATCTAAGCATTTAAGTACAAATAAAAGACGATACCGTCATGTTTTAAATTTATTGATGATTTTTTGTTTTTCGCAAATAATTTTCAAAATAGAAAATTTTTTTTAATATACTTTGTGACTCCCAATGAATTCTGAACTAATATACATAAATTTTTTTTATTTCTTCTTAAGACAATAATGGAAGCAAATTCCTTCACATTTTTTCTGAAAATTCAAAAAGTTATTCGAATAATCGATTGACGTACAGTGTCCCATTTAAAAAATAAAATGGAAATAAATCTGGAATTTCCGAACGGATGAATGAATTGAATTTTTCAATGAAATTTTACAGAGTGATAGTAGAAGTGTAGGCGAGCTTAAGTTTTAAGTTTAGATTATATAGACCTACTGGGGGCGGGTCCACATGGTCCCAAATTTGGACACCTCGGGTATGAACATTTTTAAAAACAATCCTGATTCGTTATATCTGAATCGATTTCTAATATTTTTACAAAGAACAAAGAGATCTACAAGAAACATTGCCATGTGCATATCTTATCTATTTTAGTTTACGAGATATTCGGCTTCAAAGATAAGAATTTTTACATTTTGACCTACCTTGGTAAAATTTTTTCATTATAGCGGATCCAAACTTCACCCGATTTTCCGAAAATATTTTTTATTTTATTGACAACAAATAAAAAAAAATTTGTAAAGAAAAAAATTGTAAAAACCTTTGCAGAATTAAAAGTTATATGTATTTGAATTTGAATTTTTAAGTTATAAAAAAATTATCTTAAGTAACATATATACTATTTATATTTTCTTGAAATATAGCTTCATAATAAATTGTGTGATGGAAAAAAATTTTAAAAATTTTATTTCTGAGATAACTAGGGTCTCCCAAATTCGACCTATTTTTTTCATGATTTTCCAATTTTTGCCTCAATTTCTCAAATTTCAAAGCTGGAATTAAAAAAAGTTATACTTTTAACTTAGATTAATATAATTTTTTAATTTCTGGTAATAAAAATTTTTGCTCCCCGATATCAGTTCGAGAGATATAGTAAAAAAAGTAAAAAATCCCATTTTCTAAAATTTTTTAAAGTTTTTTGGGAATTGCGGGATTTTTGTTAATAAATGGAAAAAAAGCAAATAATACCTAAAACCATGCACCAAAAAATCTACTCGGGTGTAAAATTTCATTCAAAAATATCCACTAACAAAAATTTTACTTCAAAACTAAAAATGAATAATATATACAAAATCCAAAAGACTTGACAAAAAAAATGGCGAAAAATCTACTTTTTCCAAGTTCAAATTCAAATACATATAATTTTGGATTCTGTAAAAAATTTTACATTTTTTTTTCACATAATTTTTTTTATTTGTTGTTAATAAAACAAAAAATATTTCCGTAAAATCGGGTGCAGTTTGGACCCGCTATAATAAAAAAAAATTCACCAAGGTAGATCAAAATGTAAAATTTTATCTTTGAAGACGAATATCTCGTAAACTAAAAAAGATAAGATATGTACACGACAATTTTTTTTTTTCTAGATGTCTTCCTGTAGAATCCGTTCATGTAAAAATATTCGAAATCGATTCAGATATAACGAATAAGGATTGTTTTTAAAAATGTTCATACCCGAGGTGTCCAAATTTGGGACCATGTGGACCCGCCCCCAGTAGATCAGAAACTCAAAACCTAAGCTCGCCCACATTTCTACTATCACTGTGCGAAATTTCATTGAAATCGGATCATCTGTTCGAAAATTCCAGATTTATCTCCATTTTATTTTTTAAATGGGTGACGGTTAACTGACGATATATGTACATTAAGCTCGAAATTTAATATGTATCGAAATTTTAAAATTTATAAAATTATTCCTTCCCTTAACATTTCATTAATATACATTACTGCCTTTTATACACCTCACTACGCTGAAACTTGTCTATAATCTATTCTTTAAAAACAAAAATACATCATTTTGCCAAAAATACATGTATGTAACAAAAGTCTATGTATGCGCATAGAAAATAACAAATTTGTACAAACATACATACATACGAAAAAATATAAAAACCTAACGAACTGTACAAAATCGATTAAGGAGATTTTTTTGGTGGCATCAAAAAAAATCTGATATTCAAACTTATCCCTAAACGAGTGATAAACTTTTAATGTTTAAAGACATGTATGTCTGTGCGTTGATGAATCTTTATGTCAACGATACTTAGCCAGTAACTTACTAGCAATGCTTTTAAATGGGGAAGCCATGAGAATACCATGGCACTATGGGACTGAATCGAAATTTTTTGGAAACTTCTTATCGGTTGGATGGATTTACATAAAATTTCACATAGGCGTATTAGAGGAGCGTACAATATCAATTTTGAAAGGGAAAAATAAACGCTAAAATAATCATTTCGTTATACAAAATAACAATTTAAAACTAAATTTAGAAGAAATTGAGGGGGCAGAAACCCTAATACTGCGAAGTAAAATAGTAGCTATATCGCAATTCTCGCCAAAAAGAATATCATATTTCTAAGCGAAGAGATAAAGGAGAAAGTAATTTTAATTATTACTAGCCTAACTGTCCAGACAAGGTTCAAACAAATGGATTTCATATGTACCAAATTTAAGAAAACATTTTTTCTTAAATTTGGTACATATTACAAAAATTTCAAACTTCAGACTTTTTCATCTCAGTTTCCAAAATTTTCTCAGTTTTTTTTTCAAGTTTTAATAAGATTTTTGTTTATTTATCCAAATAACTGTATTTATGAATAGTTCTGGGAATTTAACGATTATTTTTCTACTACGGTTCGCTTTATTATATTAGCACAACAATTATGTGACTTTTACTTAGAACAGGTACTTCTAAAACTCATAAATTTGAACTTTTTCCTGGCAGAAAAAGCTAATTTATTTATAATTATTTTTTTCTTTAGATGATGAAACTCGTAATCTTTTGGCGAGAATATTGAAGTCGTTACGATTTTACTTCGTAGTATTAGGGTTTATCTCTCAATTTCTTCTAAATTTCGTTTTGAATTGTAATTTTGTATAACGAAATGAATCTTTTAGTCTCAGATTCTAAAATGTTGCACTTTAAAGGCAAATACATTAATTTTACCTTATTTTCCTTATCTGGAGTCAAGAAATCTTTCTGGATTGTGGTCGAAGACTTTTCGATAATATGGCCGTATTCATGATTATTTTCTAAACTTAATAATAATTTTAATATAATTTAATTAATATAATATTAGAATTTAGCACTTCTTAAGCATATTCCTTCCGTTTTGTATCAAGAAATTCAAAAATTGGAAGCCAAATCATAGATATTATATAAAGTGTCATTTTATTTTGTCGCACAAAATGCATGACCAACACAACACTTTTACCCCAAACTCGAAATACACATATTTCAAAAACTTCTTTTTTATATTAATTTAAAGAATATAATACGACATATACCCCATTATGCACCTAGAAGACAACAATTATGAACTTAATAGCAAGAGTAAAAAACCGCACTTTAGTTTGTCCGACAGTGTATCTTGAAAACTATAAGAAATAAATAGCATATGCAATGTATGATAGTGGTCTTATCGAAAGCTTTAAAAAGATGTAAAAATATTTGAAATCGAATAAGAAACAAAAATTTGACAAGCGGTGCCTAATAGCTTCATAGGGGTCCCACCCCGAAACTTGAAACTGTGCTCTCCTGTGCTACGCCTAAGAGAAGTTTTATTTAAATCAAACCAGCCGATTAGAAGTAACAGATTTATTTCCAAAAAAAAAAAAAAATGTCGATTCTACCCCACTGTACATTGCAAAGGGTGTGAATTTCCAGTTTGTTGTGAAAGTACAAGTGAATAAAAACTTGTTATTTTTTTTTTTTTTTATCAGCCTGCAACAACAAAAGTGGATTTTCACTGGGCCAAAAAATAGACAAAAATAAATAGACAAAATTTGTGAAAAATTAGCTGCAATCGATATTAAGCCCATAGACCAAAAGAAAAGGAAAAAAATCTCATAACATATAGTATACTTAAACAAGTGAGAAAAATATAAAATATATGACACTACACCATTCTGTATGTACAACAAAATTCGGGAGGGATCTCATAAGTATTGCATGCGTGTAATACAGAAAGCTACTAATCTTAAACGATTAAAATTAAAAAAAAGCCATCCCTTAACCCATCTCATAAAGAAAAAAAAATTCTACTTTTTAGCCGGCATCATATGACATGGGAAAAACAATGGCTTAGAGTAGTATTTTCCGATGAAAAAAATTCAATTTAGAAAGACCAGATGGCTACAGTTATTATTTACACGATTTGCGAAAAGAAGAAATTTATTTAGAGCGTCATCACAGCTGTGCTGGAGGTGTAACGGTCTGGGTTTCAGTTTCCTACTATGGAACAAGCGATTTGCAATATTTTACTTCAAAAATGAACGCGAATTCGTATATTACTGTTCTTAAAAAACATTTCCCCATTTTTCCAATATTTTTAGTTCTATATCATGGACATATCAACATGATAATGCACCTATTCATACTGCAAATGTGGTTAAAAACTGCATTAGCGGAAATTTTTTATAAAAACCATACTATATAATAAATTTAAACTAAGATTCTTAACTCCCGTGGGAAAATTTGTAATAATGGTTTTGTGTATGCATTAACAACAATAAACTTTTCAAATATTTTACTTAAAAATGTACCATTTTCGAAAAGTACAAAAGATATGTTTGATATATTTCTAATAAAAAAGATAATATTTCAAATTTATTTTTATGCTTTTGTTTTAGAAAGTTCGTAGGGTGCCAATAAAGTATCAATTTTTACATTTTTAACGTTCGAAAGTTCAGGTCTGTTCAGGTCTATAGGTAGCAAACCGTTCAAAATTCAAGGAAACAATCAACTACAAAAATGTACCTAAGATCTCAATAAACAACTCACGCGGTCACGCACCGACAAAGCAGTAAGTTCAGCACACGCATTAAGGGACGCAGTGCACTATATAAAAGCGATACGACGCTCACATAGAGGCATTACACAGCTCAGCGGTGAAAGCTATAGAGAAAGTGCTACAGCATAATTCGCACACAACATTGGCAACTGACAATTTCAATATGCAGTGTGAAAAAATTGATTTATTTTGCTACGTTTGCGGTGATCAAATCAGAAAAAAAAAAGTTCTATAAGATTTCAAAAGGAAAATAATCTTTTAACTAGTGAATTCAAGCCGGTAAACTGGATTAATCGCCCAGGTGATCATGATGCCACCAGTTGCTATACATGCGTAAATTACACATGTTGTCTAAATCGTCATGCTGAGAAGAACAAAATTTATAAAGCAACTGTAACAGTCACACTACCAGTCACCAAGGCCGCCAACTCCAGATCGTAGGACAGAATTTACAGGAAAGACTAGAGCAAGTGGTGTTACTTATGAAGATCCATTTGATACCGATTATAAGCCCCAACAGGGAAGAGATGGACCACAACTAATAACACAAATGGAAATGGATTTCATTGTGGCCATATTGGTACTATCGCAGGGACTTGCCATATTTTTAACAGCGTTTTTAAAGCAAAGAAAACTCACACATGCTAATGTTAACTCTACGGCGTACCTCAAACGGCAAGCTGAATTTCAGAGCCTCTACACTCTAAATGATGACAATTCGTCCGCTTACTGCAACGATATGAAAGCTTTGGTGGTAAAAATGGGAATGAACTACATCGATAGTGAGTAGAGATTATTTATTGTTGGTTCTGTTTCAAGCTTGAAAGCAGTGTTGTTGCATGTGTCGAACCGAAAACCTTCCATTCCGCTAGCAATGGGTATTAACATGAAAGAAAGTTATGAAACCTCAGAATCAATTCCAATGTAATTCGTTGAGACCAAGAGGAAGTGTGAAGGAACAAATGAAACAACATAGACTGAAGAATGCACCTTTAATTGACAATACTCAAGACATCTTGATCCCACCGCTCCACATAAAATTGGGAATTGTTAAAAAATTCATCGAAGTGGCCGTTGTAAATTGTCCAAACGCATTCGACTATTTGAAAAGCGTTTTCTCAAAGCGTAGCGATGACAAAATTAAAAAAGGTATTGTAGTAAATTTAAAACAATTTTTTGTTCACCTCATTGTACTATTTACACTATCCCAGCAAAAACTTTGCTTGCCATGTAATGAATTAAGAAGCTAATATAATGGCTCTTCACAACTTACACATTAGATAAATAACTCATTATTTTAACACGGCGTAGTCATTAGTGGCAACTACTTACTCTATATTATTACAGGTAAGCATTTCAGAAAGTCATTACTTAAATGTCATTGCAAGAACTAATTACTTTGAATCTATTCAATAACTCATTAATTTCAAAGTATTACAGAAGTCATTATTAGCAAAATGAATAGTAACTAGTTACATTATCGGTTACAAATAAATACTGAAATATGGAACAATAAAAAGCAGATATTTTTTTAATTTATTTATTTAAAACATAAACAATTTAAAATATTCAAACAAACAATTATAATTTTTCATGATTAAATTATTATGTATGCATGGAGTACCCCAATGGATTTGTTGACAATAAGCTAGTGTGCCTGCCTTTCGTCATGTGTTCGACTCCACCAGAGATAAAAAGTACGTTCATGTAATGCAGACAGTATGTTGTTATCATTGAAAAGTAAACATATACGTAACTACATGCCATTACCAAGTTTTTGCTGGGATGTTAATGTTTTCTATTCTGTCTTTTTTTTTTGTCTTCATTTAACAGGCGTACTTAGTGGTCCTGATATTAGAAAGCTATTCAAGAGCAACTTTAATTCATCGCTTGATGAAAATCATTCAATAGCATGGATTTACCTTCAGTGTGTATGCACCAGAGTCTTGGAAGGGGATCGAGACGTGGAACCGGAAGCAAGAGAATGGGTGAAAGAAATGCTTTATTATTTTGAGAAAATCGGCACATCGATGACATTAAAGCAACATTTTCTTCATTTTCATTTTGACGATTTTATCAAACAACTCCCTACCGAATCCGATGAGCAAGGACAACGGTTTCACCAAACCACAATGCCCATGGAAAAACGGTACAAAGGCAAAAAAACTCGACGCATTGCTTGCAGAGGTAATATCAATTTTATTGATGCATTGTTTTGCATTCTTCATTTTTTGTTTTCTTTTCTAATTAGAATTATAATTCATTTCAGATATGTTGGTGGAGTCACAAGATCACCCGGTATGATGTTAATGAAGTATTTGAAGAAGAAAAAGCTGATGATGGAGGGCAATCTGGAAGCAATGTGCAATCAGAGTCAGATTCGGACGATTTGGATCCACACAAGTCCAGGACCATCAACATTATAAACATAATACGAATATTTTTTTTATTATTTTTGTAATAGATAGCATAGTATCTTAATGTTGAAGTAAAGAAAAAAAATGAAATTAAAAAATTTTCGGGAAATTTTTCACTTTTGCGGCTATCTTAGCGCTACCTAAACGGTGTTAAGCATCATTCCTAGGAAGTTCATATGTTCTAAAAAGTTATTTATTGAGATTTTAGGTACATTTTTGTAGTTGATTGTTTCCTTGAATTTTGAACGGTTTGCTACCTATGGACCTGAACAGGTGAAAAAAGGTTAAAAACGAATTTTTTAAATTTTTTTGCGATTTTGATCTTGATTTTATATGTTCACAATTTTTGTTCTTTATGACAAGAGCTACAACTTTGCCAGAGAGTAAATCAAAATTGCGAACGGTTTGCAAGATATGAGCCTGAGAAAATTATCACTTTTTTGCAAAAATGACACCGAGGCCCCAAATCTTTGGGGGCCCATAAAAAAAAGTGCATGACTTTGGGCAAAACTGGGAGACACGGGTCTTTTTTTTGGTCTTTTATCACGTAGTGGTGTTTTTTCGTGTTGCACTGTGGTATTAAATATTTTATGTTTAAATTTTAATATTACCATTTTCTCTAAAAAATAATAATATTAACTTATATGAAAAATTATTTACATAGGTAATTTTGCAAAACCTAAACAAGTCGAGATATCGACAAATGCTTTGGTGGTCTTGTGTAAAATTAGTAGGGGATTTAAATGCATTAATAAAAAAAATGCAAAATTTTTGCATAGTAAATTCAGTCAGCGCAGGGACAAATGCTTTGGTGGTCTTATGCTTTTTAAAAATCTGAATTGATTTGTTCACAGTTGTAACTACCGAATAGTTTCTTTAGTTGTAACTAATTTGAAAGCCAAAAAAAAATCGGCAGTTGCAACCGAATCATTAGGTAATAATAAATGAAATACATACATATGTATTTTTATATGTATTATTTATAATTATCGCTTTTTTATTAGTATTCAATAATTAGAAATAATCAAGGTTGGAAACCGATACCGTTATGAATACCGATACCGATTAAATACCGTTTGAAGTTGGTTACCGTAACTGATACCGATACCGAAATTATTATTTTGTTAAAAATACCGGTATTCAAATACCGTTTTCCCCTGTACCGGTATATACCGGTATTTTAGTTTCGGTATTTTAAAAATACAAATTTTCAACATAATAATAATAAGAGTTCATTTAATGTAATATATGTAGATTTTTGTTTGTAAGAGGACATTTAATGTTCACTTCTTTGTTATATGGATTGCAATAAATATATTTTTAAAGAGGTTTCAATGCCTTAAACCTAATGCGAATTATATTTGATAAATAGTTTTACTGTGTAAATTATTTATTGTTATTTATTAATACGAGAGTACACCTGGGGTGCTTCGCTATCCCTATAGTATTGTACTAAAAAAATATACAAATAGTTTTTTGATATACGTATGAGTAGTTACTTTTACCGCTTATAACTTCTTAAATACTGAACGGATTTTAGTTCTTTTTTTATATTCTGCATATCTATGAGAAAATATCTTTTTAATGGTATATTTTCTATAAAAGTCGCATGTTTAATGTGAGCGTAAAAGGGATTACAGGAATTGTGTTTGCCAATTAATTATATAGAAGATGATCTCAATTATTTATCATTTGAACATACTATTGAAATTATTGATAGGTTCTTGATATTTGCTTCTATGAAGATTTTTTACTTAATTTTGGTGTCTCCAAAAGACCGACAAATGTTCTTCAGAAGTTTACAACTTGGGCTATCTTTGAAAAATGAATACTTTAAAAGCACTTAAGTGAAAGAAAACTGCATGAATTTCAACAATAGGTTATATATTTTCGAAATTTGTTTAACGAATATAATAGAATATGATAAATCCAGCTGGGAACTATGTATACATATAATTTCATTATTCTTTGAATTGCTTGTATAGGATGAATCTTAAGTACGGATTCAAATAAACATCATGTCAGCACTAAGAAGCATCAAGAAAAAACTAAAACTTATTGAAGGGATCTTGTAGGCATCTTAAATATATGATATACATTTTTTATTGGTATGGACAACATCCGTAATTAATCTCTAGAAATTTGGAAAAAACAAAAAAAAAATTAATTGGATTATAGCATTATGTTCCAATTATTATAAAAAGTTGAAATTTTTCGAAAATATTTTATTCGATCACTTTTACAATTTAGGTAGGTGATACACAGGAAAAATTTTTTTCAACATAGTTGTGTCATTTTTGCATCAAAATTTAATAAATTTATTTAAGCAAAAATTAAATAAAAATAAAATTTAATTATACTTTTATATCATATATAAAATTTTAATTTATCCAATCAACTACTTGATTGATTTAATTAATTTATTAATTGGGTATTTTTTTCTGTTTTGTATTTTTTACAGTTTTTAGTAATTGATATAATCATTTCGGTAAGAGGTGCAAATTTAAACAAGTTTATTATTGAATGAATTATTTTCATATAAATGTTTGTTAATTGGTGACTTTTTTCTGTGTACACTTTAATTACTTTCAACAATGTTGATGGAACACCCTATTGAATCTACAGACAATTTTATCATTTTTACTAACACTTAAATTACCTCAAACGGTTTTGGGTAAGACGTTCATTAGTCACTACTTTAAAAATTATTAAACTCTGAATTTTTAAGTGAATTTTTAATAAATTCATTTTCAAAGAGACTTTCGAAGCTTGTGTAAAAATGTTGAAATAAAGTATATGAAATGTCTTTCGTTTTCTGGCTCAAATACGACATTTTTTTAAACATGTCTGATATATGTATGAATAACGATTGTGCGGATATCCAAAAACGTGTTTCACAATGTATAAGTCAAAACTCATTTAATTTCAAAAATCAGTACAATAACAATTGTTTAAATTTATTTTTCTCTGTATATTTACAACTGTGTTTAAACCTGATATTGGAAGGATTCATCTCTTATTTGGTTTCAGTTATTAAACTAATGATTTAAGAGATAATTAAAGTATTTAATCCGCGATACCGGGGAGATCAAAAAGTCCGGGAAATTTCTCCTGAGCGTTTTCAGAGTTTGAATTACATTTGAATTTCTTACTTTCATTCAATCTTGGTTATGGCGCGTCGTTTTAATCCCCTGCAACTTTAAACACTTCTAGTGAGTAAATTGAACATAATTAGTACTTTCTTGCTAGAGCACTATTTCTCCTCTACAAAATCTTTCGTCCGAAATTATTTTTCGCGGTATTCTGTTTTTTGTGCTACTCCACAGATCTTTCGCATAATTGTACATTTTGCAATTTTTATAATAAAATTAGCTTTTTTGTGCAAAAAATATTTGCAAAATGCATGGAACGATTTTTGTCTTTATTAAAATCTGTGGTAAATACAAATTTTGTCCAAATTTTTAACTTCACTGTACTGCAAAAAATTATACAAATTTGACTTTAAGAAGTCGAGTTTAGGAATAAATTCTTTGGTGCCATAAAACAAGCAATTGTAAAAATTTTATGAAGTTCTCTAACGAAAAATATTCATATTTCAAATATTTCAAGAGAAAATTATTAAATTAAATATTTTTATTTTTTTAAATTAAATACACAAATATGTAATTGAATCATTTTTTCGCGAAATTTAATTAAAAATTATTTAAAAATGTAACTTTTATAAGATTTTTCCAGCTTTTTTAATAATAACGGTATTTACCGGTATTTTTATTTCGGTACCGGTATACCGATACCGATATAATTTAAAATACCCTTATCGATACCGTTACCGAATTAAAAATAAATTGAATACCAATACCGTTATTCGTTTCGGTTTCCAACCTTGGAAATAATGTATGATATTTAAACATATTTGCATGTACCACATCGTAGTTTCATCCAATGTAAATGGATTCCTCAAATAATTTTCTCTGAATAGTTCTCTGATGTCTGTTCAATTTAATAGAGATTTCGCACAATTCGTTTCGTTATTGTTGTAGACCCTTCCTGTAAATAAAAATTTATGTATTCACATCTACATACATGTGTATGTTCAAAAGAATTTGTACCAGCAACGTATTAAAAATACAATACGTTGCTGAAGATTTTGAACTATTTAAATAGTTTTAACATATTCGCTGTTACTTATTTTTACGATTTTTATAAAATAAATTTGCAAATTTTTTTAATTTGTAAAACAAAAATAAAATGTCAAGAACAATCAATATTGGTTAAGAGAATCTTTTACTAAAAGGTTTCATTTACGACGAACGAATTAAGAACAATTTCTCCTGCTGTAACTGAAAAATTGTTATACAGTGAAAGCTCCCATAGGCGGAAAGCGATCGTCACACTGATTTTGTCCGTTAATGGTAGATGTCCGTCTATGGGATATGGATAGGGTATTCACTCGAATATTGTTTGTTCGATTAATCGACAAATTAAAATCAAACAACTGTTCGATTAAATTAAAATCAAGAATTTCGAGTAACAATTAATTCGAGCAAATTATGCCGATTAATCGAATGACTCGAGTAAAAAATATTTTAAATATTTTCTTTCTAAACTAGTTTTTTTTAGTTTTCTAAAAAATTTAGCTTAAAAACAATGTTTCAAAATTTGTATAGAATGTTTCGAATCTAAAAGTGATACCACAAATTGAAATTTTATTAAAAAATGTATTTAGTAAAAAAGAACCGAATATATGCCTGAATTACAATACATAGTTAAAGGTCGTTTTTTAGTTACAAAAATAAAATAAAAATATAAACGTCACTTTAAAAAATTATAAAGCAAAATTCAAATAATTTTAATATAAAAAAATATTAAATAATAAGAAATAAATTGAAGGATTTTTAACTTGATTTAGAAAAACATATTATTGGTTCTATGAATGAAAGTACATAGTTTATATACCAATAAATGCTCAGTCTGATGTAGAGGATATGATGGTGATGGTTTGATTGAAATTTGTTATATAGAAGGAATTTCGACTTTATCTAAAAAAAGGATAGTCTAAAGTGCTTTTTGTCATTTTCAAAATGGAATAACTAATAAATATGTATATTTTCACAATTCTTTCACAGCTTAACGGACAAAAATCCATATAATATTTGTGTAAAATATTATACTGAGTTGGTTTTACTAAATTATAACAAAAATAGGAAGTAATGAGAAATAAAATATTTTACATTTTGGTAGAAATTGTGGTTTAATTCACAATAGAGCCAATTAAATTCTACGCGTACATTTGGGAGAAATAATTATTTATTTTAAATTTACAAAAAATTTGTTCATTAAATGGAGAAAAGTAAGTAGTTCTAACTAATTGTATACTTTACTAATTTTTTATACAATTTTATAGAATTTCTTATATTTATACCCTACACCACCATAGGTGGTGTAACACAGAGAAAAAATCTTTGGACCCCCATCTTAAAGTATACCGTTCGACTCAGAATCACTTTCTAAGTCGATTTAATGATGTCCGTCCGTCTGGTCGGCTGGCTGTCCATGTAAAGCTTGTGCGCAAAGTACAGGTCGCAATTTTGAAGATAATTTGACGAAGCCTATTGAATTTGGTTATGATCGGTCCATTATTTCAACTAGAATTATAGAATTATTTCACCGGAATAGAGTTTTAACACTTATAGATGCCTAAAAAATAGGAATATTTTAATGAAATTTAGCACAAATAAGTTTTATTTAATCACAAATCTATTTGCCGATCGGTCCATAACTGACCATAGCTCCCATGTAAACCACTCTGCCGAAAATCACATTAACGTGCATAAATCCCATACAAATGTTAGTATTATGTTAGTATTTAACACAAGTAAGTTGTATAAAAGTAAAAACAAAATTATGTGGATCGAAATGGTGTTGGGAACAGCATTTAATATTGCTGTTCTATGTGATTTGATGTAGCTGATTGAAGATGTTGTCACATTAAAATCTAGGGCTAACTGCTTCCCTTGAACTCCTTTGTCAAGCTTTTCTAATATTTTGACTTTAGTTTCCAATGATAAAGTGTTTTTTTTTTTTTACGTTTATTTGACATTTCTAATGATACACTTTCACTTTTTAATAGAGACTGCCAAAATATGTACACGCGTATCAAATTTCGCAAATATACATAAATGCGACAAAAAAACAACAAATAGGGAGTAAACATATATTATTTGGTGATTCCCCTTTTTAGTTTAACAATGTTCAAACAGAAAAAAAAAATAAATTGGAGATTTCTTGTGTTCAAATAACAAAAAAAAAAAAAAAAAAACGCTCGGAAATTAGAATTTTAAATTCGATTCGAGCCCTATCCTGCTTTCAACAGACAGACAGACAGACGGACAGACGGACGGACAGGACCCAGAAAATATATACTTTGTGGGGTCTTAGATGATTCCTTCGACATGTTACACACGGAATGACAAAATTAACCATCAAAAAGATGGGGGGTATAAAAAAAAAAAAAAAATATATATATATATATATATATATATATATATATATATATATATATATATATATATATATATATATATATATATAACATATATAACATATATATATATATATATATATATATATATATATATATATATATATATATATATATATATATATATATATATATATATATATATATATATATACATATATATATATATGTATATATATATATATATAATATATATATATATATATATATATATATATATATATATATATATATATATATATATATAATATATATATATATATATATATATATATATATATATATATATATATATATATATATATATATATATATATATATATATATATATATATATATATATATAATTAAAATTTGCTTAAATATTTATGAATATGTGTCTTTTTTGCTTTGATAATGCCGTTGTTTCTCTGTACTTAATATATTCATTGATAGTAAAATAAATAGGTCTAACAAATTTGGTCCATCTCTTTGAACCAAATTTTATATTAAGGATAGTCCGAAGTGCGATTTTGTCTCATAACCTCACTTTTTAATTTGGACATATACTACTTATGTAAAACAGAGGTTTTCAGTTATATTCAAAATGTTTGTAAAATATTTTTAAGTATCGGAAATCTACTAAACCCAGATTTATTTTCAGAATGTTTTATAATTCATAGTTCAATTATGTTCAATATTTAGAAGGCATTAAGATAATCATTTAATATTATACAAATGTATACAGTTTTTGAGATAATTTACTCTTATTTGTATTATAGTGATCTCGTGATTATGTTTTAGTTCAATTTTGTGGAAAAATGTTTCGCAACTTTTAATTTTCTAACAATTTTCAATAATCCTCTGCATTACAACTTTTCAAAATATGCTTGGATGACTTCTCGGTTTTTTCACGAATGGTTTCACCGAATATTTATTAAAGAGGTAAGAACAAATATTGATTTCAGGTTCAGTAATTTTAAAACATTTAAAATTTACAGGTGATCTGCTTTTCTCAGGAAAATAATTTGCCACCGAAAGCCATTTTGCTTATAGATAATTGCTCCGCTCATGCACCCATTGAGAAACTTAAAAGTGACGATGGAAACATAGTGGCATTATTCTTTCCACCAAATGTAACAGCTGCTTTACAACCAATGGATCAAAACCCTATTAAGTTAACAAAGCTCAATTACAGAAGTATGTTTCTTTCTCAATTAATTGCTGAAGGTGGTGAACTGAAGAATCATTTGAAATCCTATTCAATCCGCAGTGCAATATTATTACTGACACAAGCTTGGGATGAGGTACAACAAAGTGTTATGAAGAAATCTTGGTCAAAGTTTTCCAATTCGGACTCTAACCAATACGACAGCGACGATGACGTGCCAATAGCGTAATTATTGCAAATAGATCAGGGCTGCAACGAAGCTATTCAGAGAACTCAAGCTCTTTTAGAAGAAATAGCTCCAAACGATTGCATTGGTATAGAAGACATCGACAGATGGAATTAAGATGTGTTTGATGACGGATCTGTATATGTTCTCAGTATATGTTCTCAGCAGCGAAGACGATGTTGTTGAAGTCTCACCAGTTGTCTCTAATACTACAGCCATTGAAAGCGTAAATAATTTAATAAAATGGTTCAATAACAGTGAATTGTTTTCCACTAAGCACATAAGCAATCTTTTGGCTCTCCATATTGATATTTCGGATTCGATGAAACCAAAAATACAAACAAATATAACTGATTATATGTCAAACAAAGATTAGTTGTAAATTTGGCCATTGTGCAGTCTATCCCTCCAATAACTTTTAACTTTATTATTTAATATTTTTTTTTCAAATACATATGTAAAATATTTTAGTTTTTTGGACTGAATTGTTATGTTTTTTAATTTAATTTATAAAAATACATTTAATGTATTGGACTGAATTGTTACGTTTTGTTTTCTTGTTTTTATCAAATAAAATTGAATTAAAAAAAAGATCAAAAGTGTTTTATTTTAGTTTTTGGAAGTAAATTTACTCAATGTTTTATTTTTTATTCGAAAAAAATAAACGTCCAGAAATTAGAATAATTCAGAAATTAGAATTGCCTCAAAAACAAAGTGATTCTAATTTGTGAGCGTCTACTGTATTCCCAAAAATACTTTATTGTGAAAAATGTTTTAATTGTATTCAACATACTGATAATACTTAGAAATATTAAAATACAATTAATTTATTTCCTTGTGTTCTTTAAGTGGAATCCATTTGAGTCAAATCAGTTTAACTGACTATTATTTCTATTGTAGTAGCCTTTATTTAATTTCAATTGTATTTGTATGGCTATAGAATAAAAAAAAAATGTGTTAAATTTAAAAACCTTAAATAGTTTCAACAAAAATTTGATAAGATTTATTGAATTTTAATATTGAGAACCAATTTCTAACTAATATTTTTTCCGGGTGTAGTCTAGGTATACGATATATACTTTTGGCCAAAGGTCTATTTTTCTGACTCTATGTACATTTGCGTCCGTTACTTAGATTATATTTATCTCCACTAATACGTGGGGGAATGATTATTCTCATCGTAAGGTAGGTTCGCTGATTCAAAAATTATGGTGGGCAATTTTTTTAAATTTAAGTAAAATCTACTAAATAGATTTAATAAATTTTATAATTGGAAATTTTTTTCTGTTTTTTACACTTTTTAGTAATTAGGTAAGAGGTGCAAATTTAAAAAAAATTATAAATTGAATGAATTATTTACTAATATATTTGGTGATAAGTGACTTTTTTCTGTATATAAATTGTTGTGGTATCAATTTCTTTTCGTATAAGCTTCTCCACACGCTTATTTAGAGAAGTATAAAAAAATAGCAACGAGATAATATGTTTGTTTGTATACCCTTGTTAAAAGTGTTCAATAAAATAATTTATAGGATTAATAACTTTTGCTACGAATAAAGTTCATCTATTGAGTGTGTTTTTTTTTTTCCTTCTTCCCATTTATCAAAAACCGTTTGAGAAAAGAAATAACTTTGAATACCAGCACTAAGTTTAAAACAATATATATTTTTATACCCTACACCACCATAGGTGGTTGGGGTATTATGTGTTTGTGCTGATGTTTGGAACGCATAGAAAAAGTTATTCAACACCCACCTTAAAGTATACCAACCGACTCAGAATCACTTTTTAAATCGATCTAACATGTCCGTCTGGCTGGCTGGCTGGACGGCTGGCTGTCCATGTAAACCTTGTGCACAAAGTACAGGTCGTAATTTTGAAGATAATTTAATGAAATATAGCAGGTCGGACTTTTATGGTTATGATCGGTCCATTATTTCACATATCCCCCATACAAATGTCCCCCCAGACAAGAGTTTTAGCACTAAAAAATGCCTTAAAAATAAGAATATTTTAATGAAATTCGGTGCAAAGAAGTTTTGTACAAGTATCAATCTTTGTACCATATTTTATGAAAATCGGTCCACGATTGACCATAGCTCATATATAAACCCCTCTTCAGAAAATCAAATGTTAGTATCAAGTTAATATTCGACACAGTTTTATGTAAGTAGAAACAACATTGCAAAATTTTATGAGAATCGGTCCATAATTTACCATAGCTCCAATATAAACTCACTTCCGGGAATCGCCCTATACCTAGCAAAAACTTAGCTTCTATTTTTAAAAGCAACAGCTTCCTGTATGCATTACAATGTAGCCTTATTCGCCACTCGCAGCATTACCTAATAGTACATCAATAACTAGTATTTAGTAAATATGAAAGTAATTTAATTTTTACATGGCTAAGTTGTCTAGAGCGCCTAACTAAAAAATGTGTACTTAAATTCAAAGAGAGTTCAACTCCCACTTGAGGCAATTTGTATACCCTTCACCACAGGTGTAAAGGGTATATATAAGTTTGTCATTCCGTCTGTAATTTCCACAATTTTCGTCGGAGAGCAAAAAAGTTTATATTTTCGGGATCCTTGTAAGAAGCGATGGCGATAGGACCATGTCCGTCCCTCCGTCCGTCCGTGTGTCGGTTGAAATGGCGTTTATGAAGCCCACCGATAACTGGCATATACAATATATATATATCAAACGATTGGAAATCTTTTTGAAAATTTTGCTATTGAAATTCAGCAAGATCGGTTCATATATTGCGGAGATATGCTTAAAAAACCGGTTTTTACAACCGGTTTTTCCACTTTCTGAAGCCTCTGTATATACTAGCGACTTTTTCAAAGAAGGCTCGGACATTTCTTTTTTTTTTAATTTGTTTGCTAAAAAAATTAAATAAATTGGTTCATAATAACTGAGATATCGGGAAAAACGCATTTTTGATTTTTTGAAGCCCTTGTTTAACCTATGGATTTTTATTTTTATATAGATCGGTCATAAATTTCGGTTTTTTAAATAAACCAAATTCGTTCATAATCAAAAGAGTTATGGACAAAAAACTAAAACATATACAGTGGTGGCCACGAATTTAAGACACGACATTTCACTTATATATTTCTGATAATTTTTACATCTTATCGAACAAATTTTAGATCCATGTTATTTTTTAAAGATCCTAGTAATGTTATGAAAAAAAATCAACAATAGTTTGTTACCTATATTTAGTTTCCAATTTTTATTTACATATTATACAGATTAATACAAGTTTAAGCCTGGTCATGAATTTAGGACATAGGCAAAATAAAAGTTAATTCACAAAAGTAAAGCTCAGCTTCATAAAACAATATTAGTATTTAGTGGGAAATCCTTTATTTTGAATCACAGCAGCGCATCTCCTGGGTAAACTTTCAACTAAGGCCATACAGCGCTCCTTTGGAATGGCATACCAAGCCTTTTGAATTTCTTCCCATAAATCAGTCAAATTTTTTGGCTTTACTGCTCGTACATGCTCCTCAACATCATTCCACAAGTTCTCAATTGGATTGAGATCCGGGGATTGAGCTGGCCATTTCAGAACTGTGATATTATTTTCCTCTAAGCAACTCTTCACTAGGCGTGAAGTGTGCTTAGGGTCATTATCATGCATAAATTTCCACATTAGAGGCATGTTGTCTTCAGCGAATGGTATCATGATGCTTGTCAGTATGTTTTTGTAAATATGCTGGTCCATTTTATTGATAATCTTCTGAATGGGACCTACACCATGCCAGGAAAATGCTGCCCACACCATGACATTTCCACCACCATGCTTAACCGTTTTAAGGGTGTACTTTGGGTGATGCTCCAGGTTTGGAGGACGCCATACGTACTGTTTTCCATCAGAACCAAAGCGACAAAACTTCGACTCGTCGCTCCAAAGTATATTTTTCCAAAATGTTATCGGCTTATTGAGATTTTCTCTTGAAAACGCTAGTCGGGATTTAATATTTTTTTTTTGACACAAGTGGTTTACGTTGTGCAATACACCCACGTAAGTTCTTCTCATTCAGACGTCTTCTTATTGTCCTGGACGATATATTAATACCAAAATCCGATGAAATCTCATTTTTAATTTTACTTGAGCTCTTGAAAGGATCTTTAGCAGCTGATTTATAAATTAAGCTATCCTCCCTGGGTGTAGTTTTTCGGGCTCTAGGGTGCTGTTTGACATTTTTGGTAGTGCCATGTTGCTTGATGTGTTCCAGTGCATTGTAAATCTTGGATCTGGAACATTTTAGTAGCTTGGAAATTTCCATTACTGTTTTTCCATCAGTATTCATTTGTTGGATCAATTTTCGCTCGGCATCCGAACTCCAAGTACCTCTGGCCATTTCTAACTAAATATTTTGATGTATTCTAACATTAAATGGAATAAAACATTCATTACTTACCTTTTAGCTTCAAAAAACACCAAAAAATCACTTAAAAACCAAATATTTCTTATATGTTTTAAATTCGTGACCAGCTTCAAAAGCACGTTTTTACGAAAATATAATAAAAACAGCAACAAAATGTATACACAAACAAAACCAAATAACGGTAATTGATCTTAACATTACAGGGTACACTGAAAAATTAACAAAATCTAATTTTATATTGCAGGGTTGTAATAATTATCACAACTTAGTTCGTTACATGTCGTGTCTTAAATTCGTGGCCACCACTGTATGTTAAGAATATAAATACACACACAAACATGTATATTAAGCATTGTAATGACTATTAGATACGTTTTTGTCTATAAGGCAAGTAGTTTAGTTAGCAACAGCAGTAATATAATGAATAACAGTGTTTGTATCAAAGAATACTAAGAAGGGAAAATAGTACTCTTTCCTACAACAACAACATTTCTCTCTCTCTTCACATACAAGTTCTGTGTGAATTCAACACACTTGTGAGAGAGAGAAACAACACAAAATAAACATATATTTTCCTTAAAATTTAAGGAAGATTACACTCGAGAAACGCAACGATATTTTTATTATTTTTTCACGCGTTTATAGTTAAACGAATATTTTCCACAAATTGAAAAAAAATTTTTAATTTTATTTTTGACATTCCTTTTTTGTATGTGGAAATTTAAATTGAACGAACAATGTTGCTACTTTTGGTATTAAAAATAAAACAGATTTTAAAATAATTTTAAATTTTTTTCATATTCATCAACAATCAGCAAAGAAATGTAATTATATTACTATTTGTGGATGTAACCCGTATCAAAAGATAAAAATCTGCGAATATAATTGTGATGAATTATATTTAATAATTTGTTAATACTCTTTTGTGCAACTATGTATGATTATGATGTGTGGTGAAAGTGGTTTCAGCACTAATACATATAAATAAAATTTGACTAACACAATCTTAAAGTTAGGTTTTTTTTGACAACAGAGTTAGGTTTTTTTGACAAGCTTTCTATTCTTAGTATTCTTTGGTTTGTATATACACACATACAAAAATAAATAAATATGGAATTTTTGTTGTTTGTTTATTAAAAGCAAAGCTGGCGAAAATTTAATTATTTGTCAGTAAGATGGTGAAGGGTATCAAAGAGTCGGCACAGCCGAATCTTTTTTCAATTTAATTTTTTTATAAATTTTATTTATTTATTTTCCTATATGAAACCCACTTTTTAGCACATAAAAATATAAGTTGATTGTGGTGCAGCGAGTAAGACGGCAGACTAACAAACACAAACAGTATGCTGATGCGTGGGTTCAAATCTCAACCGAGTCAAATGTTTTTTCTTGTGCGTAAAAAAGTCGGCATCCAAAACAACTCATCAGTTATAGCACCAAAAGTGGAAGCTGTTTTTCATATTATTTTCGCTTAAAAATCACGTTATTTAGTAGGCGAAGTTTTTGCTGGGTAGTGCATAAAATCATCTAGATGTTATTATTAACGCATTATTCTGTATTTGTATATTTTATTTTAGATATAGTAAGAGTATTGGTCTACAATTGGCCACAGGTCTAATATAAATTCCCTTCCCGAATTTTTATGCTCATACGCAATAGTGTAGGGTATCATATAGTTGGTTTTAAACGACTATATCTTCTTTTCTTGTTTCCCCTTATAAACGTTCGTTAAGGTAAATAACCTTACTTAAAAGTCCTCACATACAAAATAAAAAACACCTTCCTATCGCTGTTATTTACACCGTTACACTACATAAATTTTTTATTTTTATTTATTTCATTTTTTTTTTTTTTTTTTTAAATTGAACTGAAAATTTTGTTAAGAGAAATTCCTTAATTTGATTTAAGGATATTTGTTTCGTATTTTCTTCTGCCTTCAAGGAATCATTAGTACTTGCCAATAAGTATATTAAACAAACACACACAAGTAAATATTTGTATAAAGATGCTTTCTCTTCCTTTTCTCTAAAAATACAGATGACAACAGCTGCCTGTTTGTCATTCATTGTAGTCATTTTGAACTTCCTTTATTTTCGCTTTTTCTTCTCGTTCTGTTTGAAATGTTTTTTCGTTTTTTTTTTTTTTACAGGATATAAAACATTAAGCATTTTAATCCTCTAAAAAAATGAATTGACTTTAAGTGTTAAATATGCCGAGTTTATCTTTTAAGCTTTTATTTAACTTGGCTTTAAAGTGAAAATTTTAGTGATAAATATTAAAACACAAGAGATTAATATTGATGATTTTTGTTAAAACAGTATTTTATTAAATCTTTAAAAATTAAAGATTACAATTTAAATTATAAATAAAAATTTCAATTGAAATCAACTTGAAAATCCTCCAAAATATATACGAATCATTATATGGTTATTGCTACTGGAAAACTTTTAACGTAAATAACGTAATAATTCAGCTTTCTGTAGAAAAAGTTAAAAATTTCCAACATAAAAACTCGTTTCCAATTTTCAATTAATTCTCACAAAATGGGTTAATTGTTGTACACAAATTTAATTTTATGAATTTATTTTTTACAATCTCAATTTCAATGTTCATTGACCCAAAATGTTTGTCATAAACAAACAATAATGTAGTATTAAATCGAAAACCTTTAAAGCTTTTTAATATGTATATAAGAATATTTCAAGTGAATGTGTGTGAATATTAGCCAACAACAATTTAACGCACACGAATAAATGTGCTCACATACATAAGAAGGAGAGATAACGTAAAAATTTCAATACACATAAAAATCAAAGAATAGCTATTTTTTATTATAACAAATATTCTGGCTAATAAAAATTTCCCAAACAGAATTGCTTTCTAGAAATTAAAAAAAAAAATATATATATATAATAAAAATAATAATAATATTTATATGACAATTTGTTTTAGCTCACTCTCTATTACTGATTCAAACACATACCCTCCAGTGTTTGATTTAAAGGAAATTAATTTTAATTTATGCAAATTTCCTTTAAAATCATTCTCAAACATGGAAATGAATAAATTAACATTTTCGCTTAATTACAGATGCCATAAAAGAGGAGGTCAACAATAAAAAAATGAATAATAAAAATATGTTTAATTAAAAATTTAAAGAAGAAAAAAGGATAAAAACACAATTTATAATTTTTTTCGAAAAAAAAAAAAACGAATTTTGATGAGAATTTTTAAGGCTGTTTTCTCAGGGCACGGAAATTTTTCTGTCATCACAATCTGAGACTATTTTATCATTTTTGATACGTTTTAAATATGTTATTGCCAATTTAAGATATTTTTCATAATTTTTATAGAATTATCATAATATTAATACCTAAAAAAGGAAGGTCAAATGTAAAACCCAGCAAAAACTTGGTAATGGCATGTAGTTACATATGTAGTTACTTTTCAATGACAACAACATATTATATAGAAGTACATTAATGACTACTTTTTCATAACCCTGTATGTAATTAATTACTTATGGCCAAATTTTTTGAAACCCTACTTAATGTTGATTTTTTATTCAGTTTAGCAATTAATATATTTAAAGAAGGAATAAATATGTGATGAGACAAAATTTGCGTATGAATTAATTTTAATCTAAAATAGTTTTCAAAATATAAAATTTGTCCTTATTGTATACGAAAATGTTTTTAATATATGGATTCATATGTAAAACCATATATGAAAAAGACAACCATATATGGAATTATATATGCGAATTTTACGTGGTGTCCTAATATGAATATATTTTTCATATACATATAAAAGCACATATGAACTAGTCCAAAACCACTTTCTTCATGGAACTTCTAAAATTGCATAACCAAGATTTCAGAAAAAGTTGCAATGAGTAATAAATATATTAGCTGAAATATGTTTTTATACTTTGGGTATTTAAATGCTACACAATTTTGAAATTAGTTATATTGTCATCTTATTTCAAATACAAATATGATATATTAACCAAATGTTTGCTATTTTTACTATATTTCGTATAAATGGTTTTGAATAAAAAGTATTTTTTAATTTACACTTTTAAAAATAAAAAATACCCACCATCAACTTTTTCAAATTTTACTTTATATGGAAGGGGCGGTAAAGTAGGCAGAAAAGTGGGCGGACCACCCCCCATTTTTTGTTTCCGACTTTACATTGGTCCTTGAACTATTTGAACACAATTTCGTTGATTTTCATTTTAAATGGGAGGTGGGCGGTAAAGTGGGCGGACCACTCCCATTTTTATTTTCCGAGTTTATATCGACCCCCGAACTATACGTACAAAATTTCGTTGTGGCACGTGCTTTTATTGAAGAAATATCAGCAGAAAAGTATTTAACGGACACCCTGTGTTTCTAGTTTTCAGCCCATAACTTTTTTGTTTATTAACCGATTTTGCCCATTTTTAATACCAAACAAACCTTATAAGATAAGATAAATATTTGTGTTAAATTTCGTCTCCCTACGTTGTCCCGTTCAAGCTCTATCCTGCTTTCAACAGACAGACAGATGGACAGACGGACGTACATAGCTAGATCGACTCAGAATCTAACCAGGATCCAGAAAATATATACTTTGTGGGGTCTTAGATGACAAAATCAATATACCCCTTATCTTTTTGATGGTGGGTATAAAAAATCAACATTTATTATCAAAATGTTTGAAAAAATATTCAAAATAAAAATTTTTGACATTACAAAAAAATTAACCAAAAAAAAAAACGAGAGAGGAAGATATAGTCGGTCAAGCCCGACCATATGATACCCTACACCATTGTGTACATCAAAATTCTGGCAGGGGTCTTAAATTAGACTTGGGGCCTATTGTGGACTGATACTCATATTAAGTGTAAAATAAAATATTCGAATACAGAATATTACGTCGATGCTGACATTTATATGGATTTAATCACTTTTGGGTGATTCCCGAAAGTTGGCCTTATATGGGAGCTATGGTAAATTATGGACCGATCTTTGTAAAATTTGGCACTATCATTTATGTTCATATAAAACTTATTTGTGTCGAATATTAACTTGATACTAACATTTTAATGAGATGTATGTCCGTTAAAGTGATTTTCTGAAAGGGGAGTTTTGGTTGATTATGGACCGATTAAAAAAGAAAAAACGCAACTAATTCCTTTTATTTCCAATTATAATAACTTCAGTAATACATACTTTTAAATCAATGAGTTATTGAACAACTTAAAAGTTCTAGTTCTTATGAGGTGAGATGAGGTAAGTAATCATAATCACCGAGTTAAAATAATGGGTTATTCAGCTAATTTGTAATTAGTGTAAAACTATTATATTAGCTTTTTAACTCATTACCTGGCAACCAAAGTTTTTGCTGGGAATTTTAGAATATTGGAGATTTTTAAAGAAAATAGAACTAAAAATTATTATATTTTTTTTTATACCCACCATCAAATACTGATTTTGTCATTCCGTGTGTAACATGTCGAAGGAATCATCTAAGACCCCACAAAGTATATATTTTCTGGGTCCTTGTTTGATTCTGAGTCGATCTAGCTATGTCCGTCCGTCTGTCCGTCTGTGCGTCTGTTGAAAGCAGGATAGAGCTCGAACGGGACAACGTAGGGAGACGAAATTTGGACCAAATGTTTGTCTTATATAAGGTTTGCTTGGGATTGCAAATGGGCAAAATCGGTTAATAAACAAAAAAGTTATGGGCTAAAAAAGAAATACAGGGTGTCCGTTTTATACTTTTCTGCTGATATTTCTTCAACAAAAGCATGTATGACAACGAAATTTTTTATGTATAGTTCGGAGATCGATATAAAATCGGGAACAAAAAATGGGTGTGGTCCGCCCACTTTACCGCCCAACTCCCATTTAAGGTGAAAATCAACGAAATTGTGTTCAAATAGTTCAAGGACCAATGTAAACTCGGAAACAAAAAATGGGCGTGGTCCGCCCACTTTACTGCCCTTCCCATATAACGTAAAATTTGAAAAAGTTGATGGTGGGTATATAGATTCGGCCGGGCCGAATATAACATTCGCGCTTGTTTTTTTTTTTTGTAAAATTTCATTAAATTTAGAAATTTTACAAAAATGTAAAATGTGGAATACACACAGTGGGGCCAAACGCAAAATTTTTGTTAATAAATCTGTATCTCCTAAACTACTGGTCGCTTCGAATTCAAATGTATGCAAGAGTTGTAGAGAAGAACTTAAGTTTTAAGAAAAATCATTTTGTAGTCACCCTGTGATAACACGAGATAAGCTACAGGGTGTCAAAATTGACTACCTCGTTCAAAAAATCGTAACCTACAAATCAATTCCGATTTCAATGATTTGTAATATATTCCAAAATAATAAGCTGAAAAAAATTTGGATTATCTCAGTTCGTTTAGATATGAAAAATATTTAATACGTGGGCGGATCAATAAGTCCGTGACTTTTTGAATGAAACACAGTGTTTTTTGCAAAACAAAAATTTATTTTTCAACATAATCTCCTTTAACTCAATACACTTAGTCCTACGTTTCTCCAGCTTTTGTATCCCTTCCAAAAAATACGATTTTTTGAGGTCCTTAAAATAGGCATTTGTTTGGTCAATAATTTCATCTTTGGAGCTGAATCTCTTTCCACCGAGCCATTTCTTTAGGTTTGGAAATAGGAAGTAGTCACTAGGGGCTAAATCCGGAGAATGTGGCGGATGAAGTACCAATTCGTAGCCCAATTCATAGAGTTTTGCCATTGAGACTGCACACGTGTGCACCCGTGCATTATCTTGATGAAAAAGAACTTTTTTCTTGGCCATATGGGGTCGTTTTCTTTTTAAATCCTCATTAAATTGGTCTAATAAGTTGGCATAATATTCGCCATTTATTGGTTTTCCCTTTTGAAGGTAATCGATGTGGATTATCCCGCGTGCATCCCAAAAAACTGTTGCCATCACCTTATTGGCCGACAAACTTACCTTGGCCTTCATCGGAGCAGGTTAACCCGGAGAAACCCATTGTTTAGTACAGTAATGGATCCATGTTCTATCCACAGTTACAAAACGCCGCAAAAACTCATTCGAATTGCGGTTAAACAACTGCAAACAATCCATTGAAGTTGTCACACGTTTACGGTTTTTCTAAAGGCTTAGGTCCTCCTCTACGACTCTTTTATACATTTCAATTCGATCCAACCAGTTATTTAGGAGATACAGTTTTATTACCAACAATTGTGTATTTCACCTCACTGTGCGTTGGGCATATGAAGAATAATGTTAAAGTGTCTTAAAGAAAATTTTCGTCTGTTTGTTTTGGTGTTTCAATTGACTAAATTAGACAACCTGATCTCAAGTTTTTGTAAAATATACTCGTGTATTCGCCTTGTAAAGGAGAATATATTAGACATGCCCATACAAAAATTACGACCTCATGGAAAAAGACTTATAGCAGATTCGTATTTAGCATATCAGATTCCATCTAGTCCACATGTATATTTTTTATTTTTTGTGAATGAGGACAAACAATTTTCTTTTCCGACCAGTAGGATTAACAATTTGATTTGGTTCTAAATACGAGTTATAACAGATTGTGGCCGTTTTCATATTTGGGTCCATTTTAATAAAGTGACAGTTCTGAGATCACCGATCGAGGTTCATTCCTCAATACGATGTTTTTAACAAAATTTAAGTTACAGTTTTTTTTGGCGTTTGGCCGATATCTAAGATACTAATGGTCTGATTGAATTCATTCCTTCAACAAAAAAATTAAAAAATAAAATTGAATTTTTCTAGCTTATGCAGTCCAAATTTGATATATCTTATTGTTGTTGTTGTTCAGTACCCATAAAAAAACAACAATAATATAAACAAAGATTTTGTTCATTTATTCAGCAAAAAAAAAAAATGATTCTGAATTGTCCACGCAAGAACGCTAGCTTGTATAGGAGCTTAGAAAAGCCGACAACAAAAATGATTTTTGAAGGTATCTTCGTTTTTTTTTTACTATTTATAAACCGATTAAACTAATTTTTATAAGTGTTCTTGTAAGGAATATTCCCTACAATTTGATGTATAAAACATATATATCCGATAACTGAGGCTTTCTTAGAACTGATTTAAACAGACAGACGGACTTTGTTATATCGATTTCCCTATCAATAAGGATCCAGAATATATATACTTTTTATGGTCTTAGATGAATATTGTCTAAATTACAAACGGAATGACAAAGTTATATATGTATAACCTTTACACCTGCAATGAAAATTTTTCACGTGTGAGAATGATTTTAGTAATCTGATATATACTTGAAAATAAATAGAAAAAAGGTAACCTTTTCAAAAGAATATTTCCTTAAGCATTTTTGCTGCAAAATTTAAATAAAAAATATTATTGAATGGCAGGGATTCTTAGCTTTCATTTGACACCCATATTGGGTTGATATAACATTCATAAATATTCTATAGTTTTTTTTAAATAATGTGTATCCTTCGAAACTTTTAAGTCCTTTTTAAAGGAAATGATTTTCAAAAATAATTCCAAAATTTTGTTTGCTTTTCATGTGATAATTTGATTTTTGGTTTCAAATATGAGACACCATTGATCGAAGCTTTTTATACCCAACATCAAAAAGATAGTTTCTGGGTCCTGGTTAGAATCTGAGTCGATCTAGCTATGTCCGTCCGTCTGTCTGTCTCTTGAAAGCAGGATAGGGCTCGAACGGGACAACCTAGGGGGACGAAATTTGGCTCAAATATTTACCTTATATAAGATTTGTTGGTATTAAAAACCCAGCAAAAAAACGATCAAGAGCTTCCAAAAAAAGAACATTTTCACCACTTCAAAAGTAGAACACAGTGCATATTTTAAACTTTTTTGGAAGTTCTTAATAATTACTTCCAAAAAGGTGAAAATAAATGAAATTTTAGCTGGAAAAAAGGTTAATAATTTCTAAGAAAATAAACATTTTATAAATTTTAATGCATTTTTACTATCTTTTAATAAGGCTAAAAGTGAATTTTTGTAAAAAGATTTCATAAACATAGTTTTAAAAGAAGTACTTCAAAAGAAATGAATAAGAAGCCTAAAAGAAGAACATTCCACCAATGACAACCATGGGTTAAAAAAAGAACTTCTGCAGCTCTTTTGCACCAGTAAGTACTTCCTTCCAATGCCAACACAATGTTAAATTCATTACTTTTTCAGCTCTTTTTCAGTTCCTTTTTTGCTGGGAAATGGGTAAAATCGGTTAATAAACAAAAAAGTTATGGGCTAAATAGTAGAAACACAGGGTGTCCGTTGTAACTTCATTTCATACTTTTCTGCTGATATATCTTAAACAAAAGCATGTACGACAAAAAAAATTGTTTGCAGATAGTTCGAGGATCGATATAAACTTAGAAAACCAAAAAGGGGCGTGGTCCGCACACTTTACCGCCCATCTCCCTTATAACGTAAAATTTTAAAAAGTTTATGGTTGATGGTGAACCGAATATACTCGTAACATTCTCGCTTGTTTCATAATTGAATGAGTTTTAACGAAGAGATTGATCACCGATTGAAGACAATTTCTCATTTAAAACGAGTTATTGATATAAAAGATATCAGATATAAAAAAACGATTTTTGTTCAGAAATATGATTCCTCACAGACTATTTTCTAATTTCTATGCGTTCCAACTAAGTTATTGACGATTTTATTTCTTAATATAAAAGATAAATTTTTGTTCCTGAAATGTATTAGAAATGAATGAAATAAAACTACTTTTTACTAATTTTTTTCAATTCAATATATATTTTCTCATTCTTTTATTTTTTTTATTATTATTATTATAATAATTTTTTATTATTTTCATTTCTTTGACAAAAGAATAATTATATTATGTATAATATTTTTTTTTTTTTTTTATTATAATATATAATATACTTTTTAGTTGTTTTTATTTTTTAATAGCTCGCTACAGATAAATATGAAAATTTTTATATTTTAAAGTTACAACTTGTTTTCATTTAATTTTTTATTATTAATAATTTTTATTTAAAACTAATATTTTAAATATATATTTACTTCTTTTTTATTACTTTTGTTGGATTTTTTTATACGTTTTTGTTATGTTAACACTCTTGATTATATATAAATTTTTATTTAATTTATATTAGAGGGTTTGGAAAAAACCATTTTAAAGTTTTATTTATAAATGATTTTTTATTTCGGTTTAAATTTAAATGTTAAAGTTAAAAAATATAAAAAAGAATTTTTATTATTTTTTGAGATTTAGGTTTATTATAAATAACATATATTTTTTGCATGCCCTTTTGAAATTATGAATATTTTTATTTTTTATTTTTAGAATATTAACTAACATTTGTTTTATTTATTTTGTATTATTTTTGCTATTTTGAGTATAAATTTCTATTGAAATTTATTAAAGATTTTTTTATATTTACTTTATTTAAAATTTGGTAATTTTAACTATGATTTTTTTTGGTTTGGTTTATTTCTTTTTTATATATTTTTTGTACTTTTTTTAAAAATATATAAATAATCTTTATTTATTTAGGTTTTGTCTTTAAATTTTTCGTTAAATATTTATATTTTTATGGTATTTTCTTTGAGATACTTTGGTTTTCTTTGGTGATATGATTTCGTTTTGAATTTTGTTTGCTGTTTTTTTTTTTTTTTTATAAATATATATTTTTAAAATTTTTTAGTTTTTTTTAGATTGGAGAAAGTTAAATGATTTAGTTTTTTCTTGTTTTTTTGAGAGAAATATTTATTTTTGTTTTTTTTTTTAAGATTTTTTTATCTAGTTTAGTTTAAAAAATTGTTTAATCTGTTTTGTTTTTTTCTAATTAAATTCCCTTGTTTTTTATACATTTTATTTTAATTTTTAATATTTTTGTATTGTTAAATATTAAAAACCCGTCATAGAGATAAAATCGTTAAATTTCTAATGGAAATAAACTAAAGATTTAAGCAAGCAACGTAATTGTAAAAAAATGGAAAATTTCAAGAAAAATTAACGGAATTTGTTTTGCACCATTACTATAGAAAGAGAAAGGATTGAATTTAATGATAATAGAAGATTTTTAAAGTTTTTCATATGAACGTTTCAGTAGCAAAAAGGGAAAACTACATAAATAGTATTTTTTATGTTCTCAGGAGAGCTGTTTATATTTTTATACCCTACACCATAGGTGGGGAGGGTATTATGTGTTTGTGCTAATGTTTATAACATCCAAAAATATTGGTCTAAGACCCACCTTAATTTACACCAATTGGCTTAGAATCACTTTCTGAGTCGATTTAACGATGTCCGTCCGTCTGTCCGTCCATGTAAACTTTATAATCAAACTACAGGCCGCAATTTTGAATAAAAATTAATGAAATTTGCGCACAGGTTTCTTACTGTCCAGGGACGAAAACAATTGAAATTGGTTATGATCGGTGCATTATTTCACCTAGTTCTCATACAAATATCCTCCCGAAAATGGGTTTAACGATCATAAATCCCTAAATTATTGCAATATTTTAATGAAACTTGCCACATATACTTAAATTCCATATAAGTCTAAATAAGTGTGCCGAATTTCAGGAAGATCGGTCCATAATTGACCATAGCTCGCATAGAAACCTCTTTTCAGAAAATCACTTTAACGGGCATAAATCCCATTAAAATAATAATATCAAGTTAACATTCGACACAAATAAGTTTTATATAAACATAAATGATAGTGCCAAGTTTTACAAAGATCGGTCCATAATTTACCATAGCTCCCATATAAAGCCCTCTTTCGGAAATAACGCAAAAGTGAATAAATTCATATAAGTGTTAGTATCGACGTAATATTCTGTATTCATGTTTTATTTTAATATGAGTATTGGTCCACAATAGGCCTCAAGTCTAATAAAAGACCCCTCCCCGAATTATAATGTAGGGTATCATATGGTCGGGCTTGACCGACTATATCTTTTTTTCTCGTTTAATATATGAAACTATGAAACAATTTAGAAAATTTTAATTTCATATATAGAATAGACGGGGGAGCATTCGCCACTTTTTTGTTTAAAATGCTGTATTTTCAAAACGGTTCTCGATATCAATAATCTTACTTTATTAATAAAAATCTTGATATGTTAGCTTATATTTAAGCACTTTTTATCCTGACTATAACTATGTTAAGTTAATGTTTATTATGAATTTGTGAAGTGCCCAAAAACATCCCATGAGGTACATTCGCCAAGTGATGGGGATAGATTCGTTTTCCATTAAGAAGTGCGATCGAAAAAATCTTAACACACGTTTTGCCTCATAACTTTTTTCCAAAGCAATATTTAAAATTTTTTTTGATCTAGTTTTCTTTAAAAAAATATTTCAGTTATTATTTTTAATGACAACCATGTTGATTTGTTGTGAGTTTGATCAAAATGAGTGACTAAAAAGATGTACGTGCTATAAATTATTAAAAAATTTCAAAAAAAATCCAAATTGGTCCTACAAATAATTTTAAAAAGAATTAAATGTCTGCTGTCAAACTGTTTCCAAGGTTATTAAACAGTATCACGAGAATTCGACCATTGAGAGAAAACATGGTTCGGGAAGAAAAAACATGATAGGGAAGGCCAAGAAAATTGAAACCATATTGAAAATAACTCCAAACACATCAGGTAGAAAAGCAGCCCGGTTAGCTCAGTGCTTAGACTATTTGGTACGAAAAGTTAAAGCTAATGCGGAGTTTAAAACATATAAAGTCCAAAAAGTTCCAGACTGGAATGCTGCAAAAAATCTAGAAGCCGAGAATAAATTAAAATCAAATTTCATACAAAAATACTTATGCTGTATAATAAACGACGAAACGTATGTACTGGCATATTTTTCGCAGCTTCCGGGTCAACATTTTTATGTTGCTGATGCTCGAGGACATATTGAAGATAACTTTAGGACCGAAAAGCTGACTTAATTTCTTAAAGAATTCCTGGTTTGGCAATATTTATGCAATTGCGGCAAAAGAAGCAAGTCACTTGTTACAGTGGGCTCTATAAATACCGAAAAAATACATCAAAGAATGTTTGCAAAACAAACTTCTTCCTTTCATAAGAAAGCACAATGTGCCCGATTTGGCATCATGTCACTACATAAGAAAGCTCTGGAGTGATACCAAAACAATAACATAGTTTTTGTACCAAGAGAGTTCAATCCTCTAAATTGTCCGGAGCTAAGAGCAGTGAAGAGATATTGGGCTTTTGTGAAAAGAGAATCGAAGAGGACAAAAGAAGTGTCCCAAAATATCAAAGAGTTTAAAAGTAGATGGGCATACTATTCCAAAAATGTGACTAAAACAACTATCAATTCTCTAATGGAAGGGTTACCAAAAAAGGTCCACGAGTGGTTAGAAGTATACAAGTTATATTTTTCTGTCATCTGTAATTAGAAAAGAATGAAAACTCTAAGATCAACCGTTTCCAAATTATTGAATTTTATATATATTAAGATTTTTCGAACGCACTCCTTACAGCATTTGAAAAATCAACCAAAAAATATTTTATGTAAAATAAATAAAAATTCAATGACGCAAAATATTTGCATGAGAAAATCACTAAATGATCTAAACGTGATAGATTTACAGACAGTAAGCGCTTCGTATCTGACTACGACCTTCCTAGAGGATAACTTAAATCGGCCTACCAGGAGTTTGGGGAATTTACCCCAAGTAGGGTTGCCAGATGGGCTTGAATGAATTTGATTATCAAGATATTTTAGAAGTTGTCAAGTTTTAAGTTAAAATGTAATTTGTCAAGTTGAAAACAATTTGTAGTTATGAAGATTTTTTCGATAACGTATTTTTATATTTTAGAGAATACTATGCCATATGATTTATTACACAATCAAACTACATAATGACTGAATTTTAAATAATCTTTAAATCATATATATATGAGATATAGGAATCGTTTTAAATTTAAACAAAATTTCATTCAACATAAAGTTAAACTGTTTCCTCGAGACTTATTTGAAAACTTCCAGAACAAATTCGCTTATAGCAGTTTTTTAACACTTTTATTTCCCCCTCTTTATAGTTAAAGCTGTACACTACCGAATATTAATTCATTCTGTTATTGTAGGTTCATACCTACCTCACCTAATAAACGATTTTGCATACAACTTTTAGGAATTTTGCTTAACAATGCTTTGTAAAGCTGTGTTAGGTATTTTGAGTACGGCCGTAAATTTTCAAAAGTAATATTAATGGATATTGAAATATTTGTATTGAGTCAACAATTGCAAAAATCTAATATCGTATTTTTTAATATTTTTCAGTGGCACAAATGGTTAGGCTATGTAAAGTATTATTTTCGAAATTATTTAAAACCTTTATACCTTTTGCACTGAAATTTGTAAATACGCATATAAGTTTCATATAAAAAAATTTGGTGAAAGTCGATTGTCAAGTTTTTTTTTTTAGAAATCTGGAATGTCAAGTTAGATCACAATTCGAATCTGGCAACCCTAACCCCAAGTGATAATTTTTTCACATTTTAAAAGAATTTATTAATAAGTACATAAGTTGTTAATTCTTGTTCATTACTATCATGTTTATAACATAGCAAAAAATATTTGATCAATTCCAAAAAATATGAAAGTTATCACAGAAAATACCCAAGATAAAATATTTATGTGTGAAATAAATGAAGTTGAAAATATCAAAATCTTATATAGAAATATCGGTGATAGAAGAAAAAAAAAAGAAATAAGTTATCAACACAATGTGCCTCTATGTCGAATGCTCCCTCTTCTACCCTAATTATCTCTTGAAATACTTGCAGGAATTTAAGAAAAACTTGACGCAGAATAGAATTGGATATAAAGAATACAAAAATGGAAAATTGGTAATTGGAAATGGATTTTTGCATATCTTAAGTTATGTAGCTTTTCCTTGTTGCCACAGACTTTATTTTAGTTCTGAAATATGGGAAATCATAGGCAGAGATACAAATCGACCGGCTGAAAATCGCCGCCGCCGATTGTCTAAGATTTACTATGTAAATTTTACATGAGTAAAAAATTAAATTTTTGATCAAAAATATAAGAGATCAGTGATTGAGACCATTTTAGTTCTTAAATGTCTTTCAATGAAATTATGGACAATTTAAGATTTTGTTAGTTTTTAATATGAAAATTCGATTTTTGTTCAGAAATATATAAGATCAAAGATCAAGTTCATTTTCTCATTTACGAATACATTTGGAAAAAATTATTATATGTGTGCAAATTCAAGATATAGAGAGTATTTTCTCATTTGCAAGCAATTAACAAAATTATTTACAATTTAAAATTTATTAATATTTTCAAATGAAAATTTTTACTTTTGGTCTGATCGGTCGATGTAATTTTCGCATTTGGAAAGTAGGAAGTGATCACTGATCGAAGCCTTTTTGTCATTTAAATACCGCTTATCAATTTGATTGATCACTGATGCAGATCAGTTATTAATTGCAAACGTGTTAACGAAATTATTAATTTAAAATTTTTAGAAATTTCTTGTTTGGCGTCTGCAAGATGGGAGCCATTAACGTCATTATTTAATATTTTCATATGAACTATTGATCTGATATAAAAAATTTCATTTGGATATATCCTAAGGAATTGAATGATCACTAAATTATTCATATGAAAAATCGATTTTTAGTCGGAAATATGAGAGATCATATATCGTGATTATTTTCTATTTAAATAATTTAATTTTCATATTAAAATTAGATTTTTGGCAAAAAAAAAAATCACTGGTAAGGGTATTTTTCTCATTTTAACGAAGTAAGTGATGTTTGATCGAAAACCTTTCTAATTTTATAATTATTTTAATTAATGTTTTAGTTTTTAATATCAACATTAGAATTTTTGTAAATAATTTGAGTGATCACAGACCGGAATAATTTTCTCATTTGAATGCGCTTTAGTGAAATTATTGATTTAATATTTATACCCTACCACCACCTTAAATTATACCATTCGACTCAGAATCACTTCCTGAGTCGATTTCACGATGTCCGTCCGTCCGTCCGTCCGTCTGACCGTATGCCTGTCCATGTAAAACTTGTAATCAAACTACAGGTCGCAATTTTAAAGATAATTCAATGAAATTTAGCACACGATCTTCTATTAGGCCAAGGACGAACCCTATTGAAACTGGTTATGATCGGTTCTTTATTTCACCTAGTCCCCATACAAATGTCCTCCCGGAAAGGAGTTTAACGATCATAAATCTATTAAATAAAGAAATATTTTAATGAAATTTGGCACATATATATTTTATATAAGTCTAAATCTGTGCGCCGAATTTCAGGAAGATCGGCCAATAATTTACCATAGCTCCCATATAAGACACTTTTTCGGGAATCACCCAAAAGTAAATAAATTCATATAAATGTTAGTATCGACGTAATTTTCTGTATTCGTATGTTTTATTTTACACTTAATAAGAATATCGGTCCACACTTGACCCCAAGTCCGAATTTTTATGTACACAATGGTGTAGGGTATCATATGGTCGGGCTTGACCAACTATATCTTCCTCTCTCGTTTTTATATAAAAATTCAATATTTGGCCTGAAATATGGAACATTACTGATCGAGACCCATTTTTCATTTGAAAATATTGTAACGAATTTATTGAATTCAGATTTTTTAAGATTTATATACAAAAATTCAATTATTTGTCTGATATATACGAAGAAACTGATCGAAAGCTTTTTCATATAGAGGCATTTTAAGTAAAATATCAAAGATCGAGACCATCTTCTCATTCGAATGTGTATTTACAAGATAAGTGACCATATAAATGAGAAAACCCAGATTTTTCTGATTTTGAGCAGTGGTCACTGACCCTTTCTAATTTGGAGGAAGTTATAGTTATGAGTGATCACTAATCGAGGTCTTTTTCTCATTTTGATACGTTTTAACAATGTTAGTGGTCATTGATCAAGGCTCTTTTTAATTTGGAGGCGTTTTAACAACTACTATATTTATCATTAAAAACTTTTTAGTTTTCCATATGAAAATTATAATTTTGGTCAAAAATATAAGCGATTACAGACCAAGATCCTTTTCTCTTTTGAATGCGCTTTTAAAAAATTATTGACAATATAAAATTTGTTTAAGATTTACATATGATAACACTATGCAACAGTATTTTGGGGGCGGAATCATTCCGATTGCAATTGATAGCTCTTGATATGTGTAATAAACCCTCCAAAGGATTTTTCGCTGGTAGGCAAAATTTTTGTTTTATGACCACTTAAACTTTTCACCAAAGTAGTTACACATAAATCGAAAAAAATAATATCAATATAGTGCGAAGCTAAAATAATTTTCCCTAAATGTTTAGAGCATTTAACAGGGAATATTTCATTAGAACTTTAAGTTCATTTATCTTACCTTATAAGGGGTCATTTCTAGTCCGTTTTAAGGAAATGACATGAAAGTCGATTTAAACTTGAGTTTAATGGGTTAATATGTTCTACAGATATTTTCTTCTTTAAATTTTACTAGGGGTCTCCAAAGATAAAAAATTCATCCGACTTATCATATGTTGTTAAAAAACAAATTATGAAATTTTCCCACATTTCTTATATAAACTCCTTAAACTATGCAATGAAATATAACATAAAATTAAAAGTTTTGTAAAAATCGTAAACAAAATTAATAATAATTTCATCAATTTTAGACCTTCAGTGACCCCTAGTGAAATTCGACGTAGAAAATTGCTGTAGAATATTTTAACCCATTAAACTCAAGTTTTAATGGGTTAAGTTTTGTTTAATTTTGTTTAAACGGACTAGAACCCCATATAATCAAAGATAGATGAATAGAAAGTTCTAATGAAATATTGCCATTTAAATGTTCTAAACATTTATGTTTAAATATTTTAGCTTCGAACTATATTTATATTATTTCTTTCTATTTATCTTAAACTACTTTGGTGCAAAAATAGAAAAGTTTAAAAGGTCATAAAACAAAAATTTTACCTACCAGCGAAAAATCCTTTGGAGGGTTTATTACACATATCAAGAGCTATCAATTTCAATCAATTTTTTTTTTTTTTTTTTTTCTTAAAATATGACAGATCACTAATCGAAGGATTTTCTCATATGGAGACATTTTAAGTAAAAGATTACATATCTCATTTAAATGCATTTTTATAAGATAAGAAATTATATTCATATATATCAAGGCCCTTATCAAAATAAGATGGTCTTCATAGGATTAGATTATATTTTTTTGTCAGAAAATTTTTAAATCACACTAATAAAAGTTTTTTTTCTCATTTGGATGTGTTTTTACAAGATGAGTGATCACATATCGAGGATCTTTTTGATTTATTATGCTCCCAAATTAATAAGATTACAGCTTAAGGATCTTTTTCAGTTAAGTTTCAAGAAATTAAATTTTCTATAGAAATGGTGTATAAAATATTTTCTTCATCTCTCTCTCTCTCTCTCTCTCTCTATTTCGCTTTTCTATTCTCTTTACAGTTTCTTTAGCTAAAGTAAAAATTTTGTGAAAAAAGATTAATATTTTATTTTTTTTTTTTACTAAAATTTGTTTTTATAATCTACAATTATTACAAATATTGTTAACATTTTGTTGGTAATTTCATAATTCGTTTTTTTTTTTTCTATTTTATTTATTTCTTTATATTATTTCATCCATCTTTAAAATAAAGAATTATTTAAAAAAAAGTTAACAAGCGTTTTTTATTACATTAATATGATGTTTAATTGTTTTCCTCTTTTTTTATTATTATTTAATTATCAATTTGCTATTAATAAAAAGTGCAATTTTTATTGTCATTATACTATGTTTAAATAAAAAAAAGAAATTATATATGACAAAATGAAATTATTAATAAAAGTAAAATGTCAATTACTAATCAAATTGTAGCAGTTTTTATGTTGTTGTTTATTAGATATAAATTTTAATAGAAAAAATTTTAAATTATTATAACTATTTTCATTGTTTGATTAATTATTAATTAATTATTTACATACAACTTGCTTTCATAAGCTTTATCTTTAAATACACTGTTTCCTTTTATTATTATTTCTTTTTCTTCTTTTTATTAGAGTTTTAAATATTAAACTTTTTTTTAACAAATTATTATTTTTTATTTTATTTTTTTCTCATTTTGTTGTTATTGGTTTTAATTAATATCACTTAATTGACGAGTGTATGGTTTTTCTTTTAATTATTTTGTTTTCTTTTTTGGGAGGGGATTTATTTTTTGGTTTTTATATTTATATTGGTTTGTTTCCTAGATAAACTATTTTTGTTGAGGGGGTTTTTATCTTGAATATAGAATTATTATTATTTTTTATTTATTTGTTAATTAAATTGTTGTTAATATTGTTTTTTTGAAAAAAGAGAGACATAAAAGACTTTTAAGTTGGTACCATTTTCTTCAATAAGTTTAAAATTTTATTTAGTTAAATATTTTAAGTGGAATTTTTTACATACATATTTTTTTGTTTGTTTGTTTTTTAATAATCAGTTTTTTGGGTTTTCCATAATGATTGTCGGAAAAAATTGAGTTCAAAACTTAATTTAGGGAAATTTTCTTTACAAATTTTTGTTTTTTTTTTACAAATAAATTTAAGAAAAGAAGCATTTGTGTATTATTTTATTTTTTTATTTTTGTTTTTTGTTGTCCTGCGATTTGGAAGCAATTAATAGAAGTTGTTTTTTGCATTTTATTTTGGAAATTGTTTAATTTAAGCTTTTGTTAAGTTTTATCCTTTATATTGGAACTTTGTTTTGTGGGTGTTTATTTGGAGGAATTAAATAAATCACAACCAAATTGCTAGTATTTTATTTGGGATCAGTAAAATAAAATAAAAAAATATATATAATGAATCGAAACTATGTGTGTTGCGGAATATTCTGTTAATTTTTTTTAAATACCAACTGAAATTTAAATAGCAATGAAAAATATTTTTTGCGATCGTTCAGCAAATAATGTAACTATTGCAAAGGACCTCAACTGCCATTGAACTTTTTTAGACTACGTTATGCTCTTTTGTATTTTAAGAACATAGTGGACAATTTTACTTTGACTGGTGAACGTAACAGAACCTCAAAGAACTTAGAAAATCACTTGATCACTTGCAATCAATATCAGTAATTTTAGAGTTCTAAGCCTATAAAACACTTTTCATATCCTACACCATCGTAGTTGGTTGGCAAAAAAAATCTTCGACTAAGAATAATTTTCTGAATTAATTTAACGATATCCATCTGATCGTCTGGGTGTATGTTCATTTAAATCTTGTGATCTGTAAATTGCAGATTTATACTATTTATCCGACTGCACTTTTAATTTACTTTTTTAATTGTTTTGTAATTTGAAGTGCATAATAAAATTTTTTAGGGGGAAACTTTTTAAAAAATGTCCAAAAGCGGCTTCGCTAACAAATTTTTTGGGGTATGAGTTTCTTAGGAAAGTACGATTTTAAAAGGTCTATAACTTTCAAACTATTTAATTGCTCTCAAAAAATTACTTACATCAATTTTTTCTCAAATTTTCATCTATAAAAATACTATTAATGAAAAATATCGGAGTTGAAAATAAAATTTTTCGTTTCAACTTTGTTTTGGAAGAAAACTAAAAATTAAATGACAACTCCATGTTAAAGTGAAACGCTTCTCTCATATAAATATCTGGAACTAAAACCGTTCACTAACACCGAGAACCTATTCCGTTACTAGTTTTGAACCGGTTCTCTTTTCTCTACGGAACAAATGTTGGATTCTAAAAATTCTAAACCTAAATTTAAAACATAGTAAGTAAAAATGTTATGTTTGGTTTGACCGAATATATTATACCCACCATCTGCTACTTTTTGATACACCTCTTATTTAAAATTTCAACTTGTATGGAATGTAGGCAGTAAAGTGGGCGGATGATGCTCCCTTTTCTGGCTTCCGAATTAACCTCGATCCTTGAACTATCGGTACAAAATATCGATATCTGCTGAAAAGTATGAACTGGAGTTACGGCGGCCACTAAGGTTTTCTAGTATTTTATTTATTTATTTATTTATTTATTTATTTATTTATTTTTTTATTTATTTATTTATTTATTTATTTATTTATTTATTTATTTATTTATTTATTTATTTATTTATTTATTTATTTATTTATTTATTTATTTATTTATTTATTTATTTATTTATTTATTTATTTATTTATTTTATTATATGCTAAAAATTTACCCTCAACTGATACTTGGTAAGAGTGATTGCGGCAATTGGTTCTTAATTAGGACTTTGCTGAGAGGTTAGGTGTCAATTTTTATTCAATTAGTACTGAGGGATCGGTACTATTGCAACGAATGCCACTAATTTCCCGTAGAAATATACATCGGCTGTCTTTTTTTAACTTTTAAGACCTATGTAATTTGGTTTGTCCTTTATAACTTTAAATATTGATCTTGGACAGCGGAATGTTGTACCTAATTTAAATATAGATTTTTCTTCCGTAATATGTATGAGTAAACAGAAGTATTATGCAAAATAAAATTTATCCCCATTTTATAGAATAATAGACATAAAAAAACGATTTTCAGTGCAGTGGCTTTTTATTTCATTCAATACATGCTAAATTCATGCAAATTCGAAAATTTTTATAAAATATATTAATTGGGCATATTTTGCAATATTTTTTTAACAAAAGTCTTGGTAAATCTGAAACAACATCCTTTACTGAGGTGTAATATCAATTTATCCTTCAAAAACTACGTTCGCAGTTGTAAGATGACAACTTTAAAGTAAGAAAAAGAGTTAAACTGACGACTACCGGTACACTTATCCTATTCATAATATATTTTAAAATTCCATTTTGGAAAAAACGTATAACTTGAGATATTATTTAAAAATAATATAAATTTTGTAAAAGGAAAAACAACACTATTATTTTATTGATATATGATTCGATAACCAGTATACATATCGGTTCTAAAAATATACCAAATAATGTTCATACGAATAGCGGATATATTTACACAGAAGGTAATTTAAAATTGTATACCTATGACCTTTAATTTCAATTTTAAACCTTAAAAACAATCTCCTGAAAAGTAATAAAAATGAATTATGTAGTTTTTCCCTTTCTACTCAGATCTACATCATAATTTTATAACTATTTGTGATAAATATGTTTAGTTGCTATTAATTTCAATAATAACTTGACGCCCAGGCTATACAATACTTTCTGTTAAAATTTGATCATGACATTAAGAAGACTGATTGAAATAAATGAAATGTTATATAGTTTAATCCAAATTGTTTAAACCTTGTTGTCTATATTCTCTCTCATAATATATAAAAGTTAATCTTAGTTGTAGACCCAATGTTATGACATAAGTACGGTTTACTCTATAGTTGATAGATAAAAAATTGTTACATAAAATATTTACGTTTGTCTTGAAAAAAAATGGACGCTATATGGCGATTGGTATCTTGAAATCCTATTAGATAAAGTTTTTCTAAGAAAATAAATATTTTTTCGAAAGATATGTAAAATAACTTTCAAAAACATCGAATATTATGCACAAGATCAAATATCAAAATAAGAAATATTTAAATTTTCCCACAATTTTCTTCGAAATATGTTGGTATTAAAAAAAATAAAATACAGAACTACGATATTTCTGTTAAACCTTAAAAATAAGCAAAATAATATTTAATTAAAATAAACTAAAAAAAATAAAAACTTTCAATAGCATTTAATTTGGATTATTATTTTTTTCTTATTATTTTCAAGTTTTATTAAATTTTATTTAAATTCTTTATTAAATTTTATTTTAATTTTTGTTAATAATAACAAAAACATTTAATTATATTAACAAAAAACGTATAACGTATTTACAACGATCGTTTCCTCTTTATTTCTTTTAAACAAATTAAGTTGTTAAACAAAATTTGTTTTTTTCTTTTAAATAATTATTTCAATTTGAGCTTTGGTGACAATATTATGCTAATTTCTCTATATATATTTATATACACTTAGTTTTATAAATGTTTATTTTTAATTTTTTCTTACTTAAACTAAATTTGTTAATTAAAAACTCAATATAAAATAAAATAATTTTAAAATACAATATTTGTTGTTTTATTCTATATATATTTTTTTGGATTTTTTGGCGTTTTCTTTACAGTTTTTTTTTATTTCTTTCAGTATCTTTTTATTAAATAATTTGATTTTATAGTTTAATTTTAAAATATTTTTTTCTATAATAAATACTAACTAATTATAATGAAATTATATTCTAGCGCCATCTATATATGTATTTTTTTTTTTTTTATTATTTAAATTCAATTATTAAATTATTTTATATTTTAATATTATATTCGTTCTTTTTTTTATTTAACAAATTACTAAACTTAGTTTATTTTGGCAAAATGCAAGTGGTAAATTAAAAACTAAATTTTATATTACTTATATACAAATTATTTAAAGAATTTTTTTTATTATAATTCAATTTATAACTATTTGAAATATATACAATTACATACAGTTTTATTTTTTTATTTTTTGGCAGTGCCTTCTTAAATTTGTCTGTCAATTAAACCTTTTTTGTTGAAATATTTATATACTGCCTTATGCATAATAACATTTTTAAATTAATCAAAAATTTATAAGAAAAATTTTCACATAAATCTTGTTAATAAAACTCTTATTATGAATAAGGCTTATAATGTTTTATAAAACATAAAGTACACTACAAAAATTCATATTACTTTCGTAGATTGAAGATTTCTTTCAGTTTTAAATTTCAGCGAACTAAATTTTTCGAGCTAGATTCAGCGATTTTTAACAACCCAAAAGTTTAATTTTTTCTATTAGCGCATTTTTCAAAAATGGCGCTGTATTGGCGCTTTTTTACTTATTAGAAACATATTTTTAAGTATAAAATAATATGTTAAGCCATATGTGAAAATAAAAATAAAAAAAAAGATTCTCGAAAAGATCTCCCACTACGGGGCTAATGACAATCATATAACAGACTTGATCCAGAGTTGATCCATTAGGAATACCTATTACAAATAGCTACATTCTGGCATATTGTTTGGACTTTAAAATCTAATTCTTCGGCGAATTTACAATCAATAAGCAAGTACATTATAAGATAACCTTGTTAAGCTTATAAGATAAGCTTGTACATCTAAACCAGTGCTTGTCACTCTGAGAACGCATCTTATTAATATTGTTTTTTTATTATAGGTTTTGTATTGTAGAAATGAAAAAACTAAGAGAACGTCCGCACGTCCCACTTTGGCAAGCACTGATCTAAACTAACCAGAATTTCTTTACCTAAATTTGGTTAAAGGTAAAGCAGGGACATTCTGAGAAACATTAAACGAACTTTACCCCCATGAACGTAATGAAAGAAATCGTATAAACTATAAAACGATTTAATTCAAACATTGTATATGAAAACCTAAAGCTCAAACATTCTTTGTATTGCGCATCTCGTTAGCCATTCGAAGAGAATGTCACCTCTAAGCGCATCTGATCTCAAGTCAAGAGCCAAAAATAGGTACTCACCGTACTCACCACTATGGTTACTCCAGTACATAGATGCCCACGCACACTAACATAACACATGTAGTTGTGTTAGTAAAATAAAAAAAAATGCACTAAAAGAAAATATGGGTGAATTAAATAAAATATGTCATCAAGCTTAATGGTTAAAAAATAAATACTAAACAATCGAAAAATAACACAAATAATATTTTTTGAAACTTTATTGCTAAATTTAAAAAATAAGGAAATAAATGATGTTATTTTTATATTTAATATAATAAAATATAATGTAAGTAGTAACCTTTTATTATTTGGAAGGCTTAATTATAAACATGTATTGTTAAAATATTTTCCCTTGTCCAGTCATTTATACCTAATGTGTGTAAAATCTAACAAAATTTTATTTAACTGGAAATATTCAAAATTGTTTTCATACATAATGTACAATTTTTTTCAGTGCATTTGTGTACTCATCGCTCTCTCAGCGAAGAATAAATGAAAGAGAATAAGAATATGTGTGAAGCTCTCAGCACAAATGTGCTTGAAGTGGGCATCTATGCTCCAGTATAAGGATGTCAATCAGCGTTGTTAACTTTTTTGAACCAAAACGCGCCGGTCATCATTTAAAAACGCGCTAAAAAGCGCTAAATTCTATTTGAATAATTTATCTTTTAGTTAAATATGTATTTTTTATTAAGAGCAAAACAACTTATTACACATATATTTGTTATTTTAAGTTCATGTGCAAATATTTAGTAGTTATGTGCAATATTGAACATTAACGTTTTATAAAAACAATATTTAAAGTACAAAGAAAGGTTATACATTTGATAATAGCTTTCATTTTAAAGCTTTTAAATTTATAAATATTTTAAATTAAAATATGAAGGCCCTGCATTATACTGCTCACTTAGTGGCCAAATCCAGTTTTAAAACTTTTTTTTTTTATCGCTTAAGCTTTTCCTAAGTAAGAAAATTGTGTGACGTCTGAAAAAAATATTTATTGAAAATAAAATAAATAGAAATACAGAATACATATCAATGGCTGCCCTTTTCGTAATTTTACAGGAGCAGGAAAATACTGAATAAAACCTAAGAAACTTTAGAAACTTTTAATTCAAACCAAGTACCGAAACTAATTCTAACTTTTATTTCTGAACTTTTATACGCCTTAGTATGTTATCTTAGATAGGGATTTTTTGAGTAATTTAAAATTTGAATAAATCAATAAATTAATAATTGGTGCTTTAAATTACAAAAATTAGTGTTTCAATATATTACTGCAAAAAAAAAAAAAAAAAAACTAAACTAAAAAAATTATGTCTTTTAAAGTTCTTCATCTGGAGACAGGATTGTTTTTAGATATTGGAAATCGACTCTTCCTAATATTTGAGATGTTTTTGATTTGAAAGACTTGTTACAACCCAACAAACCAAATGATATCGTAATGATATCATTACGATATCATTTCGGTGATATAGAAGCCCGAGAATGATATCATTTATAATTCTAAAATGATATAGGTTGCTTTCTAAAAGGTACACTCGAAAATGATATCATAATTTTTGAAAATAACGATATTAGTAATGATATCATTAAATTTAAGCAGCGCGATAGTTTAGCAATATATTGCAAAATATATACACAAATATATGCTAAGATTGGATCAATATATAATATTATAAATATGTTTTCAAAAATTAATAAAATAGCCATAATAAACCAATGTTCATACAGCTCCAAATCATTTTGCATGTAATACGAAACTTTTGCAATCCGAATACAAGTCCCCCTTTAAATCCGGGCTGATATTGGTTTCTTCATCTTATACGCGTTAATTTTTTGCAATTACACTAATTTTAGCTGTAAAAATTCAATTCGCATATAAAACATAACATAACATATTTTTTTGATACAAAAATTTTCAATTTAATTTAATTTTCCTGAAAATGTTTGAAGTTTTTTTCTAAGGAAAATATAATTTCGATATTTTATCATATAATTTTAAAATTATGATATCATAAATGATACTGTATCGTTTCTTGGTTTGTTGGGAAAGAGCACTTTTAGAAATACTCAGATATTGCTATTTTTTATTTCCATTTTCATTTCATTCATCTTTGTTTGGAACATTTGAGTCACAATTTAAAATAAGAACAATATGATATATGTCTGTTTCACAAACATTATTTTCATTAAAAATACTATTTTAAGTATGTAATTTTGTTCTTCAAATGTATAATTAATATTATTATACAATTTGAAGAACAAAATTTTTAAATGTTTAAAAACTTAAAAAGTTTCTACATTTCAAATTCAGAAAAATTTAGAAAACATTATTAAAATCTGCAACTAAAACTAACCCAATACAAAACGCGCCAATTTAGCACTTTTTCAAAAAAAAGAGCTGATGTAAAAAAATGCGACTTTTGAGTTGCTGAAAAGCGCTGAATCTAGCGCGAAAAGCGCTAATTTGGCAACGCTGATGTCAATGACTAACAGCCGTATTCAAAAAAATTAATGTAGGTTTGATAACGAGTTACTAACTTTTTCTTATGGAAATTTACATACAAAAAGTTAGTAACTCGTTATCAAGCATACATTATTTTTTTGTGAATACGGCTGTAAAAATATAGTTGTGTTAGTGAGAGTAAAAAAAATGCACTCAAAGAAAAGTTGTGTTGAGTAAACGAAAAAGATTACTTATACATAGTGCTTTATTATTATATAAAACATATTTTTTAATGATTTTTTTGTGTAAATAATATGGTTTCCATTCCTCCAACTTTATCTTAAAACGTTAAAATTAACGAACTTGATTATTAATAACTACCAAACAGTTTATTTCCATAAATTTTTGCTAGAGCATTTCGTACTCTTTGATCTCTCAGCAGCGATTTAATGAAAGAATGTAAGAGTACATGAGAACTAGTGTAGGCCCAGAATACGAGAGACAGCGACACTAATTTTTCTCTCTTCAAAAATTTGACCCAGAATAACAGCGCACGGTGCAGCGCACTAATACAGTGATGTCTACTTTTAAAAAATTTAGAAAATTGAGCCGCAAAATAACGTAAAAAATATATTAAATTCAAAGTTAAATATTTAATAAAAAGTTTAATTATTTTTGATGAATTAAAGATCAAACTATTTAAATTCTATATAATTTCTAAAATTTAATGCAAAAAAATATTTGATTTTACGAGAAAACTTATAGTTTGAAACTACTAATATAAATATCAATATTACAAAATTTCTACTTATACTAATTATGATATTGTTGGCTTTGATTTTTTATTTAAATAATGATTTTTAACATTATTGTTCAAGCAAACATCTTTTAAATATGCAGTAATTTTATATATAAAATTTTTTTGTTTGGTAACGTTTTTTAAAGCTTTAATTAGGACTTTATTTTTAAGTGTATGCAACACTTTACAGTTTTTTGTTTACGAAAAAAAATAAAAACTACGCAACCCTATTGAGAGAAAATTGAAGAGAATGAGAAGTGTCGCTATGAAAATAAAATTTATTCCATAGCGACAGTGAGCAACGTTGTTTATCTGTCAAATTTGTATGGAAATATCGCTGTCTCCGGTATTCTGGGCATATACTCAGCCAGCACAATCGTAATATGAAATTGAAAGTACATTATTTGGTTTCTGGTGAGTTATATTGGAGATCAATGATGCCAACTATTACGAACATAAACAATTTAAATGGTTGAATACAGTTTTTTTTAAATAAAGTTTGTTAAGATCTCTGAAAAAATAGACAAGACTTTTCACATTAATCGAAAAAATATATTGAGAACTTAGTATAAAAATTGTCAAATAAAAGTAAAAATTGAGCAAAATTAACTTTACTCCATTAAAATAATTTCCCAATTTTTAAAAAAGAGCAAAAAGGGCTAAAAGAAGTGCTACATTTGCGCGATTTTAGTTTCGGGCTAAAAAATATTTTTCGCGTTTTGGACTACTAAAAACGGGGTAAATCTAGCCCGAAAAGGCCTAAGTTAGCATCACTGTTAGAGATGTTATAAAAAAGAGCATTAGGAAGTTTTCAATCTAAAACTTATTCTAATAATGGAAATAAATTAGTAACCACAAAAATAATTTTTAGAGTGTCTTAAGCTTTGAAATTGCAATTTTTTATAATTAAGTAATTAGTTACACGCATCTATATACAAGACGACATTAGCACGAACTCAATTGAAATTGAGAAACCTATTTTATTTTCTAAAAATAAGAAACGCTGAAAATATACCATCCATCAGGATTAGAAAGTGATGAAGTACCTCGCTATTAATGACAAATTATCACCACCCTTCAATGACGCAAAAAATCGTTTGAATATATTTTTAGCATTTATAACATATGGGTTATATTATGAATGAATTCGACAATCCTTTGATTTAAAAATCCATTATGGAATTTGCAAACTTTGGCAGAAGTTGAAACAGAAAGATCCTTGTATCGCACAAATTCAAATAAATAAAATTTGGTCCCACGATCTTTAAAGGAACACCGGTAATAATTATCAATATTTACAAAATTCGTTAACGTGAGTTAAACTTACATTGAACTTAACTTATTCGAGCCGCTTGAACTATGTATACTGACATAAGGAGTTAGTATGAAAAAAAATTGTATCGTCAACTTGTTTACAAAATTTGATATCAAAGCCCATTTTAGCCACATAAATCAACTGATATAGTTCTTCACCACCTGCTATCAGTTGAAGGATTTTCAGACTGTAGAACTGTAGACAAAATAATACAAATTTTAAGAGAAAAACCAAACTTCCTTCGAAGAAAAGCGGCTCCGAACCTTTTGTCAGAAAGAAAAAAAACTGGTCTGACCTACTTAGTACGAAAAGTTCCTGATAGTAATGCTAGAAAAACATAGGCGATGACCTTTCAAAATTTTTATAGATTTCTGCGTATGCTAAGTAGAATTTTTGTGTCATTAGCTATTTAATTATGTTCAGACTAGACAAATATTTGACCAAAACTTCTCCATTTTAATGGGAAAATATTTTTTTACTTATAATTAATCATAGTTGACATTTTATAGAATCTTGTTTGACGCTGTTTTCTCTAACAAAACATTTGCAAGATCAAACGATAGCAAATTTTTTTCTTTTTGTTGAACTAGTGGTCACGCAAATTTGGTCAAACATTTGAAAAATGTGCTTTACACACATCTGTATAAAGCAGTTTGAAACAGCTGATTGCAATACGATGATTTTTTTTTTTTTTTTTTCACTGGTTAGGCCTTTAGGTCTCTCTACATCTTACTTGCCAGCTGTAAGAACAGAGTTTAAAGGCTCCATTACTCTACCGTAAATGTAGCGAATCAGCTGATACGTATAGCTTATGAGAGTTATGTGTGTATGTGTAATCAAAAACCTAACTGTAACGTAGTAATCTAATCAAATTAGGTCGCTCTAGAGTTTTACGTGACAGTTGTAAGAACAGTATTGACAGCTTTTTATTTCAATATACTAAATCTGCATAAAAAATCGCTGTAAATAGTATATCAATTAGACAATTTATTTTGCTGTTTTCTTCTCTAAAAAAGTTGTTAAAATAATTTAAATAGAGTGTAGACATTAATCAATAGTTTAAAATTAAAAATTTTTGTCATAAAAGCATACATTTTTTTTGTATACAAATCGCTAAAATACAAACCAATAAATCTAGCGATTTTCAAACCGATTGAGACTTACTGAGAACATGTGTAATTGACATCACTGATGTTGATGTGTACAAAACAACAACAAAGTACTGGCTACATTTACGTTTTTTGATGAACCATCTACTTTTGTTCCGTTTACATTTACGCTAGAATAACGGAGCCTTAAAACTTTAGTTTCAATGCTCTAAATATGTAAAAAAATCGCTTTTTAAACTTTCTTCCCTAAAAAGTTGTTTAAAATGTTTTGAAATAAAGCGTAAAGTTAAAGCAATAAATAAATATTTAAAACTAACAACTTTTATTACAAGATAATACAATCTGCTAAATTTAAAATTATTAAATCTAGCGATTTTATGGAAATATGTCCAATTGATATTACTGGTATTGAAGTATACAAAACAAAACAACAAAGTACTTATAGCCATCAACGTACGTTTCGTTTACATTTACGATAGACTAACGAGGCCTTTAGTATATTCTAAAATATGTTTGTAGCGCACTGTTTTATTTTTTGTTTTACATAACATTTTTATATCTCATTTAAATTAAACAAAATTTTTATTTACAGTCCCATACACTTAAATCAAAGTACCAACTACTTAATTCTGGAAAAAAATAAAATAATATTCTTTCTAAATATTAATTATATTTTTAGTTTAATTCTATTCGTTTATTTAAATTGTTGTTTTTTTGTTTATTTGTATGATATTGTTTTATAATGTTAACATTCGATTTCCATGCAAATATTTTAATTATTTTCCTTAATTTAACTGTTTAAATTTCTTATGGATTTTCTTTAAATATTATTGAAATTGATTGCTTTATTTTTATTTGGATTTTCTTATTTCTTGTTTTATCTTTTTTGTTTATCTTATTTAATTATATATAAATATTTTTTTTATAATCTCTTTTTATTTTTTGGAATTATTAAGTTAATCTCATTCATTTTAAAACTTTAACAAAAAAACTTTTAACATGATTCGAGTATAATTTGATAAATTGTAGATGTACTCTTTATAACAACAACTATAACAATTATAATAATAATTATAATAATAGTTATAATATAGTATAATATAGGTATAATAATAGTATTTATAGGTTTTTACTCAGATACTATGTTGTCAACTAAATTGTTGATTATCCTGTTCTAAAGGATCATCATCATTTTGGTCCGTACCCGAACTGTAGGGACTAGAATGAGGTCGGGAACTACAGCAACTGGTGCTACTAGAACTTGAAGTTTTAGTAATAACCGGTGCTGTTTTAGTTGTATGTCATCTAACTTTATTAGCATCATGATCGTCATCATTATCATGATCACCGGTCATCACTTTATGATCTACATCTTCATCATCATCATCTTCGTTTGATGTTTGTGATGAAGCTGGTGATGTGGTTGTTGATGACGATGTTATTGATGTCGAAGTTGAGGTGGCTGGTGCCTTTGATATGGTTTGTTGTGTTACTGTTACTTTTGGTAGTGTTGTTGTTGTTGGTAGTGGTGGTAGTGGAGGTGACTTAGTGGGTGTTAACTCTGGTCTTTGTTCACCTTCACTTAAAATCGTTGTAGTTGTAGTAGTAGTTGTAGTTGTTGTTGTTATTGGTATTGTTTTTAGTTGTTCAGTGCCTGTGATTTCTGGCGAGAAATCAAAAGAGGATGGCGGCACTGGCATATCTGGCAGTGCTGGTATATCTTCAGATTTAGGCGATTCTTCTGTTAATGTTTCTAATACCACAATTTCGTTGGCCTCCTCGGGATTATAGTCATAGAATACTTTTGATGTATCGCCCTGTATATTAACATCGATTGGTTCTTCAATTACAGGAACGATTACTGTTTCCTGTTGTTGTTGTTGCTGTTGTTCTTCAAAATCATTTGAGAAATCACCTCTTGGCGGTTCCTTTGGTGATTCAATCATTATCTGTACCGTTGGCATTTGTACTGTATCTAATATAGTTAAACTGCCATCATCCGAACCAGGACTAATGCGAATTTGGGGTGGTTTGTGTTTTTCTAAGGGAAAAAGATTAATGGATTTCATAATTATTTTCAAAAGTGAACTAGCAAAAAATTTTTTAAAAATTTAGCAAGTAATATTGTAGACAAAACAAGCTAATTATTGTTTGCCTGAAGAAGCAACAAATAATTACACCTCAATACCAAGTAACTACTAAAATAAGTAGTTGCCATTACCGAAAACCAAACAGTTTTTGTTGGGATAGTACTCAATTTACAAAAAGTTTTTAAAAGCTTTATACCTATACTATTTAAAAATAATATAAAGTTTTTGGGATTTATACATTTGGTATCTCTGAACCCATAAATAAACGGAGTTTGAAAATTAATAAAAATAAAACAAATGAAGCAAAATTTTCTCAGACCATGACCCGAATATTCTACTTAAATTGGCTAGGAATCTTCATGTCTGTAATTAATATACTACAGCATTATACATCTATTTCTCATGGATAAATAAATAAATGCTTAGAAAAAATTCTAACTACCACTTACCCATTCCCATACCCATCGCTGGAGATACAGCTCTCGAACCATTTTCATCATCTTCTTCCTTATACTCTTCACTTTCGCGATGCACTAATACATGCACCAGTGTGGAATTTTCTGGACGTAAGCCCAATGGCACTACACTTTGATCCGGTGAGGGTTTTGTCACAATCACCTCTGGCGTAGGACCCTCAGCTGAGGCGAGACAACAAAAAATAGAAATAACACAACAAAAAAAAAAAAAAGAAATAAAAACAAAATTTAGTTAAATTTCGCTCAGAGGTTCATAAAACATTGACACACATACAGACAAAAGCATTTTTGTTAACTCTTAAAGCGCTTTGTGCTGACAAACCTCTTTCTAGGGGTGGTTTTTTGCGTATAAAACTTGTAGCACGTTTCCGTGTCGGTGTGACTACAACCGCCTGTTGTTGTAGGCTTTGTTTGTCCAAAGAGGCGATAGTCGTATTATTATTATCGGCAATTGTTGTGGCAAGGGAAGTGGTGGAGGAAATAGCAGCTGTTGTGGGCGAAATGCCTAAATTAGTGTTGATGGTTTGTAATTTTGTTTTATTTTTTTAGAGGATTTTTTTTTTTTTTTTTTTTTTTTTGTAACAATTGTAGATTAGTTTTTGTTGGGTTGAATCGAAAAAGTTTAAACCAGTGTTAAGAGAAATGTTTTTTTTATTTTTTTTAAGGAGAAGAAAAAAAACACAAACAAACGTACATCAAGAAATAAATAAATTTAAAGAAGAAAATATAGTTAATCGATAAAAATAAATATACTCTATAACAGGCTGTTTAAAATCAAATTCTATAAATTTTCTTTTTATGGACAATTTTCAATAAATTTTCTATTAGAGAAAAATTATAATAAAGATCATTTTTGCAGAAAGTTCACGACAATTTTATCAAAATTGCAATATAGTTTTTTCTTAAAAAATTTAATAAACTTTTTATAGAACATTTTCTTTTTATAGAAAATTCTTGATAAATTTTCTTTCATTAAAATATTTTCAATAAATTTTCTTTAAAAAAAAAAATTGTCTATAACTTTTTTTAAAGAAAAAGTTTCGTTAATTTTTATTATAAAAAATTTTCAATAAATTTTCTTTTATAAATTTTCGACAAATTGTTTTTTATAGCAAATTTTTGATAAATTTTCTTTTTATAACATTTTTTTTTGTCAGAAGTTTTCGAAAAATTTTATTTTTATAAGAAATTTTCGATAAATTTCTTTTTACAACAAATTGCCGTTAAAACCTTTTATAGATTATTTTCGAATAATTTTCTTTTTATAGAAAAATTTCAATAAATTTTTTTTATAGAAAATCTTCGATAAATTTTCTTTTTTTTTAAATGTTTTTTTTATAGCAAATTTTCGATAAATTTTCTGTTTATAGCAAGTTTTCGATAAATTTCCTTTTATAAGAAATTTCCGATAAATCTTTTTATAAAAATATGCGATCAATTTTCTTTTCATACAAAATTTTCGATAAATTTTCTTTTTATAGAAAATGTTCGATAAATTTTCTTTTTATAGCAAATATTCGATAAATTTTCCTTTTATAGAATATTTTCGATAAATTTTCTTTTTATAGAATATTTTCGATAAATTTTCTTTTTATAGAATATCTTCGATAAATTTTCTTTTTATAGAAAATTTTCGATAAATTTTTTTTCTATAGAAAATTTTCTTTCTAAAGAAAATTTTCGATAAATTTTCTTTTTATAGAAAATTTTCGATAAATTTTCCTTTTATAGAAAATGTTTGATAAATTTTCTGTTTATAGAAAATCTTTGTTTATAGAAAATTTTCGATCAATTTTCTTTTTATAGAAAATTTTCGATAAATTTTCTTTTTAAAGAAAATGTTCGATAAATTTTCTTTTTATACCAAATATTCGATAAATTTTCCTTTTATAGAATATTTTCGATAAATTTTCTTTTTATAGAATATTTTCGATAAATTTTCTTTTTATAGAATATTTTCGATAAATTTTCTTCTTATAGAAAATTTTCGATAAATTTTCTTTTTATAGAAAATTTTCGATAAATTTTCTTTTTATAGAAAATTTTCGATAAATTTTCCTTTTATTGAAAATTTTTGATAAATTTTTTGTTTATAGAAAATTTTCGATTAATTTTCTTTTTATAGAAAATTTTCGATAAATTTTCCTTTTATAGAAAATTTTTGATAAATTTTCTGTTTATAGAAAATCTTCGATTAATTTTTTGTTTATAGAAAATTTTCGATCAATTTTCTTTTTATAGAAAATTTTCGATAAATTTTCTTTTTAAAGAAAATGTTCGATAAATTTTCTCTTTATACCAAATATTCGATAAATTTTCCTTTTATAGAATATTTTCGATAAATTTTCTTTTTATAGAATATTTTCGATAAATTTTCTTTTTATAGAATATTTTCGATAAATTTTGTTTTTATAGAAAATTTTCGATAAATTTTTTTTCTATAGAAAATTTTCTTTTTATAGAAAATCTTCGATTAATTTTTTGTTTATAGAAAATTTTCGATAAATTTTCTTTTTATAGAATATTTTCGATAAATTTTCTTTTTATAGAATATTTTCGATAAATTTTCTTCTTATAGAAAATTTTCGATAAATTTTCTTTTTATAGAAAATTTTCGATAAATTTTCCTTTTATAGAAAATTTTTGATAAATTTTCTGTTTATAGAAAATCTTCGATTAATTTTTTGTTTATAGAAAATTTTCGATTAATTTTCTTTTTATAGAAAATTTTCGATAAATTTTCTTTTTAAAGAAAATGTTCGATAAATTTTCTTTTTATACCAAATATTCGATAAATTTTCCTTTTATAGAATATTTTCGATAAATTTTCTTTTTATAGAATATTTTCGATAAATTTTCTTTTTATAAAATATTTTCAAAAAATTTTCTTTTTATAGAAAATTTTCGATAAATTTTCTTTTTATAGAAAATATTCGATAAATTTTCTTTTTATAGATAATTTTCGATAAATTTTCTTTTTAAAGAAAATCGATAAATTTTCTTTTTATAGCAAATATTCGATAAATTTTCCTTTTATATAATATTTTCGATAAATTTTCTTTTTATAGAATATTTTCGATAAATTTTCTTTCTATAGAATATTTTCGATAAATTTTCTTTTTATAGAAAATTTCCGTTAATTTTTCTTTTTATAGAAAATTTTCCAAAAAATTTTTTATAGAAAATCTTTGATAAATTTTCTTTTTATAGAAAATCTTCGATAAATTTTCTTTTTATAGAAAATCTTCTATAAATTTTCTTTTTGTAGAAAATCTTCGATAAATTCTCTTTTTATAGAAAATTTTCGATAAATTTTCCTTTTATAGAAAATTTTTGATAAATTTTCTGTTTATAGAAAATCTTCGATTAATTTTTTGTTTATAGAAAATTTTCGATCAATTTTCTTTTTATAGAAAATTTTCGATAAATTTTCTTTTTAAAGAAAATGTTCGATAAATTTTCTTTTTATAGCAAATATTCGATAAATTTTCCTTTTATAGAATATTTTCGATAAATTTTCTTTTTATAGAATATTTTCGATAAATTTTCTTTTTATAGAATATTTTCGATAAATTTTCTTCTTATAGAAAATTTTCGATAAATTTTCTTTTTAAAGAAAATCTTCGATAAATTTTTTGTTTATAGAAAATTTTCGATTAATTATCTTTTTATAGAAAATTTTCGATAAATTTTCTTTTTAAAGAAAATGTTCGATAAATTTTCTTTTTATACCAAATATTCGATAAATTTTCCTTTTATAGAATATTTTCGATAAATTTTCTTTTTATAGAATATTTTCGATAAATTTTCTTTTTATAGAATATTTTCGATAAATTTTCTTTTTATAGAAAATATTCGATAAATTTTCTTTTTATAGAAAATTTTCGATAAATTTTCTTTTTAAAGAAAATCGATAAATTTTCTTTTTATAGCAAATATTCGATAAATTTTCCTATTATATAATATTTTCGATAAATTTTCTTTTTATAGAATATTTTCGATAAATTTTCTTTCTATAGAATATTTTCGATAAATTTTCTTTTTATAGAAAATTTCCGATAAATTTTCTTTTTATAGAAAATTTTCCAAAAAATTTTGTTATAGCAAATTTTCGATAAATTTTCTTTTTATAGAAAATCTTTCATAAATTTTCTTTTTATAGAAAATCTTCGATAAATTTTCTTTTTATAGAAAATCTTCGATAAATTTTCTTTTTGTAGAAAATTTTTTGGACAAATTTTGTTTTTATAGAAAATTTTCGATAAATTTTCTTTTTATAGAAATTTTTGGGTAAATTTTTTTATAGAAAATTTTTGGACAAATTTTGTTTTCATAGAAAATTCTCGATTTTCTTTTTATAAAAAATTTTGATAAATTTTCTTTTTATAGAAAATTTTCGATAAATTTGTTTTTTTTTTAGAAAATTCTCGATTAATTTCTTTTTATAAAAACATTTTGATAAATTTTCTTTTAATAGAAAATTTTTTTATAAGAAATTTTTGATAAATTATCTTTTTATAGAAATTTCTCGGTGAAAATATTTTTTTTATAGAAAATTATTAATAATTTTTTTAGAAAATTTTCGATAAATTTTTGTTTCAGATAAAATTTGCGATAAAGTTTAAATTTACAGATTTTTTTCTAAAGCTACAAAGCTTTACATCTTAACTAAGCCAACAACCTCTTATAGAGTATACAAATAAGATTAATAAAATTGTTTTTTAAATATTATTTATATATTTAAAGGATTATTTATTTATATAAAATTAGTAACTAAACATTTAACTTAAATTTGTTTAAAACTAATTTTGAAATTAATGTTATTTACAAGCAAATTTTTTTTTTCTTGAAGTTTGGTTTAATATTAATTTGTAAAGTGAGGAAGAAGTTAAGAAAAATGTACAATATTGTTAAGTGTTTAAAATGTTTAAATGTGTAAAAAAAGTTAAGGAAACGGATGAATATTTTCAACAAAACTTGGTTAAAAAAATAAAAAAAAGTAAAAATGCGTTTGTGTGTTTGAAATTAAAAGGTTTTTGATTTTTTTCTTGGTTAAAAAAGAAACAATAATTACTTTTTCTATGCACTGAGGGTGAAGTTAAACTATCATCAACAGCATCCTGATGTCGCAAAAAGAAATTATAAAAGCTTCGGCGTCGATTTGCTCTAGGCGCTTCCACAAATATGCTACCACTTTATGTTTTTATTTATATGATTTTTTTTAAATTTTTTGTTAAGTGTTTTAAAAATTATTAATGAAATAAATGTTAAAATGTTTAATAGAGACAGTAGACATTGAGTAAATTTAATAGTGTTTTTTTTTTATAAATCAACAAAAAAAGAAAAATAATTGCATAAGTTTTTTGACGAAAATCTTAAAATGATATGATAGTTTATAAAATGAAATGATAAATTGTAAAATTGGTTAACACTAAAAGTTTTAAACATTTTTGAAACTATTTTAAGAAATTTCTAATTGAAAATATATTTTTCTATGTTTTTTTTTTTTTTAATTTTTCTTAATTATACTGCTCAATAAAAGTTTGAGATTAAAAAAAAAACTATTGATTGTTACCAAAAACTTTGTTTGCAAAGGAGTTTGAGAAAACAAAAAACAAGTTTTAAAAAACAATTTTACTCAAATTATAAAATTCTTCAAGAGAGCTAAAAAACATAAAAAAATTAAAAAATCTCGAGATAGAACACCTTGGAGGACGAAATTTTCGCTCATTTATTCAATTATTATTTGGTAATAAAAATTGTCATAATCAATTTATGAAGAAAAAGTTATACGCGAAATATTAAAAAAAGTTAGTGTCAGACATAACTCTCGTTCATATATTTCCGACAATATTTTCAAACTGAGTAAATATATTCTCTCTTTTCTATTCTTCTTCTTTCTTCCATATGTAGTGATTTTATTAAAACAATTCTACCAAAAAAATTTGCAAAACTGACAATGCACAGTGGGGCCAAATTCAAAATAAATGGTAATAAGTATGGATCTTTGGGACCACTTAACCGATTTTGATGAAACTTGGAAGATTGATAGAGGAGGAGTTAGGCTTTCAGAATATTATTGGTGGAGTATATACCTGGAGCAAGAACGCCACTACAGTGGGCCAAATTGACCACCTCCAGATTGAAAAACATATCGGGGCTTATAACTTTTACAAATATAAACCGATTTTAAATATCTTTTCATTCTCCTAAGCAAGACAATGAAAAAACATGTTTACTGTACTAAATTATCTCTTACGGTTTTAAAGATATTTGACTTCAAAATATAAAATGTAAAATTTTTGGCCTTGACTTTTTTGCGATATAGCACCATAACTTTTAAACCAAATTTTTTTTTTTTTTTTATATATATGTTGAAATTCTCTATAATTTAAAAAAAAAATTGTATAGTTATCTCAATTCGATAACAAAAAAAAAAATTGAAATCCTAATTTAAAAACAAGCCTCAAAACTTTATATATATATATACATATTTTTTAATTTTGTTAAAAAGGTTTAATATTTTTTGGCTTCCTCTAAAAGAATGGACCTTGGGAAAACGTGTAAGTGTAATTTTGAAAAGTTCCGAGCGTTCACCCTACATCCAGCAGTGTTCAAAAATGGTCAATTTTGGATGAAAAGTTCAAATTTTTGAGTCTGTAAAAAAAATTGATTGTTGTTTTCGGTACTTCTGCGAATTACATTAGATAGTTTAATATATTCTTAAAGGTTTTGCGAACAATTATGACCGCCTACCGGTAAATTTAGTCACACGAGGAAATTTTCCGTAAATACCTATATTTTTAATAATTAAAATTTTGACCTTTAAAAACATATAGAAAATTGTATATATTTTTCTGATTTTTAGATTTACCAATTCTTCATTAAATATTTTATAACATGTGCAAAAATTATTTTGATTACTATAAGCATTTAGAAAATATTCAGGCTCAAATTTTTTAAATATGTCTCTGTAAACATAATTTTAATTTTTTTTGTTTTATTTTAAGAAAAGTGTGCTTAAAAATTTAAAATAGTAAAATTTTTTATACATAGTTTTAAAGAAGACACAATTTCCTTAAAAATGATATATAATATGACTATTTTGTGTTTGCAACTTTTCTTGTAAATAAATTGGAAATTTGCAAAAAAGTTTCAAATTGTAAAATTGTTCGCTTTTTCATGTTGTTTTTTATACGGCTTTACCGCACTGTCTTACACCATTGCATTACCAAAAATATAAAAAAAAATTGAAATTTGGAATTGATTCATAAATCAATTTAAATATTAAGCCCGTCAAGTTAAAAAACTATAAAATATACGAGGCTTAAACCTAGTTTCTCTTTATTACGACCTGAATATCTCTTAAACTAAAAGAGATAACCTACAATTGTAAGAGTATTTTTGATAGAGATTTACAGGGATTATGTATATATTTCTTTTCTATCATATCATAAAAGAATTTTTAGCAATTAAAAATTACATACGCGTTATGGTCATCTTTTGGAGAGCCACCCACCCACCTCCTACAAATCTGTATTTCTCCAAAATTTTATCGATATATCTCCAAGGGTCCACAAGAATTATTAAAAAAAGCGTTTCTTTTTTATAAAAATTAGAAATATTTAGAAATATTTTTTCAAATAGTTTCCTTTCAAAATCCTTTGACCAAAATAAAAAAACAAATCTCTTATTGAGCAGTATAATTTTTTTATATAAATTTTCTCTTAGATATTTTTAAAATAGTACACAAATTTGTTTATAAACACATAAAAATACAACACTATTTTTGTTAAAACTCACCACACTTTTCTGCATTATTTCAACTTATTTTATAATTATTTCAAAACGTTGTTAGTTTTTCGCGCTTAACAATATTCAAAATGAATTTTCCGTTAGTTAAAATCTACGAAAATTCATTTTGAAGATCGTTAAGAAAGAAAATACTTTTATTAATAATATTCAAAACTCACCACCGGCTTATATATGTACATTTCGTAAGTAATAATTCACCACTAAAGCTGCTGTTAAAAATTTGATTTGAGACAAAACATTAATAAAATAAAAAGCAAAATTTAAATTCTGATAACAAAATAAATTAAGAAAAAAAAATGGGTGTTTATCTTTATATATATAGTGATTGATTGAAATGAAACTTGAAATGATTAAGAATTAATGAAAATATTTTGATAGATTAACTATTAATACAGATTTTGATTTTTGAATAATTGTTTTTTGTTGTTATTGTTGTTTGATAAACAAAATTTCACTACAGAAGCATTAAAAAGATCAAGTTTATCAGTTAGAAAACTACTAAGAAAATTGATACAAAAATAAATTTAAAATAATCTAGAGGAAGATTTGAAAAAATTTAAATTTATTACTTTAACTGGCTTTAAATTTTTGTTTTTTTCTCTCAAAATTTTCCTCTAGACTTCAAATAAAATAAAAAAGTATTGAATATTTTTTAAATATTTTATAGTAAGAAAAGCTGAATAATTATATCCAAACAATATTGATTGTGATTTGAAAAATCTTTACAAAATGTTTACTGTTGTTGTAATTGTTTTTTTTTTTTTTTTTTTTTCAAAATAGTTTTGAGTTTCAAATCAAAAAGTTAATTATTGTTGTTTACGAATACATAATAATTTTGCTAATTAATCAAATTATTAATTGTACAAAATTTAGAATTTTGTGTTGATTTTTAATTTGTTTTTAATATAAAAATAAAACTACGTGTAAAGTATGAACCTTTTCCAATAGGAAAAAAACATTTAAGTATCAGTAGCAGTTTTAGCTTTTAATTTAAATAATTGAATAATTAATTACCTCTTTTACAATCATTGAAATTTTCTAAAAAATTTAAATCATTTGGTTGTGAACCATTCGTTAATATGCTGTTAACCATTTCGGAGAGTAAGGACTCATAGGTCAAAGATAAACATGAGGATATTCTACAAATTGATCTTATAAATTTTTTGGTTTTGAAAATAAAATATATAAAATTTATTAATAAAATTAAAGATTTAAGATAAAATTCAAAAAGTTAAAAAAATAGAATTTTCGTCAAAAAATGGCAATATTTTTTCTATATACTTATGTTGTATATTGTTTAAAGATTCAATTAAAAAAAATGTATATAAAATTTTATGTATAAATACCGCTTGCCAAGCTCTTCGCTTTGTTGTTTAATATTGCTGACAACATCATCTGCTCCAGATACCATCATAAGTGGTAAATTCAACCATGGACCAGCCAATTCACTAATGTCCGAGGCATCGGAAGCTCTTGATGATTTGCGTGAGGAGGCTCGACTTGAGCATTGGGTACCACGACGAGATACCTAAAAGAAATATTTGTAGAGAAATTAACATTTGACAATTTTTAGAGAGTAAAAAAAAAAAAACCTTTAAACACGTTTGAAAGTAAATTAAAAATACCAAATTGACAAATGATTTTATAGTAAAAATATTTTAGAGTAAAAATTTCAACAGAAGGTTTCTACTTAGAAAGTCAGCTCTCCAAATCAAATTTAAAATGTCCAAAAATAAAAACAAAAAATATTGAGAGGAAATTTAAAAAGTAACTATAAGTAATGTTTTACAAAAATTTGCTGGTATTTCCGCTCCCTAATAAAAAAAAATCAATTTTATTAAAAAGCCCAATTTTTGTTTTCTAAGCCGTCTGGGAGCTTCAGAAAGCTCGGGAAAGAGAAAAATGCTTAGGAAATGATATATACAGCGCCTGTCATAAATTAGTAAACCAACTCATCATTTCTGCGGTCGATGCACGTTGGGGTAAAATGTGTCAAAAGTGGCGCTTAATTGAATTTTAAAATTAAAATTTTTGTAATAAAGTTGGGTACCGAATAAAAGTAGGCAAAATTATGTATCAATATCAATTAAAATCTTTAAGCTAGCTTGTGTTGTTTTCTTATAAGGAGCTGTCAAAGTTATGAATTTTTTAACATTTTTGAAAAATAGTAAAAAATTTAATTTTCATCAGCTTTCAGTGTATTTATTTTAAATAAAAAGTCTTTTAAGGTAAACATTTAAAATGAAACCATCAACTTTAGGTACTTAAGTGAACTTTTCTTCAAGTATTTGTAAATTATAAATTGGCCTAATATTTTTTTTATTTTTTTGAAAATTGTCCTAAAATACACTAATTTTCAACTTTCATGGAATGCAACTTAAAATGTTACAAGATGTTTGTTCTGAAAATTTTCTGAAAAATAGTCTATATTGTCCACTTTGATATTATAAAAAAAAAATCGTGCGTATATGTAGACCGATTTGAGAAAATAATTTTTTTCCGAAAAAAACTCCAGTAGATTTCATTTTCTTTGCTTTATCAAACATTAAACAGTGGGGAAGAATCGAAATAAATCTGTAACTTCTAATCGGCTAGTTGGATTTGCATGAAATTTCACATAGGCGTAGCAAAGGATAGTAGCATTTTTAGTTTAGAAGCTAGATCCAATATACGCATCAGGAGCGGATCTATGGGGGTTCAAAATAGGGTACTAGTGTCATGGAAAATTTTTAACCACTAGCGAATTTTTGTTCCTTACCCGATTTCCAAGATTTTTATATCAATTTAAAGTTCTTGATAAATACTTGAGAAAACATGCTTGCATGTACTACCTATCTTATATATTTTTCGAGTTATACACATTTGAAATTCACAAAATCTCAATTTTACAAGATCTTGGTTAAGATTTTTCCATATATAGCCAAATATTTTCAACCGATTTTATTATATTTTATGTAGTTGGTTAAAAGCAAAATTATCTATTGAACAAAGAAAATTTTGAGTCGTTATCTTTATTGAGTCAAAAGTTAAACGATTTTAAATCGGGAAATGGCACCCCCCATACATCGAAAATATTAAATATCGTATATGTTAGGAACTATTACGGCAAAAGTTTTAATTCTGTAAGAATAACTTTCTCAACAATCTCCGTAAGTTCAGATATAAATGGGATGGGTAGGACCTGGGGAAATGGTACCCCCCACACAAAACAAGTATTCTTAATGATATATATAAAGAACTATTATAGTGAGGACTCTAAAATTTTGTGGGAACTATTTTATTATCATAGTGTATTGATGAAATTAAAATTGGATGGATAAGGCCAGCGGGATTTACTAAAAGTCTTAAAAATTTGTATAAATAATTTTCATATCAAATTTTATATAGGGTGGATAGGTCCAGGGGGAGTAGAAGCCCACACATAAATTAAATATTAGTTATCGCAGCGAAGCCCACCGGGAAAAGCTAGTATATTTATAATTATATGCTAATTTTGATATCTTCAATCCGCAATTTGATATAGAACCAATTGAGTTCAAGATACTACTTTGTTTACTTATTATTGACAGCAACTATATCTTCGCTCTCTTATAGAAATTTCAATTTGTAGGACGAACAATTTTATAAGCCAAATTTTAATTTTCTACATTACATATTGCGAGAGTATTTACATAAAATTTCACACTGTCGTAGCAGATGAGTGCACAATTTTAAGTTTGAAGGGAGGGCCCCACATACACTTCAGGAGCTGGTCTATTAGGGCTCAAATTTTTAATCGCTTGCAAAATATTAGTTTCTTGTCCAATTTTAAATAGTTTTACATATTCTTAAAGCTTTCGATAAAGCTTATAAAAAACATGTTTGCATGTGCTATTTATCTCCTATAGTTTTCAAGTTATTTGAATTTTCAACTATCTTAATTTTGCCTACTCTTGGTCCCTTTTTTTTAATATAAAGCCCAATTTCTTATCCAATTTTCTTAAAGAACAAAATTATCTATCGAATAGAAAAAAATCCATTATTTCTTCTGAGTCCAAAAATAAACGATTTTTAAAATGAAAATTACAAAAATTACAATTTTGTATGTTTCTTTGGTCGAAAAAGTGTAAATTTTTAACACAAAATAATTTTATACTATTCTGAAAGGCATTTTAACAGAGTAGATTTTAAAATTAAAAACACTCTACACTTTACCATTTTAAATGATATAGTCAACAATCCATTAAGATATCTAAGCTGTCCTTTAATTCCAAAAATCAGAAAAACTATGGACCTATTTTTTTCCAAATAAACGTCTGTGTCTAACTGACATAATTTTTAATTAAATACAAAAATATTGAATTCAATATCTTTTATTGGACCCAAACTACTTCAAAGTTTAATATGGCCTTTCTTCCAAACGTATACTCCTCTGTTAGATGCTAAATAATTTGTTTAAATATTTGTCTTTAAACCGCGATCACTTTTTGGCTCCCAACAAATTTTAAATACTGAAATATTGTTTTTTGTTCCTTCAAGGCGCTAATGATGTGCAAAGAGGTTGTTTTCGAATTTTAAAATTTTGGTGTTTTTGCCCATAAACTCCCCTGCGGAAATTTGTGGTTATTGCAGTAATGAACCGGTTTCTCTTTACCGGTTAAGTACCAATTGACACCTAACTCGTCACCAAAGTTCCAATTGAGAACCAGTTGACACAAACACACTCACTATTAACATGCTCGTTAAGTGCGCAAATAGCAACTCGCGCGCAATAACAATCAGTGGCTGAGTGGTAAGAGTTGAAGACTATAAAACATAACATACGTCAGATGAACATGGGTTCGAGCCGGGGTGCCGCCATCGACATTAACGAAAAATTATAAAATTAAAATAAACATAATTTAATAAAGATAATAATAAAAATAGTGTTAAAAAAGTAAACAATTATCGAATTTTTATAAAATTTTTATTACAATAATCGTTACTGAACCTGTCCTCTTGGACCTATCCTGTGACCTGTCCCAAGGGGCTAATTAGCCACCTCCAATGACAACTCCATGTAAAAGTGACAGGTTCTTCTCATATAAAGTTCCGGTACTGTTACCGGTCACTAGCCATGAGAACCTGTCACGTGACTAGTTTTGAACCGGTTCTCTTTACTCTAGGGTGTTTATAACCTACACCACCATAGGAACAATCAGAAATCCCTTAAATATAAAGCCCATTAAAATGTTAGTATCAAATTAATATTCGACACAAATAAGTTTTATATGAACGTAAATAATAGTGCCAAATTTTACAAAGATCGGTCCCTAATTTACCATAGCTCCCATATAAGGTCCTCTTTCGGGAATCACCCAAAAGTGAATAAATACATATAAATGTCAGCATCAACATAATATTCTGTATTCGTATGTTTTATTTTACACTTATGAATATCGGTCCATATTTGAGTCCAAGTCTAATCAAAGACCCCTCCCCGAATTTTAATGTACACAATGGTGTAGGGTATCATATGGTCGGGCTTGACCGACTATATCTTTTTCTCCCTTTTTTTATTAATCATCTTACATTTCTACATTGATTATATTAATTTACTTATTCCAATATACAATAGTCAACACTATTCATTGTTTACCATCCGTTTTTTGTTTCACCACCTTAGCTAATAATAATCTTACCTGTAAATGAAAGAAATTCAATGATGATAATCTCGCCTGCCAACCACCGGGACTTGATGTTTGCGTAGCACTGTCACCCGAATTTGAACGTTCTTTTTCCTTCTTTCTTCTACTCAAACAAAAAATACAGAAATATGTCCAACATTATTAGCTTTAACAAAAATCCTTATAATTAATTTTAGCTTAAGCTTATAAAAACCTACCTTTGATACTCTCTCCAAGTGGTCTGTATTAATTTGGCCGCCTTCTCTTGACGTTTCCAAATACGGGTCGACGATACAATTTCCAATTCCTTACGCGTGGGGAATTGTTTTTTGAACTTAACGTCCATTTGTTCTTGCAATTGTTTAAAATTGTCCGTCTCTTCGACATGACCCAAAACATGTTTCACCAATGCATGGAGAATATCTAAACAATGAATTTTATTGCCCTTCGAAATGGGTAGATTAAATGATACCAATGCTACGGTGTTCGGTTTTGCAATGCCCAACGGTGGATCCAGAGACGCGATAAAATCCGATAATTGTGCAAAATGTATGAATTGTGTAGCATGGGGATCATATCTACAAGAGTTAGAAAATGTAAGAAAAACAAAGAGGTAAAAATGGTTAGTAAAACACGATTTTTGGCGAAATGTGAAAATGCGATAAGCAATGCTAACTAATTGTGTTTTTATTTTTAATATATTTTTTTTTTTTTTGGTTTTTGTTAAGCAGCAGCGTAAGACTTACTTAGACCATCTGATATAGAACATTTCCAAATCGTCTTCTACTATACCAATTTCTTCCTCTTGATGAGCTTGATTGAAATTCTCCAAAATAATGGCGATATACATGTTAATGACAATCATGTAGCTAATTATAATGAAACTGGTAAAGTACGAAATGGCCAACAACGGGTGGCCACAATCCCCATTTGTCTGACGATTAAAATGTGGATCACAATCTGGCGGCTGTATCATAAGCGATTCCAAAACATCATTCCAACCGGCCGAGGTCATTAAACGAAATAACAATTGCATACTGCGACCAAATGTCTGAAAGTTGACCATGTCGTCGAGTGCGCCCTGTAGTTTGACATGACCGAACAGGGACATGCCCAAAATAGCATAAATAAATGTTATCAGACCCAATAGGGCACCAATATTAAAGAGAGCCGGCAGTGATACTACCAAAGCGAATAGCAATTTACGAATACCCTTCGCAGCTTTAATTAGTCTCAAAATGCGGCCAATACGAAAGACTCGTACCACTCTCAAGAGAGTGGGACTTATCGGCAAATCAATCATAATATCTTCCATGAGTATGCCGAATATCGATGCCAACACCAAGAGAAAATCAAATACATTCCAAGGGACCGTAAAATAATGATAGCGTAGACCTATAATTTTCACTATGGCCTCTTTAATTGTGTCACAAGTACACAAATGCACAAGAAAAGAAGTCATAGTAGTTGTTTTAGTATTTGGGAAATAGAAAAAGAAGATTATTTAAATTAGTTTAATATATGCTCAAAAAATAATAAATTATGACAAGATATATGATGGTATAATTTAACTCTGGACTATTTTTTACAATCTCCCACTCTCCTTTTTTTATTTTCATTTTAAATTTCTTTAATTAAAAACAATTTCTAAACGGTAAGAGAGTATTGAAATATCCAGAGTTATTAATCATACATTCTCATTCCTACTTACCCAAACCAAAGACGGTAGTAAAAAATGCATTACTGACTTCGAGTATGAAAAATACCGCATGCGGTTGATTGTAGTGCTCAATACCCATGGTTAACATATTTAAAAAAATCAGTACGAATATGGCTATTTCAAATCTATATGTATATAATACATAGATTTATTATATTATTTTATAGTTGTTTTTAGTAATTTGCAGTTATCATTGTAGTGTAAAATTGTGTAAGTATTAGTTATTTGACGTAGGGGGGAAAAGTAAAAGGTAATGGGAAACATTTAAATATTAACTTTTATATAATATCATTAAAACAATAAAATATTTTCAAGCTAAAAATAAATTGCTAAATTATGAATCTGGTGCAGCCATAAGCATTCAGCATACAAGTTTAGTTAGTGCTGGAAAAAAATATAACTTAAAACTATATAGCAGAGTTGTATTTCAATAAAGGGATCTTTATTGTGGATCTTTCAAAAATTGCTTGATTTTAGGTAGATTATTTCTTAAAGTGTTTGTTTATATTGTGATGCTTAAAAATATATTTTTTTAAAAAAGTTGTTAATAAAATTGTTTGGTTTACTCTTATACAAATTACAAGGTGTGACAGTGAATAAATAGATCATAGGCCTAATTGAGTACATCATTTTACCTTTTCTAGAATTTTTCAACACACCCACAAAATCTGAAGTTATCTAAAAAAAAACGATTTTTTTTTTTTTTACTTTCGACAACTCAAACAATTTTTTAAAATATTTTTTTAAACGGATTTTAAATTTAAAAACAGGATTAGAAAGACCAATATTTGAGCTTTCAAAATACATACAGTTACGAGCATAAAAAATGCAACGCTAGGCTATATGATTTTTGATCGTATTGATTAGGGCTAGAACGTCATTAAATTAGCCAATTCTGTTGTGATTTTATTCTTTGCGGGCTTAGCCAACTATTGTATGTCATTTTGTTCCAAATTGTTACGCATACGAACAGTTAATAAATTTTTTTTTAAAAAAGTTGTAAATTTAAGGGAGCAAAAAAAATGCAACTCCAAAAAAATCATTTTTAAATTTTGATAAAAATAATTACTGAAAAATGCTGAAAACTATAACTTGGTAGTATTACCACTAATTACTACCAATACATATAAATTTAAGGTAATTTTAACTACAAAGGATATTAATAATATTAAAAAAACACTATTTTCCCCATACTATTTAAGAATTTTCGAATATTTTTGAATAACATTCTGATAATGGCAGTGAAATAATATTAATTTGTAGTTCTAATATGAAGATTCTTCAAAATTATCTTAAAGAAACAATATTGAAACGATCATGCCTGTAACAAATGATACAAGTCATTTAACAGTAGATATTTTATATTATCTGAATGATAACATTTGGCCATTCAAAGCTACTATTGCCAACAATCGTTGATTTAATGATGTAAATATGGAAACTGGATATCCTTCTAATATAACACATATTATTTACTTATATAAAACTACCACCTTTACATTTAGAGGCAGGTCCTTTATTATTTTTATGAGTACTATATAATGGAAATAAGAGCCTATTACGATAACTTGAATTAATTTGACTCTAAACCCATATATTTAAATTTTAGACGGTCTAGGTAGACATACTTACTAAAATCCAATAGTCCAATCATCACGAAGGATGTACTTTTAATTTTTCAACATATGAAGAGTTCAAAATAGATATATTTCTTAACTGTTTTTCCTTGTGTTAGAATTTGTTCCAGGACCAAAATCAAGGAATATTTGAACATTATAGCGATACCGGGCATGCGATAATGTCAGATCATTGCGAAAACAAATATTTTAAGCCGTTGATTCCTTCTCAATAACAATCGAAAGTGGTTGCGTTATTTCGGTCGAAAGGTCATACTCAATTATAAATTATGAAGTTAAGCTAAACTATCATAAATATTTGATCGCTTATTTATAGAAAATGTTTATTTGAAAAATATCAAAATTTAATAAAATTGAAATTTATTGCTAATATTTATATTATTTGTAGATTTCATGTATCTTAGATAATATGCAACGATAGAAAATCATGTTTTTTAACAACACTATAGTTTCCAACCATTTCCAATCAAAATTTGTATCAAAATTTTAAAAATCATGTTTATTTGTTTAGAGTTGCCTTATTTTTTTTGCTCGCTCACATTTTCAACTGCTTTTACTAAACGTTCAATAATTTTCGTTACGCACAAAAATATTCAACAAAATTATATGCAACAGGTATCTATTACCACAAATAATAAAATCACATTAGCAAGTACATTAGGACTTGCTATAAGCAAAATATATGCGAACAAAGATCATATCACATAGCGTTGCATTTTTAATGCTCGCTACTGTATGTATACATGTAATTACGTTAATCTATGTTTTTCGAAACTATTACCGAAACTATCAGAAAATTAAAATTTTTTTCGAAATTTTGTTTACATTTGGCAACACTTTTTGGAATAATTTTGTTAGAAACTATATAAATTTCTTTATTTTTTAGAAGGTTTATTTAATTACGAATAATAAAATACACAATTTCTTAAAATCGAAGAAAAATGTTTAAGAAATTTCGACATTTATTTAATTTTGCTTTCAAAAAAAAAAAAAAAAAAAATTTCGTTTGAAATACACACCTGCTCACAACAATAGATACACTTAAGTTTGCTTTATGTAAGGAATAAAAACCCACGTTTGCAGTCATTTGCATTCTAAACTTACTCTTTAATAGTCATATTTGTGAATATAACGTAGATTTTTTTCCTTTAGGGCAGCGGACACTTCTTTGATAGTCGTTTGTAATCAAATTAGCTTTCGTTTCAGCAGAACGCAGAGAAAAAACATTTTGCAATATGGTTGCCCCAACAATATTATTTTCATCAAAATAATATATTGTCATTGCAAACATTGTTATTGTTGAATATATTTTATTTTTAAAAACAATTATGTTGTAGCAATTATACTTTTGTTCTCAATTCACAATTATATTGTTGGGACAACATGTTAAACAATATGTTTAAATTAGAACCACGTTATTGTTATTAAAATTCTATGTACAAAAACAATATTTTCAATACCTAAAAATATTATTGTGTTTGTAATTCTGAACTGACAACAAAATATTTGTTTTGTATTGGCAACAATATACATAATTAGTCTTGACAATAAGTATACTTGCTGATTTTTATTCAGTTTAGTGTGCTTCTTGCATACTGAATGTTTATATTTTAATAAAAAAGTGTATTAATTAAATTTAATTATTTTAATTAAAATTAAACTAGAAATAAATATTTTACATAAGTATTTTAATTTGTGAAAATATTTTAAATGCATAAGATGCAAAGAAAACTACACAATATGTTGTCTTTGGAGACTAAAAATTCACAACAAAAATATTTAAATTAAGTATTTAAATAAATGTGATGTCGAGTGATTTTAAAATCACACAGGAATTTATCAAATACACGCAAAAAAAATATGGTGAATAGCAACCATAATCGATTACTGTCATATTATGGTTAGATTTTATGGTTGTTTGTAAATTATATTATGGTTAGATATAGCACCATAATATGGTTGAATCATAATAAAAATATTGTTGATCTGCAACCATATTTTTGTTGTATATGTACTTGATCCATGTATATAACAATAATATGGTTAAATAACAATAAAAATATTGTTGATCTACAACTATATTTTTGTTGTATATATACTTGATTCATGTATATAACAATAATATGGTTAAATTACAATAAAAATATTGTTGATCTCCAACAATATTTTTATTGTATATATCGAGTATATACTCGATTCATGTATACAGCATTAATATGCTTGAATCACAATAACGGTACTTAGCGTCGAGAAACAATTATTGTGCCTAAAAATAAATAAAAGCCAATTAATTTATCGTTAAATTATTAAAATTAATTAGGATTTAGTTACGTAAAATAAATCACTTTGTTATAAAAAGATAAATTTATCAAATGTGAATGATGAAACTTGAGAAATTTCTTGAATACTCGTACAAGCTGACACTTTTTTAGCATTCCGAAGATAACCAATTATGTAGTTTTCTTTGTATATTATCCGTTTACAATATTTTCACAATATGAAAAACTTATTTATTTCTAGTTTAATTTTAATTAAAATAATTTATTTTAAATAATTCACTTTTAAATATATATTCAGCATATTTTCTAATACATTTTTAACTTGCCGACAGACAACTAGCTCAATGAAAGAAGCAAACTAAACTGAATAAAAATCAACAAGTATACTAATTGTCAAGTACTAATAATGTATATTGTTGCCAATATAAAACAAACATTTTGTTGTCAATTCAAAATTACAAACAAAATAATATATTCAGGAATTGAAAATATTTTTTTTACACATGAAATTTTAACAACAATAATGTGGTTCTAATTTAAACATATTGCTTAACATGTTTTGCCAACAATATAATTGTTAGTTGAGGACAAATGTATAATTGCTGCAACAAAATTGTTATTAAAATAAAATATATTCAACAATAAGAATGTTTGCGACGGAAAAATCTCTCTGCAATGAAAATAATATTGTTGGGGCAGCCATATTGAGAAATGTTTTTTCTCTGCGTGTAAGTAAAGTAAAGCGCAATTTTTTACATAGGCTGTTATGCCAACTGATTTAACAATATTATTGTTGTATACTTGAATCAAGTACATATACAACAAAAATACGGTTGCAGCTCAACCATATTTTTATTGTGATTTAACAACATTATGGCGCTATATTCAACCACAATATAATTTACAGACAATCATAAACTCTAACCATAATAAGACAGTATTCGATTATGGTTGCTATTCATCATATTTTTTTTCTTTGTGTGTATGAGGTCTAATACAAGTTTCTATTGTTTTTAGCATTTAAATTAAAAACGTATATGTAAATCAATTTGTTTGAATATTCTTGCCATATTTTTTACTAAAGTGGTATTGTCAGATCAAAATGATTACGAAAAAATTGTAATATTTTTGAAGAATTTTCCAAAGTTATCGTCACTTTAATATCATCCTATAAGATGTATATATGCATCGCCAAAATGTATTAAAAATGATTAATATTTTTTCTTCGATTTTAACAAATAAGGCCTTGTTGTATTCGATATTAAATAAGCCTTCTAATAAAATTAAGAAATGTATATAGTTTCTAACAAAATAATACAAAAAAAATCTTACTAAAGGTAAAATATTTTAACAAAAAAAAAAAAATTTTAATATTAAAATATATTTGATAATAGTTCCTTAAAATTTTTAGTTTGAAAGCATAAATTAAAAATCCGTTTAAAAATAAATTTTTAAGTATATTTTGAGTCCGTGCAGTCTTATAAAAATTTTAATATCTTTTTTTTTATAATTTCAGATTTTGGAGGTGTTTTTAATTTTTTGAAAATATAATAACCTATTCACTAACTCACTAACGTCTCTTTAATATTATATAAATTTTTACCATTTTGTAACACAGTGTTATTAATGATATTTAATTTGGTTATATGTGCTACTAAAGGCAAATAAAATTTTCTTTTTTGGTTATCATTTCAAACTGTCACTTGTCAAATAATCATATAATATTAATAAATTTTAAATGTATTCCAATTATTTTCTACCAAGTAATCCAAAATTAAAAAGTTTCATCTTTCTGTTCAAGTTTATTTGTTTTCTAACTAAAACTTATTCAAGTGTAAATATTTTTTAAAATTTTTGTGTAATTTTACAACTATTTTATTTGATTGTGCAAGTTTTTTCAAGGTATTCCGGAAAATAACAATTATTTACAGTGGAATTGGTGTTTTCATTAACATGCAATAGATCAGTGAATTGTATAGAATCGAAAAAGCACAATGGGTTAACTTAGGTTAAAAAAAAAAAAAAACTATACAAATATTTTTAAAATATATTTAATGTTTATTTCTCTCTTTTTCTGCAAAAAGTATAATTAAAATTTTGGAGTATTTTTACGATACATTCAAAGCTAATTTAAAAACCTATAATTCCAGATTACAGAATATGTAAAGCTCATTTCGAATGAAACAAGCTAAATTCGAGTGCATCACATTAGAGATAATATAAAGATCTGCCATTGAAGCTAATTTGAAAATGTTATATTTAGTTAGGATTGGAACCTTTAGTAAGACAAGCGTTAGGCTAACTGAAGACAACAGTTAGGAAGTTTTAAAGTCTAAAGAAAATCAAATATATTATAAAAACATACACAATTATCCTGAGAGAACGTATGAGATGTGTGTTATCAAAGTTTTTCGACATTGCCTTCAACAGGGGTGTAATATTATAATCCTTAAGCTGTCAAAGTTTTTTTATATTTAATTTACTGTCTTGTCATCGCCAGTAGTCTAGCGTGGCACAGTTGGGCCAAACGCAAAATTTTTGGTAATAAATATGTATCTCCTAAACTTCTGGTCGGTTCGAATTGAAATATATGGAAGAGTTGTAGAGGAGGACCTGATCTTTCAGAGATAACTAAGCTGAGTAAACTTATGTTTTCTTTATCTTGCCAAGCTTTGGTTGGTTGGTTAACGTAGTAGCTAGAAGTTCGTACGAGCAATCAAGTAAAATCACTAAGATACCGTTTTAATAGGACCACACCAGTCGCCAGGAAATGAGTAAAACTGAAGACTAGTAGAGGGTAAATAAAATAAAGAAAAAGGAATTGATTAGATACAACCTGTAGCGTTGAGATACTTTATAAGGTCACTGAGTCTAGCGACCGTTATCTCAAAGAGGATGTCTCATAATTATTTTCCAAGAAATTTATGTCTAGGTGAGTTCAGGGATGGGCTTTCGCATAGAAGTTGGAAAACAATTTCCGCTGCGACAATGTTCATTAAAAGGGAGAACTATTATGCTTGCATATTTCCAATCGTCCAGTGACCTGAGAACATTGCAATCAGTCTCGAAATGTATCTACGTTTATGACTCAGAAATTGCGTAGAGAGTTTTTCATTGTACATATGCCACGTTTCCTTCACAACTCTACATTTGTCCATTGTTCTCCAACTATCATATGCTTTGTCAAGATAGTGTTTAAAAATACCGCTTTTAATGAAACCTAGCGGCATTGCAACTGACAACGCTGAGGACTACCATAGTAGTCTCTATGCGCAGGGACCGAAACAACAGTAACGTCATGCAACCGACTTAGCTCGAACAGTTCCTTCTTACACTGTTTGACTAAAATACAGGTTGTTGTGTGCAATTTGAGAGATAAAACTGCCGCTTGGCTATCAAGGAATATACCAATATTCCCCTAAATATTTCTATCACGAAGTTGTTTACACGCTTCTCAATATTTCTGTCTGAAACACACTTGTCCCGTCAGGAAATCTTAGTCCAAGATTTTCGGAAAAGACACTTGAACCAACACCACAATTCGTCATAGAACCATCGGTGTATATTTTAATGTTATAATGTTCCAAAAAGTCTTCCATTCAATTCAGGAAGAAAATAAAACATTCGTGGTGCATTCGAAGTATATATAGGGAGGCATGTAGTCAGAGTATTGATTCAGCAACGAGGGTATTACATTCAATATTCTAGCGTATCTTGCAAAGCACTTTACAGAAATATAAAAATCTTTGAAATCGGATTTCAACTTTGACACTCTGTACCAAAGAATACTAAGAAGAGAAAATAGTACTCCATCCTACAACAACAACATTTCTCTCTCTTCACATACAAGTTCTGTGTGAATTCAACACACTTGTGAGAGAGAGAGAAAAAACACAAAATAAACAAATATTTTCCTTAAAATTTAAGGAAAATTACACACGCGACACATTTTTCAACAAACACACGATATTTTTATTATTTTTTTCACACGCGTTTATAGTATTTTAACTCCCGTTAAACGAATATTTTCCACAAACTGAAAAAATATTTTCAGTTTGTGGAAAATATTTACGAACAATGTTGCTACTTTTGGTATTACAAATAAAACAGATTTTAAAATAATTTTAAATTATTTTCATATTCATCAACAAAAAGCAAAGAAATGTAATTATATTACTATTTGTAGTTGTAACCCGCATCAAAAGATAAAAATCTGCGAATATAATTGTGATGAATTATATTTAATAATTTGTTAATACTCTTTTGTGCAACTATGTATGATTATGATGTGTGGTGAAAGTGGTTTCAGCACTAATACATATAAATAAAATTTGACTAACACAATCTTAAAGTTAGGTTTTTTTTACAACAGAGTTAGATTTTTTTGACATGCCTTCTATTCTTAGTATTCTTTGCTCTGTACCTTATATTTTATTATTATAGGGTGACAAGATAATTTTTATGAAACCTTAGATTCTCCTCTACAACTCTACCATACATTTGTGACGGCAAAAGTCATACTATTCGTTTTTGACCTCACATAATATTATATTTGTAATATTTTTAATATATTTTTATCCCTCCTTAATATAGCCTTATCCTTCCGTGGAAGTAATTATGCCAAGTTCTCGCGAGCCACGAAAAGATCGTATTCTTGTGCTTCTCTCCATAAGCCATACCTAATCTTGATATCAATAAAAATAATTTTTTATAGCGTTTAAGAATAAAAACGTGTTTTATTCACAATTTGGAACGACCCTGAACACCACTCAGCATATCCCAGCAACCAGCGGTAAACGTGTTGTAACACATTTTAATTCGATCCGAGTTTAAAAGATACAGATTGAAAAATCACGATTAATATGATTAAGGATAATATGTGGTTCCCAACTCTTACCCCAATGGATGATTTGAAGGATGCATTTCCGATTTGGCTAATGTCTTATTTGGCGATTTGCAGACGTAATCCTTAAGGAATTATCGAATTCAGGGGTATATATGAATATGACACAATGTCTGGGTCTTTTAAAATTTGGCAAAGTTATAAGGAGTGAGATCGAAAAAATCTTAACACACGTTTTGCCTCATAACTTTTTTCGGAATCAATATTGAAAACTTTTTTTGATATAGTTATCATGGAGAAATACGTCAGTTATTATTTTTAATAACAACCATGTTGATTTGTCGTGATTTGAGTGACGAAAAGGATTTACGTCCCACAAATTATTAAAAAATTCAAAAAAATCCAAGTAGGTCCTACAAATAATTGGCCACAGAATTAAATTTCTGCGTCCAACTGTTTCCAATGGTATTTAGTAGTATCAGGAGAATTTGATCCTTGATATGAAACCTGGGTTGGAAAGAAAAAAGGGATCACATGATATTGGGAAAGCCAGAAAATTGAAAGCATAATGAAAGAAACTGCAAACACATCTGGTAGAAAAGCAGCTCAGTTATCTCAGTGCTTTGACTATTTGGTGCAAAAATTTAAAGCTAATGCAGAGTTGATAACATATAAAGTTCCAAACAGGGCGCCGCAAAAAAATTTAGAATCCAAGAATAGGACACGGAAATTAAAACCAAATTTCAAACAAAAATACTCAAGTTGTATAATTGACGAAGAAACGTATTCTGCCAGCACAATTTTCGCAGCTTATTTGTCAAAACTTTTTATTGCTAATGCTCTAGGTAATGTTGAGGATAAGTTTAGGATCCAAAAGCAGAAAAAATATCTTTCAAAATTACTGATATAACAAGCTTTTTGCAGTTGCGGCAAAACAGGAAAGTCATTTGATACATTCGGATCTACAAATACTAAAATATGCATAAAGGAATATTTGCAAAAAAGACTTCTTCCTTTCGTAAGAGAGTACAACGTGTCCACATATTTTTGGGCCCATTTGGTACCATCTCACTACGGTAAGAAAGCTCTGGAGTGGTACCAAAACAATAACATAGTTTTTGTACCAAGGGAGGTCCATTTTCAAAATGGACCTCCCTTGGTACAAAAGATATTGTGGAAAGATATTGAGCTCTTGTGAAAAGAAAATTGAAGAGCAAAAAAAAAGGTGTCCCAAAATACTGAAGATTTTAAAAGAAGATGTGCACAATGTTCCAAAAAAGAAACTGAAGCAACTATCAAATCTCTAATGGAAAAATTAGAGATTTGATAGTTTTATCAAAATGATCCACAAGTTCATAAGTAGTGGTTAGAAATATAAAAGTTATATTCTTCTGTGATCTGCAATAAATTATCAATTAAAAAAAAAAAGAATGAAAACTCTAAGAGTAAACATTTCCAAGTTATTAAACATTATCTGTCTTATTCATAATAAATTCTTATTTTGGGTTTATTTTACAAAATAGATATTAAACTGTTTTTCCTTATTAACCTCTTATAAAAAGAACATTATTCATAATGTATTGAAAACTGTTCAATAACTATTAAACAGTTTTTGTTTTGTTCTGGCAATGCTATGTTTATTTTCTCTCAATTTTCCATTAGTGATAAATAAAATATTGAAAATTTATTCGTAATTTAAAAAAACATTTATGTGTTTCTTTTATTTCATGTCTTTTTTACAAAAAAAAAAAAAAATATTAATTTTTATTTGAAAATGTGTCTAATGCTTAAACAATTTAATAGCTTATGGAAGCAAAGGGATTCATGGCCTTTTTGGTATATTAATTTGTGGAATATTTAAGTACTCGAATAATTATTTTGTTTTGATTTTATGTACATCACGAATTTTCTATTTTGTTTTTAATTAATATTTTTTCATATTTTATGAATTATATATAAAAAAAACCCCTTCGTAGTCTATCAACTGAACACTGGGTGTAATCATGATGAAAGGAATTGGGTTGATTTAAAACCTGAATTCCAAAATTTAATATATAAAACGCTATGATTATTGAAAACGGAATTTTTCGTATGTTAAATTATAATGTGCCAATTTAAATCAAAAATAGCATTGATGAGAGACCTATATACATATTTTCAAGTAGATATTTCTAAAAAAGGAACAGTGATTGCAATTAAGAAATTATTGCTAATGAAATTATTTCATTAAACAACACTCACACATTCCACTTTGCAGATGGAGCCTTAGCACTTTTTCACCTTAAAAATTGATGGAAGCTGACTGAATATTTTCTTACGGGTTATTTTAGACTATAAGCACGACTATAACACTTACTAATTAGTATATGCACTTTTAATAGACCAAATAACAAGTAGAAGAACGCAATGAAAAATTTTGTGGAAGGTAGGCAGATCACACCCACTTTTAATTTTCATTATTACATTGATCCTTGAACTTTTATAGAAAATTTGAATGGCCTTTGTTTGAGAGATATCGGCGTAAAAGCATCAACTACATATTTGGCCAAATAGTAGATTAGTTTTTATTGGTGGTGGGTTTAAAATTATACTAACTTTTTTGGCTGTACAAGTACAAGTGCATTTGCTCTTACTCTAAAAAAGCTAAAAGAACCAATATAATGTATGTATGTATGTATAATGTATATACAGATATACTTTAAATTTGTTTGCAAAATATGTATTTAATGCAACTGCAATAAATAATAGCTGTATTTAAAACAATATTCTAATTACTATCTGGAGTCTGTGTAAAAGAATTTATGCAGTTATAAATTCCACTCTATGGAACTGTACAATAAGACCGAAATATAAAGTAATATGTTTAAATCTATGCAAAACTTTTTTATAAATGCATTCAATTTGCTAAAAAAGTAATATATTTCTAAAAATTTATTTTATGAAACTGTTAAAGTAGGTTCTCACCAACAATAAAATTTTACAATTTTATAAAGTTTTATTAAAGGTTTATAAAACAAAAAAGTGATTATGAATAATAAATTTTCAAAATTTCTTATTAACCTTTAATAAAACCTTTTATAAACTGTTCAAAATGATTATGAATAAGGCTGTATATATGTTAAGATTTTTTCGAACGCACTCCTTATATCGTAAATAATCCAAATTGCTTTAACAAAACAGTGCGTACATTAATATAATTTTCATCAAAAGACAAAGGAAAGAACTTTAAATTCGAAGGAATAGTCGAAACAATAGACATTTGGAAACTCTTTTAAATCTGAAGAAATTTAAAATAAAAAAAATATGAATAATAAAAAATTATGAATTAAAGCATAAAAAATTTATTTGTCTTTATCTAAAACGTGTTCAAATAAAATGAAAATTAACAAATAATCTAAAATTACTTTTAAACCATAATTACCCATAGTGCTTTTTCGCTGGGGAAATTCTAATACTAATAATATTTACATGTTTCACTACACAAGTGGAAATGGAAGTAGGTTAAAGTTAAAATGGAAAATATAGTTTTAAGGGGGAAAGAATATTTATACATAGTTTTCATAATGCTACACAGAGTAAGTAGTAGAAAGTGGAAAAAAAGTCTTTAAAGAAAATGTTTCTGTTAAACATTTGATGCTTTGGACTTTATAGTTTAACAGCTAAATGGAGAAGCTATAAAGTTGAAAACACCTTCTACGTACAATACAAGACAAGATGATACAAAGATCTCTTTCACTCTTACTCTCTCTCTCTTTTTCATTCTCTTGCTAAGAAGTCAAGTGTTCAAATAATTTTATCACCAAATCGATCTTTTTTTTTTTCATAATTTTTTTGTTTACTCAATAACTTAATAACAATAAATTATAAATCAAATTAATACAATAAAGTACGTTTACAAAAACCTAGAAGAAAACCACTTTGAAAGTTTATTAGCGGTTTAAATTGGATTTTGATGCAAAAAACAATAAATAGATTTCAAAATCAAAAACTCAAAAAAACATAGATTTCAAAACATGTTTGTTGTTTCAAGTAGATAGTATTCTAAACTAAAAAGTTTTTTTTTGTTTCTTAAATCAAAACTCAAAAATTAATTTTTTCAAAAACTATTTACAAATACAAAGATTTAAATACTATTTGTATCTCTTTTGAAGAGATTTTGTTTTTTTTTTGTGGCTGATAATGGCAGGCGGGCTGTAATTTAATAAAAAAATTAAGAAAAAAATATGCTGCTATGTTTTTGAGAATGTGTGTGTATTGAGTGTGGGCGTGAAAAGTGAAATAAAAAAGATGCTTGTGGTGTGTGATTTAATATTTTTCGTATATTTTTTTCAAATCATACTTTTAGCAATTGAAATTTTTTTCTTAGAGCAAAAGAAAAAAAATTGTTTTATTGTTTTTTTTTTATTGGTTTTTATTACCTTCGAGAATTTGATAAATCGTAAAACATCGCTAAAAAATGATTTATTGGTCGCTTAATGACTTTCTGTGGTTTTTTTCGTCCCAACTTTTTCATGGCGGTGTAATAATGTTTTTGAGATTCGGTGAGAAACATTTCCAACACTCCTCCTTCATACTAGTTTTATGTTTGTTTGTTTGTTTGTATATATGTAGGTTTATTTATATAAGTTTAAATTAGAACACACACAGACACACATATAAATAATTAAATGTGGTTTTTTAAAAAGTATTAATTAAATATATATATTTTTTTTTACAAGTTTGATTAAAAAATTACATTGATAATTAAATAAATTAATAAATTTATTGAAAAAAGAAATAAAAAATAAAAAAAGTAAAAAAATAAATTTAATTTATTTAAATGGTGTTTTAAAATACAATTTAACAATTTCGAATTTTGTGAGTTTTTGTTATTTTTATGTAAAAACTTTAATTCTATTTTTATATTAAATGCAGTGATTTCTTTCAACAAATTCTAAATAAATGTTTGCAGTTAATATGTATTACACATGTGTTATCGGGGTTTATTAATGTTATTTTACAAATCTCTAGGTTGGCATAGTTGAAAATTAAGCTTTGTCATTCCTTCTATTTTAGATTATTTAAATTTCATGTTGAATAATTAAACTTCGAAACTTAAAATTGTAAAAAAAATTTTATAATAATTAAATTTTATTCTTACTTCAAAAAATAAGAATTTGCCGTAAAATTCATTATTATAATTTAAACACAATAACTAGAACATAATTTAGATTTTTCGTAATTTATAAAATATTTAAATTTCGAAAAATCATTACAAAAATAACATAATTTTTTGTTTATTACATAGAGAAACACTGATTCTGCGGCTCGGGGATTCCCATTCACGATATTACCCAACAAAAATTTGTTGGCTTTTGTTAATTACTACTACTTACTAGACTCATTAACTGGTAATGAGTTGTCATTATTTTTCTCATTTCTTTGAGTATTGGAATAACTAGTTACCAGTAAATTAAAAGTTCATTAAGTTCTATAATGGCTCAGTTGGCCAGAGCGCCTGAGTAAGACATTACCCAGCAAAAATTTATTGACTTTTGGTAATGCCTACTACTTACTAGACTCATAACCTGGTAATGACTTGTCATTATTTTTCTAGTTTCTTTGAGTAGTGATATAACTATTACCAGTAAATAATTTAGTTCTGCAATAGTTTAGTTCGTTAGAGAGACTGCTTAGCACTCAGAAGGTTGTCGGTTCAATCCCAAACTAAACCCATATATTTTTTTAGGAAATTATTTGAATTTCTATCGCTATGTTAAAACTAATCGCATTAAACTAAACGTATTAATGGCGTAGTGAGTAAGACAGATGTTAAGCCCAAATTACAATAGCGCGTAGTCAGCAACAGTATCAGAAAAAATTATCAGCTGTTCAATGTCAGCACAACATGTTGCTGCCCATATAATTACATTTAAGCGCACGCAGCAAAAATTTACAACCACCATCTTGCTTTATTCTACTTGTGTATTTTAGCCTCTCATTTATTTGCTCACTCTCTTTGTCTCACTCTCTTTGTCTCACTCTCAATCACAGCACTGCAAACTGCTGCTGACCAAATGTAATCAGCACCATAACAAACAGTGCTTTTTAAATTATCAGCTGATTATATCAGCACACGCTGCTGCTGACTACGCGCAATTGTATTTTGGGCTTTAATTTGAAACTCTACGAAAGTTTTTGCCTGGGTTCAAGTCTCAGTTGAGCCAACTTTTTGTTTTTATTTTAATATATATTTTTTAGCAATTTTTATTGCTTTAAATACTTAAAATAATAAAGGTAATGAATTTTTCATCCATGTTATAAGTAGTTACCTCCTATTGACAATGTAATATGTTGGCTTACCGTGTAAGTAAAGTTTTTACTGTTATGTTCAAGTTCTAAACATAAAATAATAAATTTGTTCCTGTTGGTTTTTAAGAAAATATCTGATCTTTTCCAGAATTATTCTAATTAAAGGTTTTATTGTGTTTCGGACACTTTTTTGCTCGAACAAGTCCACTTATTTTTAAACTCCGTTTCATTTTATGCAAAGCTTTTAATGTCCTTTAAATTATTTTTTACTAGAGCCCAATATCTTTCAATTGCACGGAGTTTCGGAAAATTTAATGGATTAGCCTCTATCGGTACAAACTCTTTCAATTTCTTTGTTACAACGTATATTTCTGTCTTAATATAACAATTTTTTAAGAATGAAGTGCTTCATTTTTGCCTATGCATATGACTTCCCAAATCAAAAACTTTGTTGAGAATTTTGATTTCTTTGATACACGAAATTTTTCTGCCATAATTCCTCTAGCATCTGCGACATAGAATTCCTGGCTAAGAAGTTGAAAAAAAGTCACCCTGTACGACCGTTTCATCGTCTACTATACAGAAACAAAATTTCCGAAAAAATTCGTCCGAAGAACATTCATGTTATTTATTTCCTGCTTTATAAGTCTTCAGGCTATACTTTCTTTCAAATTTTCTGATAAAGATTCAAAGCAATTAACTTTTTGTGACACTTTTCTTCCAGAGATGAGGTGAAATTCTCTCAAAATTCTTTCTATTTTGTCCGAGTCCTACAGCCTTAAGATACTATTTGTCTTCCATTACTAGGTTACCATTCAGTGATCATGACTTCTTTGTATAATATGATGACCCAAGAAACGTTTTTTGCGGCTCAACAGCATTCCTTGCATTTACTTTATGTGACATGGAAGATTTCATGAAAAATTTGAATTATGTATTTAGGTGTTTTTTGTTAAACTTCCATTTTAAGAAAAAACAATTTTGCTATTACCATGAAACTTAGCACATGGCAAGTGAGCATAATAGCAAATACAAACCAGTTAACAGAATTATTAATTTTTCACCACATCAAAAGTTATAAGCCCAAGAGCATGCACGGATTTATTCGTGCGCAGTCCTTACTTATTTAATTGTTTCTAGTAATAGGGATCAATAAATTCGTGGACATCGTCAAATAAAGGTAACGAGTTTTTCACCCGAATTATAAGTAGTTACCCCTTTTTGCAATGTAATATGTTGGCTTACCGGGTAAGTAAAGTTTTTTTCTTCCTCCTTCAAAAAAAAATAAAAAATTGTGGACTAGAATGGAATTCGAGTTTCAATATGTTTTTCACATGATTTATTGGAAAGAAAGTGAAAAAAGTCATGGTCGAAGGTAGGCGACCCTCCAAAAACGACTTCAAAGCCTGGATTTATGGCAAAGAAGGTTATTTTGAGTATTTGGTGGTATTGGAAGGGAATTATCCATTATGAGCTGCTACAACCTGGCGAAACGATCAATTCTGATTTCTACAGTTCACAACTCGACCGTTTGAATGAAGCAGTCAAGAAAGAATTTTTTGTTGATAACCATAATAAAATTATTATTATTTTCTACAATAGAAAACACATCTTCCTTTAAAATAAAAAAGGATTCATAAAGATCTAGCTTAAAACATAAAAGTAATAACTATTCAAATTTAAACTTCTAAACAAAAAATACTTTGTATTACTTTTGCCTTTAAAAACAGTCCTATTTATGGTTCAGTTACTTAATAACGGTTAACATTTTTTTAATATTTTCTACATTTTTAAGTTACTTGGAGGGTTTTTAATAAGAATAATTAAATTTTTTCAAAACGCGAATAAAATTAGGGGTTTGATCAGCTAAATTGTCGAAATTACTCTCTGGCTGGTCCGATTTTAATGAAATTTCACATAGTAATAGTAGAGGTGAGAGATTGGATCATATAGATCTACCGGGAACGGGTCCACAGGGTCCCAAAGTTGGACACCTCGGGTATGAACATTTTTAAAAAGAATCCTGATTCGTTATATCTGAATCGATTTTATGAGATTAACATGAAAGGATTCAACTGATCAAGATCTACAAAAAACATCCTCGTGTTCATATCCTATCTCTTTTAGTTTACGAGATATTGGGCTTTAAAGATTAAAATCGGACAAGCCGTTAAGAAATTCCAGATTTATTTCCATTTCATTTTTTTGGCGGGATACTGTGCAGCGATGGAATTATCTATATATATAAAAATTAATGTGTGTTTGTTTGTATGTATGTTTGTTTGAAGTCTATAGCCGCCTAAACGGCTAAACCGATTTTCTTGAATTTTTCACAGTGTGTTCCTATATGCCTGGAAGGAAAAATAGGCTACTTTTTATTTTGAAATTCCATGTGGGCGAGGTGCCACGCCCTAAATAACTATTAAAAGTAGTATATCTCGGAAATTGGTAATACTAGAGTCCTCAAATTTTGCACGAACAACTTTGACACCTATATGAACATTCTGGAAAAAAATAGGCGAACTAGCAATAGGGGGTGTGGCACATCCCACGCCTAATATTGCTTGCCAATACCAAATGCCGTAAATTTAGGAAACTATTACAGTTACATTTCCCAAATTTTGTACAATAAACTAAGTGTCAATGTGAACATTTTGTGCAAAAATGGGCGGAAAAGAAATAGTGGGCGTGTCATCTCCCATATAAAGTTAATACCAAAATTTTTATATCTGGGAAACTATAAAGGTTAGATAGCTCAAATTTTGTACGACTAGCATTAGCTTCAATATGAATATTTTGGACAAAAATTGGTACACTAGCAATAGTGGGCGTGGCACCTCCCATATAAAGAAAATATTAAATTATCATATCTGAGAAAATATAACAGTTAGAGTTCTAAAATTTTGTCGGAGCCACTTTGTTATCAATATTAATATTTAAGAAAAATATGGGCGGACTAGAAGTAGGGGGCATGGTACCTCCCATATGAATTAAATGCAAAAATTCGTCTATCTGGGAAACTATTGGAGTTGGAATGCTCAAATTTGTATTTGATTGTATTTGTTTAAGGGAACAGATGTATTGCTGCCACGTATTCCGATGACAACATCGGAAATGCCATTCGATTTCAAGCGCTTGCAATTTCCTATTCGCTTAGCATTTGCAATGACTATTAATAAAGCTCAAGGTCAGTCTTTGCAAGTTTGTGGCCTAAATTTAGAAAATCCATGTTTCTCACACGGACAACTTTACGTCGCATGTTCGCGAGTGGGAAAGCCTGCAGATTTATATGTATACGCACCAGAAAGAAAAACAAAAAATATTGTGTATCCCAAGGCATTAGAATAAGAATTATTTAATAAGAAAAATGTTATATGTTAAATGCTTATATTTTATTACAATAAGGTCAAGTATGAAAACTATTTATCAAAAGAATTTATAATAAGAACTAATTTTTAAGAAAAATTTTAATTAATAAATAAATATATTTTTTTAATCCTTTAATTACTATGTATTTCATTTCGGGTGGTGGCGAAGCACACCGGGTATTAGCTAGTAAAGCTATAAAGCTAACAAAAGGGTTAATGTCGTACTGATTACAATTGATTTTCAATAAAGAAATTTTTAGTTTAAAAATTTTCCAAAAACAATAAAATGATAATTTTATTGTTTTACATATTATCCAATATATTTATGACAAAACTTTTTCTTCAACCATGCCTTAATACCAACAAGTGTTAATATTTTATTTATAACAAACTCAACAATTTAATTTCAAAAAATGTAACAAAACTTAAAAGAAAAATAAAATAAATTATATTACCAAAATCAAACCTTATAAATCACTTCTATATCTCACTCTCTTCAATTTAATCTCTCCATTAACTCAAAGTAGTAGTAGTAGTAGTGAGATTTGTTGGTCAAAAATTATTGACCAACCAAACAGATTGATCCGATAAAACTTACCTTTTTCTTGAGCATATTGAAATTATCGATAATTACTCCTATGAATAGATTAAGAGTAAAGAATGATCCACATACAATGAAGATAACAAAATATATATAAGCATAAAGATTTGCTTCACGTTGAGGCTGCAAGTCCACACCACGGGCATCCACTGCATCGGCCATAACTTCCATCCAACCCTCAAATGTGGCCACTTGTAAGAGAGCCAAATAGCCCATACCTACATGATCAAAGGTTATTTTTGAATTGATCCAACTAAAGTTTTGTTCTATGCAATCCCATTTATCATTCACTTCCTATAATATGATGGGTGTATGTTTTTTGTTTTTTAATTACAAGTGTTGTTTGGGGAAGGAAATAGAAAGATATTGCAAAATAATATAGATTGTTTTTTTGGATTATAAATTTTTCAAAATTTTTAATTATTTTAAAAATACTTTTTTTTAATTTTTTGTTATATTAAATTTCATATTAAAAAGCTTTCTTTAAGAAAACAAAATAAAAGCCAACTAACCGTTACGGGCAATAGTTCTCCTTCGTTATCGATACATTTGAAAAATTTACCACCAAAAAATTGTACACCCATTATAGAAAATATTAACCAAAAAACCAAACAAACTAAAAGTACATTGAAAATTGATGGTATGGCATACATGAGAGCATTTACTACAATTCGCATTCCTTGCCACCTGGAATAGAAATAAAATGTTTGTTTCGTTTTTATACTCAAAATTGGAAAAAAATATTATTTTCTTATTATCGAATTGTGTAATGGATTTAGGGAAGATTAAAATGGGTTAAATTATGGGAAGTAATTAGAACATAGACACATATAGAAAGGATTTATTTAAGAGAAAATGGTTAAGGATAGTTAGTAGGTATTAAAGCAAAAAAAAAACATACAATTTTACACAAATAGTTAAATATCTTTTTTTTATTTAATCACATACAATTAATTCGGCTTAAATCAGGTTTTTAATTTTCGTATTATATTTTAAATTTAGCAATTTGGTCTTTCAAACGATTTAATTCTAATTATTAAAGCTTTGAGGGTGCCGAAAAATGTATTTAACCGAAGATGAATACTTTTTTTATTGATGTATCTACTCTCTCTCTCTCTCTCTCTCTTTGTTCTGTACTTCTTATTATCTATTAAAAATTCGAAACTAAAGGAATGTTTAACATGAAATTTTCCACGAGTGTGGAGAAAAATTATTTTAATATTATATATATTTTTTAAGAATTTTAAAAATATCGGAGATATAATTCATTTTATTAATCTAATTTTGACGAGAATAGGATAGTGATGCGTCCTGATTACAGCCTCTCCTATCCAAATTACAACCTCAACTGCACGTGATACATCCTGCTTTAACTAACGAGGCCCTGTCGACCGACCATGGCTGGAATAACCCTAAGCAATGACTAAATCTGCTACAAAAATTTCGGATCGGATTCTGTAGCTCAATCAGTTACACATCTTAAATTGAATTGATTAACGAAACCACAACAAATTATAACCGAATGATCAGCCCGATGACGACCTTTAGCTTCACGAAATGGACACGATATGGAACATGGAACGTGCGAACACTTCTCGATACTGCGAATTCCGAATATATAACTTGCTCTTCATGGAACTGCTAAAAACGCACTCATTGAATGGATGCCATGTTCTGACAAGATGATAATGATACGCTTTAGAACGAGCGCGAAGAACATGACTATTTAACAATGTTATGCTATAAAGGAAGATTTCTACAACCACCTGGCAACTGTTATTGCATCAGGAAAGCTCGGAAATATACTTTTGTTAATGGGAGATTTTAACGCTCAACTGGGTTCAGATAACCTACAACGAGAAAACGCAATTAATGGCGAACTATTTACCGAAACATGCCTTAACAACAACCTAGTAGTAGGCGGAACCATTTTTCCTCAAAAAACATACACAAAGTGACGTGGATGTTATCGAACAATATTACTGAGAGCCAAATACATAGCAATCAGTAAAAGATGAAGAGAATCTTTACTCGATGTGCGTAACAAACGTGAAGTAAAAGTGATCACCACCTACTCATTGATACGATCCATCTTAAGGTCGCAGCCATTAAGAAGAGAAACGTCATGCAGAGAAGATTCTTCATGGAGAAGCTACAGAACCATCCTACTAAATCAATATATATTGCCTCACTGGAAGCCTATTTGCAAACCAATAATTCTGACCAATCTTGGAATTCCGTAGAAAGATCTGATATGGGAGACGATAACCAAGAGAAAGCAGCTCAAGGATTGTCTAAACATGGCCAAAACACGAAATGAGAAGACCACAATACGAATGGAGTATTGTGACAATGGACAAACAAATCAAGAAAAATTCACGTGAGGACAAAAGAAGATGGTACAACAACTTAGCAAGGGAAACAGAATCCAAGGCCACTATAAACAATATGAAAAACCTTTACAATATCGCAGGACAACTCGCAAGCAAGAATTTCAGGGGATGCAAACCCCTTCGAAAATGTAATTGGGATTTTGCTCCATCGAGAAGTGATCAGATGGAGACATGGGTGGAACATTCCTCATCACTCTTATCCAGCAAAACAGTAATGCAACGAGATCTGTGTGATTGCAAATGTCACACCGCCAGAGATGATATTTCAACAAGCCCACCCGAAATTCTAGAAATAGTTGAAGCCATCAACAGTCTTAAAAACAACTAGGCGCCAGGACTGTACAACATACATCCCGAATTCTTGAAGCTGTGTGACGAGCTCAAAGAGGGCGTCATAGTAAACATACATTAAAAGAGACCTATCACGATGTAAGAACTGGCGTGGCATTACTCTAATAAACATCACAAGTAAGGTAATTGCTCAGATAATCAACAAACTCCTTATGGATGCTTTAAGTCCAGTTCTTCACAATGAATAGGCTGAATTCTTCCCCAAAAATCTTAATCTGATCACATAAATTGCCTAAGGAAAATTATTGAACAGTCCGTAGAACGGCGTTTACCACTCTATCTGGCTTTCACAGACTTTGAGAAAGCTTTTAATACCTTGGCACAATCGGCAATATAGAATGTACTGGCCTGTAAAAGAGCAAGAACCCATCAAGATTATAGACATTATAAAAGCATGATATCAAAGCTGGAGTTATATAGGATTGTGTTCCTCGCCAATGCTTTTTAACATAGTTATTGACTGTGTACAGCAAAGTGCTTTATCCACAGACAGAGGAATAACATGGGGACTAAACAGAAGACTGGAAGATCTTGATTATGCAGATGACATCTATCTTTTATCACATAGTTTCGATAATATGCAGAGAAAATTATATGAGGCATCCGGGGCAAATCTCAAGATAAACATCGCCAAAACAAAGATCATGCGAACCAATACGACAAACACCAATAGCCTTTACATCAACAACCAATGTTTGGAGAACGTTACATCATTCTTCCACCTGGGAAGAATTTTAACATCATCCGGCGGTTCGACTGCTGCCATATGGTACAGAATAAGTGCAGCAAACCAATCTTTTGCCCGATTGAATCCAGTGTGGATTTCTTCACACATCTTTGTTAATACTAAACTGAAAAGTTCATGTGTAAAATCTACATTATTTTATGGATGCGAATCATGGAACGCAGCATGCAGAAATATGGACGCAGTTCAGGTATTTACCAACCGATGCTTGCGAAGTATTTTACGCATATTTTGGCCGGATACAATCTCCAGCATCAGTTTATTGTTAAGCTATACCAAACACCAATTAAAGTGGAGATTCGATGAAGAAAATGGAAATGGATTGGGCACACGCTGAGGAAGTCCGATGGAAAAGGTCCATAATTTTTAAACTAAATATGTGTCCAACTTGAAATTTTCACAAGTAGGGAGAAGAGTTGTGTCAACATTATTTAGTATATTTGTTTAAGAATTTTAAAAATACTATTTTTTTACAATATAATGGTTTGATTTTAATATGAAACTAAAATCATACATCAGCCATCTATCATTTGAAATGATGTCATGTAGTATAGGTAAACTGTATTGTCTAACTCTTTTTAAGTAAAAGATTTATCAGTAAGTGTAAAATTAAAATCAGTAATTTCCGACTTAAGAAAATAAATCTCAAAATCCTTAAGAAAACGTAACAGATCGTAATATGGAAAAAAATTATTAAACTATACTCCTGAAATTGAAAACTCGAAGTGCCCTGGAGAAGTTGATTGATCGCCGCACAATACTACAAAGATCGCTAAGATTCGTTGGTACCAAAGTAGTGAGAAACTTCTGATACTCTACTCTAATAAAAGATATAGGAATCATTGTTGTTTTCTAATCCTAAGTATTCACAAAAGAGTTAGATACTTTATATATTGACCATTTGCTATTAACAAAAATCGCAAATTATTCGAAATTATTATTCGAAAAATAAAAATGAAGATATTCATCTTATCCTCTAATGTAAATGTCTGCTTAATTTTGGGAAATCAGTATAATCGGAGGGTACTAAGTCAAAGACCGGCATTTTGCATCGATTTCTCCTGGAATTCATGATTTCATGTTTATAATGTGTTCTAGCAAATTAATGTCTCAGCAAAATGTCTGGAGACTAGAGATAAATGCTTTAAACCACGTAAATGTAAATGAAAGAGGGTAATGCTGCCATTTTAAATTGGATTAAAGATATAATAACTTTGGATCATATAAATGATCCTTGTACGTTGAAACTTCCGGATGGAACATATTATTACCAAAGGAGTTATAAGAACTTATTTAAACAACCCACTTCACTGGATAATTTTCTTTGTCTACAAATTGAATTTTTACCTGATAAACTTCATTGACTAACAGAAATCGCAAATCGATTGGTAAGTACTTCACACAGATGTGCGATAACTAGAGTTGACAGATCCAGATTTAAAGTTATATGTAAATCGTAAAACCCTATTATAAATTACAGATTTACTAACAAATTATTTTGTATTAATTACACAGTGATTCTGCGGCACGGGGTTTCTCAGTCAATTCGAATACACGGTATTAATAAGTACTAAGCCTCTAAACCACTTTTTTTGAATTGACTCTAGGCTAATCGCGATTTGTAAAACTAAGGAGGTTGCACCACATATTGAAGCATATCTCGAAAATGACTTGTCTGATTTTGCTCAAAAAAATGTCAAAAAATTTTAATAAAAATAATCTTCAAGTCGTTCTTATATTACTTTTTAATACAGTCAACAGTTATGGAGATATTAAGCCCATCCTCTATGAAAAAATTAAATGTTACACATAATTTGAAGAAAAACTTAAAAAAAAAATCATAAAAATTTGAGTGTCAAAAAAATCAAATTTTTATTCTTTATTCATAGACATTTATTTATTGCAAACATTGCATTAAAATCAATACCTTAGTTTAGATTTTATTCGCAAATTAGTGAAAATACTCATTTACAAGTTACATAGAAAAATTAAAAGAATGATTTTGTGATTTTTTAAAATTTTTCTATGTAACTTGTAAATGAGTTGTTTTTAAATTACCGTATTAAAAAGTAATTTAAAAACAACTCGAATATAATTTTAATTCGAATTTTTTGATATTTTTTTGAACTAAACCAGACAAAGCGTTTTCGAGATATGCTTCAATATATAATGCAACCTCCTTAATTTTACAAATCGCAAGAACTAGAGTCATTTCAAAAAAAGTGGATTAGAGGTTTAGTAGTTATTAATACCGTGTATTCGAATTGACTGAGAAACCCCGTAACGCAGAATTTTTTGTCATTTTCTAACTCTGTGTTATAATTTCTATAAAATTCATCTTCGATTAATACCTTTTTAAATTAGTTTTCTTATAATCCCAAGTTTTTGTTTTTTTTTTAATAAAATACATATAGTTTTATATAAATAAAACATGCCAATTACATACATATACCAGATATTAAAAAAAATATAAATTATATATAAACAATACCAATAAATAAACACTTAACAAGGTTTGAATATCCCCCAAGCAAATTCAAACACTTGTTATATCTTTTTTAATAAATTTTAAACAAAAATATATATAAAATAATAAAGTGCTCGAATTAAAAAGGGAAGAAAAATTTTAATCATTAAGCTTACATATTTGGAAGTTTGAATTTAAAACACACAAAGACAATTACATTTATATAAAGGATATTTAAGGATTCTTTGTTTTATTATTATTATTTTTTTTTTTCCTTTTTTTTAACATGATAATTATTTCTATTCGAAATCCTTAAAGAAAACGATATTGTATTAAATACTTCCAAAAAATTGTTTTGTTTTATTTAGTAGTTTTTCTTTTCAACTGTTTAAGTATTTTAAATAAAAGGTGCTTAAGCATTCAAATATAGAGAAACAATATTTATATAAACTTTAAAATTAAAAGGATTAAAAGAAATTAAATTAATTATTTATATAAAAGAAATAAATCTTCAAATCATTGTTAAACGACTGAATATGAACTATAACCTATAACACAATAATAAATTTTCAATTAAATTTTATTTTTTCAAAAGTATACTTAAAGTTAAAGCACATTTTCAAGAATTTTGATTATTTAATATAAACAGATTTCATATTTATTTATTGTGTTATAGAATATAATTGAAAAGTTATCTGTATATAAAATTACAGAATTGATTATCTGAAAATATATAGAATTGATTTTTGCATAAAGAAAATTGATTAATTAAACATTTAATAAATAAACGGCATTCATCATAATAAATAGTACATCATCATACATATATTTATAAAATATTTCTTTAAAAGATAGTTGGAAAGATACATACATATAAATATCGATTTAAAAAATATATATTTATATATATAAAATAAAAATTAAATCTTATAGACAGAATAAAAACCATATAGGTATACATATAGATATAAACAAATATATATGTAAGTATGTAGTATATAAACAATACCAAACTTACCGAGATATAGCTCTTAAGGGTCTTAAAGCTCTTAGAGTTCTTAAGGAGCGTAAAACTTTTAAATTTTCATTTTCCTCAATTAATAAAGAAAATACGGATACCTTGACAATGTTAAAAATATGTAATTTAATAAATATAATTCATTTATTATTAAATAAAAATACTCACAAAAACAATTATAAAATCCAAAATTGTCCAAAAACTTGTAAAGTATTTGGAAAACCCCAAAGCCAACCATTTCAATACCATCTCAATGACAAATATTAAACAAAATGAAAAATTTGTCCAGTAGAGAATGCGTTTCAGCGATTTATTACTATCCAAATAAATGTCTTCGAAACATAATGTTATGCTGGAAGCGAATATTAACACCAAGACAAACCACTCAAAGGCTGGAGTATCCACAACAGTCAAGACGGCCGTTCTAACGCGTGTCCAATGTTTTGCACTTTTTGTGTCCATACAGGACATAAACCATGGACAGCGAAAATAAAAGCTGAAAATAAATTAAATAAAAGTAAGATTAATATTTTAGTAATCAATATCTTAACATGTTAAGGGGATATATTAGTCGAGTCAGAATTATATATAGACTTTAGCTATATATAATTCCGGTATTATTATGTTACTATTACTTTCTGAATCGATTTAACAATGTCCGTCCGTCTGTCCATGTAAACCTTGTAATAAAACTACAGGTCGCAATTTTAAAGATAAGTTAATGAAATGTACCTATTCTATTACGTCAAGGACGAACTATATTGAAACTTATGATCAGTCCATTATTTAACCTAGTCTCCATATAAATATCCCCCCAGATTAGTGATTTAACGATTATAAATGCCTTAAATATATTTAAAAAAAATTTGATATGTAAGTTCTATGTGAATAATTGACCATAGCTCCTGACATAAATAAGATTTATATAAATACAAACTACAGTGCAAATTTGTATAAGAATTGGTCCATAATTTAACATAGTTCTCATACAATGACCACGTCTGGGAATCACCTTGATAATATAATATATTGCATATGTATCTATCTATCTTCTATCTATATATATAAAAATTAATGTGTGTTTGTTTGTATGTATGTATGAATGTATGTATGTATGTATGTATGAAATTCTATGTGGGAGAGGTGCCACGCCTACTTACTAAATAACTATTAAAAGTAGTATATCTCGGAAATTGATAATACTAGAGTCCTCAAATTTTGCACGAACAACTTTGACACCTATATAAACATTTTGGAAAAAAATAGGCGAACTAGCAATAGGGGGTGTGGCACATCCACGCCTAATATTGCTTGCCAATACCAAATGCCGTAAATTTAGGAAACTATAACAGTTACATTTCCCAAATTTTGTACAATAAACTAAGTGTCAATGTGAACATTTTGTGCAAAAATGGGCGGAAAAGAAATAGTGGGCGTGTCGTCACTCATATAAAGTTAATACCAAAATTTATATATATTTATATATATATATATATCTGGGAAACCATAAAAGTTAGAGAGCTCAAATTTTGTACGACTATCATTAGCTTCAATATGAATATTTTGGATAAAAATTGGTGCACTAGCAATAGTAGGCGTGGCACCTCCCATATAAAGAAAATATTAAATTATAATATCTGAGAAAATATAACAGTTAGAGTTCTAAAATTTTGTCGGAGCCACTTTGGTATCAATATTAATATTTAAGAAAAATATGGGCGGACTAGAAGTAGGGGGCATGGTACCTCAGATATGAATTAAATGCAAAAATTCGTATATCTGGGAAATTATTGGAGTTGGAAAGCTCAAATTTTGCACAAAGAATTTTGACATCCATGAAAACATTTGTCTAATAAATTAGCGGATTATGGGGGTATGGTCCCTCCCATAAAAATTAAATACAGAAATTAGTATATCTGGGAAACTATTAGAGCTTGAATTTTTCAAATTTTGCACGGGAAACATCTATTTATCTATCTATCTATCTATCTATCTATCTATCTATCTATCTATCTATCTATCTATCTATCTATCTATCTATCTATCTATCTAATTTTTAAGAAAAATGTTATATTTTAATTACTAAATAAATATATTTTTTTAATCCTTTAATTACTATGTATTTCATTTCTGGGGGTGGCGAAGCACACCGAGTATTAGCTAGTGTTTTATAAAAATATGCTTTACGTTAAATGTATGTATCGGTCAACAATTGTCCACATGTCCCATAAAAGACCATTCTCCAAATTTTGATATGTATACACAATGGTGTAGGGTATCATATAGTCGGGCTGCTCAAATATGCTTTTCTTTCTCGTTTTTTTTTTAGTAAAGAATCGATTAGTTGATGAAAAATATAGTTTGTGACGAAAAATATATTTTGTGGTGAAGAATCGATTTTCGTAGCGAAAAATATATTTTGTAGTGAAATACTGATTTTGCAATGAAAAATTTATTGAGTTAATAAAACAGATTTTATAGTGGAATATTTTTCATGATAAAAAATTAATATTCGGGTAATAAAACAGATTTTGTGGTGAAAAATATATTTTGCGGTGAAAAATCTATTTCAACTATTCTATTTCGGCTCGGCCGAATCTATATACCCACCATCAACTTTTTCAAATTTTACGTTATATGAGAGGTGGGCAGTAAAGTGAGCGAACCACGCCTATTTTTTGTTTCCAATTTTACATTGATCTTTGAACTATTTGTACAAAATTTCGTTGACGTTTCACCTCATATGAGAGGTGGGCGGATCACACCTTTTTTGGTTTCCAAGTTTATATCGACCTTCGAACTATCTGTACAAAATTTCGTTTTCGTACATGCTTTTGTTTAAGAGATATCAGCAGAAAAGTATAAAATGAAGCTACAACGGACACTCTGCGTTTCTAGTATTTAGCCCATAACTTTTTTATACCAAACAAAACTTATATAAGATAAATATTTGACCCAAATTTCGTCCACCTAGGTTGTCCAAAGGGGACGAGTTTTGGAACAAAAAATTTACTTTGTGGTGAAAAATTTGTTTTGTGGTAAAAAAATTCTTTTGTGCTGAAACATTTATTTTGTGATGAAAAAACAATTTTGTTTATGGTGAAAAATTAGTTTTAGGAAAAATTTATTTTGTGGTGAAACAATTGTTTGTGGTGAACAATTTAATTTGTGGTGAAAAATCAGTTTTGGAACAAATAATTTACTTTGTGGTGAACATTTTGTTTTTTGGTAAAAAAAAACATTAATTTGAGGTAAAAAAAAATATTTTGGTGAAAAATTTTATTTGTTTTGAAATATCAGTTGTGGAACAAAAAATTTACTTTGTGGTGAAAAATTTATTTTGTGGTAAAAATATTTTGTGGTAAAAAATTTAATTTATAAGAAAAAAAACTGTTTTGTGGTGAAAAATCAGTTTTAGGATAAAATATTTACTTTGTGGTTAAAAATTTATTTTGTGGTGAAAAAACAATTTTATTTATTGTGAAAAATTAGTTTTGGGAAAAATTTATTTTGTGGTGAAACAATTGTTTTGTGGTGAACAATTTAATTTGTGGTGAAAAATCAGTTTTGGAAAAAATAATTTACTTTGTGGTGAAAATATTGTTTTGTAGTAAAAAAAAATATTTTGTGGTGCAAAATTTATTTTGTGGTGAAAAAAATGATTTTGGTGAACAATTTTATTGTTAAAAAAAAAACTGTTTTAAAATGAGCAATTTATTTTGTGGTGAAAATCAGTTTTGATATAAAAAATTTACTTTGTTATTTTTTTTTTTTTTTATTTCAGTGTAAAGAAACAAAGGCCATAGTTTATGTATGAGCTTCCTATGACCGAATTTTGCGAAAAATATATTTTCAGAAAGTTTATATGAACAAGCTGAAGGAAAGACGGACATTATTATTTCCCTAACTAAAAGGACCATTAATACTCAGAAAGAAAAATCAATCTACTCACTGTTCATAGCACTTTTGTGGAAAACAATCATCTGGCACTTTTGGTGGCTTCGTTTGTCCAAAACTTGGAAAAGTCATGGGATCATTGTATGCTCCCTGCGAGTTACGTCTCCCACCCACTGTGAGATCGTCTACGTAGGAGACCAGACAATGCCATGGTTTTTCGGTCAGTCGTGAGAACGTTGATTTCTGCGACTGGAGAGCTTCGCCATCTCTCTGCGTTATCGAATCACCGCCTGCCGCCAACAGCAATGCTTCGCCGGGGGCAGTCAGTGCCATGACCGATGACGTATCGGCCGCACCCGAACTATGCGATTCAGTGCGACCCGATTGAAAGGAAGCAGCTTTATCTAGAGACGATTGTGGATGCTTTGAGCGTTTGACATGCAATTTATTACTATGCTGTGCTTCAACGCTACCCTGACCAGCCCTTGGGAGGAGAGGTGTCGTACGTGTTTGAGCTGTGGTAGCATGATAATGTTGTTGGTGTTCTGTGAGCGCCGTTAGAGGAGGTGTCGTTTTCAGCGATGACAATTGTGCCAGCGTATGCGGCTCAATTGTAGACTTAAGAGAGGTTGGTGGTGTGGGTGGTATAGCGGCCGAGGAAGATTGTGAACTATCACGTTGCAGCGATGATTTTTTTTGTTGTTTCTGCTGTCGTTGTTGTTGGTGCTGTTGTTTTTGAGCTTTAGACAACTGTTTGTGCAATAGTAAGTTTTCATAAGAATTTGTACTTTTTAACGAAAGACTATCGATCTCCATGGTTTCGGCCGTGAGACATTTGCGCGGTAATCGTTCCGATTCCATGCGCAACGTAGATATGGGTTTATCCTCTTCCGGTACCTCTTCGACACGCTCGATAAGAGACATGCGCTTGAAACGATCGAATTGAGCACTAAATAAATCACTTTTTCGTCGCATAAAAGGTGACTGAGCGCCCGAGGCCTGTGTAGCGGCCACGGATATGGCTTCCACGGTGGCAAAAGGTGCCTGCATTTGATCACAGATTTTGCGTATTTCATTTGTTATACTAAAATCATCGTCGATTTTTCGTTGTTTTTCCAGACTACGTCGTTTGATTTTAGCCGAAGCTCGGCAAGAACTCGCTGGCAGAGTATGCTGTCGCCGCGGCACTGCCGATAAATCATAACTATCGTAGGGATTTAGAGGAGCCACAACTTCATCGGCAGCCGTTCTTTCTGAAGCTCCCGTTATCACTGCTATATGCTCCAATATGGCTTTATTGGCTTCATCAGCAGCGGGCGAGGGTTCCGAGAGTGTAGATAGTCTACGTTCCAAAGAGGTTGTAGACTTTTTAATCTCCTCCAATTCCTTTTCAAAACTCTGTATTATATTGTCGAATTCCGAGTGTTCCACTAAGGGTAAATTATCACTGTCATGGCCATTACCGTTGGAGGAATGAATACCATTGCGACGAGATTCTATGGTTTGGAGTATGGAATTCGAGATATAACTTAAATTCGATTTAATACTGCTGGTTGAGGGTTTACGTTCCTCTCGTGTACCATCTACGACAATCAGAGAGTCCGTATCGGCTTCCATTATAGCAGAACCATAACCCACAGTATCGCTAAAATAATTGTTGCTATTATCGAGTAAATCATCTTGCAGAAATTGAAATAACTCCTTTTGATCACAATTTAATAGTTCATCTCGAAGATTGGCCTGATTCGACAATAGTTCTTCATGTTCCATGGAGATGGTATTTAACGAATGCCGTGATTGGCCATCCTCATCGGACTTTAGGCTACGCGAAGGAATCAAAGATCTCTGCGATTGATCACTCGACTGTGATAGACGATCGAGGGATTTGCGATAGCTGGGTGAACGTGTTAGCAACGATTTTTGATACTGTAGATAAGATTCATCATGTTCCTCGCTGCAATGACGCGTTGAACTACGTTCCAGCAAGGAATCAGCACGCATATAGGAACCGCTACGTTCTTGCAAAGAATCGGCACGCATATAAGAACCGCTACGCTGATCATTACCATACGGGTCCGTGTCAGTCGAATTATATTGACCCATCAGTTGTAATTCTATCGATTCGGTGTATGTTGTGGGCTCGTCGCGTGAATCATTTGGCTGGGTACCAAATCCGGAAGACATTTGATGTTGTAAACGACGATCTACTTGAGGATTTAAGCTATTATTGTCTAATTGGCAGGAGCTGGCAACAGTGCCATCAAATGATGGCATTGCTGGTTGTTGCTGTTGATATAGCAACTGTAACGCTGGCTGTTGGTGTTGCTGATGTGGATGGTGATGATGATGCTGATGATGAAGAGAACCACCACCACCGCTCAGCATTGAATGTGTTAGTTGTTGTGAAGAATATGATTTTTTATCATCTTCCGTTTCGACACCATCGGCAATAGTGTGCAGACTACCTTTTAAAGGTATTTGATAGCCAAAATCGGAACCGGAAACAGGACGATTCATTGATTCCTGGAAGAAAAACAAATGTTAATTGTATATTTAACCAAATATTTGAAGATTTTGAGAGGTGAAAACTGCGTAATAAAGGGGTCTACAATAAAAGCATTTCGTTGTTGAAAACAGTTTTAATTGCATAATAGGGTGATCGATTATTCGACTTTTTGGAGAAACCAGTTTTCGAATAGTTGGTATTTTAAATTCAGAAAACACCGCTTAACCGTTTTTTTTTTTTTTTTTTTTTTTTTTGCAGAAGTTAATATTTCTATCAAAAAACTACATTTCTTAAAGAAAAATCAATAAATCTTTTTTATTTTTGGAAAAAAATATTAACCCATTAAGAACGAGAAAAAGGATGTGGTCGGTCAAGGCCGACAATAACCTACACCATTGTGTGCATCAAAATTCAGGGAGCGGTCTTTTTTTTAGACCTGTGGAATTGTGGACCGATCTACATAAAATTCGGCATACAGGTTTAAACGTATATGGAACTTAGATGTGCAAAAATTACTGCTACATTTCATTAAACCCATTTTCTGGTAGGTTATTTGTATGGGGGCTAGAGGAAATAATGGACCTATCATAACCAATTTTAACACGCTTCGTTCTTGGACTATAAGAAACCAAAATTGCGAACTATATTTTGATTACAAGTTTTACATGAATGGACAGACGGACATCGTTAAATCGATTTAAAGCCGATTGGTACAAATGAAGGTGGGTCTTAGACCAATATTTTTGGGTGTTACAAACATCAGTACAAAGGCATAATAGGCATGTAGGGTATAAAAATTGTAAGAAAATAATCATCAAAAATGATATTAACATTTACTTAGCATAAACAGAAACCATGGGTTAATATGAAAAAAGCAAGAATCAATTTTATTGAAAGGATTCTGCAGGTGAAACTCTTTTAAAACAAAATCTTTGAAAAACAATTTCTTCCCTGAATAAAAAAAAACTAAAACATTTAAATTAGGTGCAAAAATATTACATTAAGAATAATTATTACTTATTTATTTAATCTTAAACTATATTTTTAAGCCATTAAAAATCATACTTTATGAATATTAAAAAAATAATCATAAATTTCGATTCAAATATCAATATTTAGTGCATGGTTTTTGAAATAAAAAGGTATTTTTAAAACCGGTTTGTTGTATTTAAAAAAACCGGTCTATTCGACATTCGAAAATTGAACATTTTGAAAAAACCGACAGCACATTGACTGAAAACCGAGTCGATCACCCTATTGCATAATCTTGGAAGAATTCGCTGTGTAACACATAGTATTTTCCTCATCTCATAATTTTTATACCTACCATCAAAAAGATGGGAGGTATATTGATTTTGTCATTCCGTGTATAACATGTCGAAGGAATCATTTAAGACCCCATAAAGCAGGCGCGGATCCAGCTCAAGCTTTTGGGGAAGGAAAATGGAATGATTTTCTTAACTATTTCCTGAAATTGTATGATTTAATACATATAATATGATTTAATCATTAAGCGTTTTCATTTTGGGGAGGGAAAATTTAAATTTAAAAAAAAATAAAATTTAATTTTTTCCCTCCCCGTGGATCCGCGCCTGCCATAAAGTATATATTTTCTGGGTCCTGCTTAGATTCTGAGTCAATCTAGCTATGTCCGTCCATCGGTCCATCTGTCTGTCTGTCTGTTGAAAGCAGGATAGGGCTCGAACGGGACAACCTAGGGAGATGAAATTTGGCTCAAATATTTATCTTATACAAGGTTTGTTTGGTATTGAAAATGAGCAAAATCGGTTAATAAACGTTATGGGCAAAATACTAGAAACACAGGGTGTCCGTTGTATCTTTATTTCACACTTTTCTACTGATATATCTTAAAGAAAAGCATGTACGATAACGAAATTTTGTACAGATAGTTCAAGAGTCGATATAAACTTGGCTCACCCCCTTTTAATAATGTGAAAAGCAACGAAATATTGTACAAATAGTTCAAGGTCCAATGTAAACTAGGAAACAAAAAATTGGCGTGGTCCGCCCACTTTACCGCCCACCTCTATAACGTAAAATTTCAAAAAGTTGATGGTGGGTATATAGATTCGTCCGAGACGAATATAACATTCGCGCTTGTTTTAATTGCCCCTATAGCGCACAGTGTATGATTCAAAAATAAAATAGAAATAATTATAGAATTTCGGAACGGATGTTCCGATTTCAATAAAAGTTGTACACGATTTCAAAGATCTACGAAAAACATCATATCTTTTAGTTTACGAGATATTGGGCTTCAAAGATTAACATTTTTACTTTTTACAGTACCTTGGTACTGTTTTTTTATTATAGCGGGTCCAAATTTCACCCAATTGCTTTAACATTTTTTTATTTTTTAGCTCTATATACTGTCAATATCGTATTGAAAAACCCTACTATAACTTTCTCTTCAAATCTGTAAACAGATTTGATTACATAACGTATCGCTACATACACCTCAAGTTTTCATCCTTATTATTACTCACCTGATAACTCAGCCTATGAAACTTTGTTTCTGTTATCAGGCCCGGTTTATCGATTGTGGCTGCTGCGGCTGCTTGTTGGGCTTCGATGACAATCTGTTGAAATTTCGTAGCATATTTACGCTCTTTACGTTCTTTACGCTCTTGACGTTTTTTACGTATCAAATCACGTACTCTTTCTATGCTACGAGCTAATTTCGATTCTTCGCCTACTTCCTAAAGAGGGGAAGGATATTTATAAAAAAAAATATTAATTATTTAATTATAATAAAAATCATTATGATTTTTCAAAAAAACACAAACGTTAACATAAATAAAAAATAAATTAAATCTGCCAATCTTAAATTACTAATTTATATAAAATACACAACCAATGCTTAAGCTTTTATTAATTATAAACCAATCAATCACTGATTTGAACAACTAATTGTAAAGTAAAATTTTAAACTACCGATCAAATTAATTTACATGCAAATTCTAACAATTTCAACTAAATAAAAAATAATTTAACTACAATATTTTTTTTTTTTTTTCTATTTTAAATTTATTTTTTAATACTCAAATGCCAACAGTTTGCAAAATTATAAATGTTTTTTGTTTTAACTCAAAATTGTTTCAAGGGAAAAGTTTAGTTTTTTGTAGGGATTTTAAAAGCTTAAATTACCTTTTTCTTGAAAATCTGTTAAGTTTTTTTGTTTTTTTATTTATGGTGTATAGTTTTAAATGTTTTTAATTGTTTAAAGTGTTTTGTATGATTTTTTTTAAACACATTTGGGTGCACATTTATTTAATTTAATTATTATTATTATTTTTAAAATTATTTAGTGTTAATTATTAAGTGCAAATTGTTTTTATTATACATTTGCCATAAGTTTTAAAATGAAAATTTTAATTAAATTGAGAAGTATGTAGTATTTATTCATGTTTTTTTATGTTTTTTAATATATTTTTATTTATTTTTTTTTATATATAAAGTTTAGCAATAATTAATACACACAAATATATAGTTTTACACACACACATAAGTAAGTAGAAGTATATGAGAAGGAAGACAATAAAATATATATTTAATTTTAATTAAAGTTTTAATATAAAATTAAGGAAATTTCTTAAAATATAATTTTAAAAAGATGTTTTGAGATGCAAAAGATCATATACAGAATAGGCCAAAACATTCGGAACTGAGGTGATATTCTCCCTTTTATGTTTTCTAAATAATTTTGTCTAACATCAAAACGATACCATTTTTCTTAATTTAGTATTTTTTTATTTTTTAAATTCGACCTTTTTTTTTTGGTGGTAAAAATATATTGTGTTTGTCATTCTCTTATCCCATATAGCAAATATATTATGGGTCCTAGTGAAATTCTTTTTGAATTGATATTATTACAAATAGTGTATGTATTTTTATTAATTTTCTCATTCCGTGTGTAACATGTCGAAGGAATCATTTAAGACCCCATAAAGTATATTTATCCTATACAGTAGACGCTCACAAATTAGAACCACTTTGTTTTTGAGGCAATTCTAATTTCTGAATTATTCTAATTTCTGGAAGTTTATTTTTTTCGAATAAAAAATAAAAAATTGAGTAAATTTACTTCCAAAAACTAAAATAAAACACTTTTGAATTTTTTTTTTAATTCAATTTTATTTGATAAAAACAAGAAAACAAAACGTAACAATCCAGTCCATTAAGGCGCCCATAGACACATACTGCAGAGAGATACTGCCGATGAACCCTCGTATACGTGTGTGCTTGATGATTTTTCTACACATTCATCAATCAAAATTTCATTTTGTAAATTTTCACAGAATATTTTTATAATATTTATTTGTTTTTTCTTTTAAATTGAAATATAGAATATAAACTTTCATAATTGACAAAAAAATAAATAAATTCATTCGACACAAATGTCTGCAGTATGAGTTCATTTTAAAATCAAAACGATTTTGATTTTTCATACTGCATTGTCGGTGTGACGCACACATTTAAAAGCTCTCTCAATTTTACTAATACATACTTATTGCTTGAGCTAATGCAGTATGTGTCTATGGGCCGCTTTACATTAAATGTATTTTTATAAATTAAATTAAAAAACATAACAATTCAGTCCAAAAAACTAAAATATTTTACATACATGTATTTGAAAAAAAAATATTAAATAATAAAGTTAAAAGTTATTGGAGGGATAGACTGCACAATGGCCAAATTTACAACTAATCTTTGTTTGACATATAATCAGTTATATTTGTTTGTATTTTTGGTTTCATCGAATCCGAAATATCAATACGGAAAGCCAAAAGATTGCTTATGTGCTTAGTGGAAAACAATTCACTGTTATTGAACCATTTTATTAAATTATTTACGCTTTCAATGGCTGTAGTATTAGAGACAACTGGTGAGACTTCAACAACATCGTCTTTGCTGCTACCTGAAGACTCACCATCGTTACTGAGAACATATACAGATCCGTCATCAAACACATCTTCATTCCATCTGTCGATGTCTTCTATACCAATGCAATCGTTTGGAGCTATTTCTTCTAAAAGAGCTTGAGTTCTCTGAATAACTTCGTTGCAGCCTGATCTATTTGCAATAATTGCGCTATTGGCACGTCATCGTCGCTGTCGTATTGGTTAGAGTCCCAATTGGAAAACTTTGACTAAGATTTCTTCATAACACTTTGTGGTACCTCATCCCAAGCTTGTTTCAGTAATAATATTGCACTGCGGATTGAATAGGATTTCAAATGATTCTTCAGTTCACCACCTTCAGCAATTAATTGAGAAAGAAACATACTTCTGTAATTGAGCTTTGTTAACTTAATAGGGTTTTGATCCATTGGTTGTAAAGCTGCTGTTACATTTGGTGAAAAGAATAATGCAACTATGTTTCCATCGTCACTTTTAAGTTTCTCAATGGGTGCATGAGCGGAGCAATTATCTATAAGCAAAATGGCTTTCGGTGGCAAATTATTTTCCTGAGAAAAGCGGATCACCTGTAAATTGTAGATGTTTTAAAATTACTGAACCTGAAATCAATATTTGTTCTTACCACTTTAATAAATATTCGGTGAAACCATTCGTGAAAAATCCGAAAAGTCATCCAAGCATATTTTGAAAAGTTGTAATGCAGAGGATTATTGAAACTTTTAAAACACCTGGGGTTTTTTGCTTTTCCAATTACCAATGGAACTAATTTATGTGATCCATCAGAGTTTGCACCAAGTAGGACTGAAATTCTGTCTTTTTGAATTTTATGTCTAGGGGAGTTTTTTTCAAAAGCAGTTACATATGTTCTGTCTGGTAGGCAACGAAAAAATAATCCGGTTTCATCGACATTATATATTTGTGATGCCATTAACACCATCTCAGCGACCTTTGCACGATATCGATGAATAAAAAAGAGTGACTGAAGCAACATCACTGGAAAGAATCTCGCCTCAAATTTTTAAAAAACTGATACCGTGTCGTTTCTTAAATTTGGTAAACCATCCATCACTTGCACGGAATGCATTTTCATCTTTATCGGGATATTCCTCTTTAAATATTTGTTTAGCTTTCTGTTTAAGTAAGTGCCCAGTCAGTGTACACTTTTTTTCTCATTGATATAAAAACCACTCATACAGACGACTTTCCATTTTAGGATATTCAGCGCTGTGCAAAGATTTATTGCTTGCCTCCTGATATGTGTTGGAAACAGCATTTAATATTGCTGTTCTATGTGATTTGATGTAGCTGATTGAAGATGTTGTCACATTAAAATCTAGGGCTAACCGCTTCCCTTGAACTCCTTTGTCAAGCTTTTCTAATATTTTGACTTTTCCAATGATTTCCAATGATAAAGTGTTTTTTTTTACGTTTATTTGACATTTCTAATGATTCACTTTTTAATAGAGACTGCCAAAATATGTACACGCATATCAAATTTCGCAAATATACATAAATGCGACAAAAAAACAACAAATAGGGAGTAAACATATATTATTTGGTGATTCCCCTTTTTAGTTTTACTATGTTCAAACAGAAAAAAAAATAAATTGGAGATTTCTTGTGTTCAAATAACAAAAAAAAAAAAAAACACTCGGAAATTAGAATTTTAAATTCGAATTTCAGAGCGTTTAATGTATTGCATACGCTGATTCTAATTTCTGGACGTTCGAATTACTGAAAGCTCTAATTTGTGAGCGTCTACTGTATAAGGTTTGATTGGTATTGATAATGAACAAAATCGGTTAATAAAAAAGTTATGGGCAAAATACTATAAATACAGCTTGACCGTTGTAGCTTCATTTCATACTTTTTTGCTGATATCTCTTAAACAAAAGCATGTACGTGATGATATTTTGTACAGATAGTTCAAGGGTTGATATAAACTTGGAAACCAAAAATGGGTGTGGTCCGCTCACTTTACCGCCCACCTACCATATAAAGTAAAATTTGCAAAACTTGATGGTGGGTAAATTTCGGTCGTTTTAAAAAAATTTTGCAACCATAGGTGGTTGGAGTATTATGCATTTGTGCTGATGTTTGTAACATCTAAAAATGTTTATTTAAAACCCACCTTAATTTATACCAGTGGGCTAAGAACTATTTCTGAATCGATTTAACGATGTCCGTCCGTCTGTCCGTCTATGTAAATATTATAATCAAACTACAGGTCGCAATTTTTAATGGGTCCATTATGATGACTCCATTATTTCACCTACCCCCGAAATAAATCTCATGCTAATATTAGTATCATGTTAAAATTTTACAAAAATAAGTTTTATATTGTTAAAAACTATACAGGGCTATCATAGAATCCAATTGTTGTCGGAATTGGATTTGAAAACGACAGAAAAATTACTTTGGTGTCATGAATTCCAATATTATCGGTTTTATGTTCGAATCAAAATTAGTGTCGGTTTTAGGTGTCACATAATCTAATTTTATCGATTTATCTATTGGTAACAAACCAAGCAGCTAACAGCTGTCGGATTTCATTTACGAGCTTTTGTTTTTTTAATATTTTGGTAAAATGTAAGTAAATTCATATATATTTTATAAAAGGAAAATTATATTTTTTTATTTATTGTAAGAAAACGCTTAAACATAAAACTCAAAATTTTACAATTATAAGGTTTAAAAAGCTAACTCTAGAATCCAATTAGCTGAATCGCTGGACTACAGAGTTGTTTCCAACTGAATTCTTATTCAATCATTCAGATAAAAAATGGAAAGCTGCTAGTTACAACATTGGCGGAATTTTAGAACGCTAAAAATGTCAAGAATCATACTAAAATCGTTTTTTTTTTTTAACCGATAATGGACTGTGAATCTTCAAAGAAGCTTTATAATTAAATGCACAGAACAAAAAATGTAATTACAATCTCCGGCAGCTTAACAAGCGGATTGCACAATCTCTTGAAATTCTTCTCGCCTACTTCTTTGAGCATTGTTCTGCTAACAAAAAATGCTACAACTGCAGATGTAATTTTATTTATTTTATTGTAAAGCCCAAATTACAATAGCGCGTAGTCAGCAACAGTATCAGCAAAAATTATCAGCTGATCACTGTCAGCACAACATGTTGCTGCCTTTATAATTACAATTCAGCGTATGCAGCCACAATTTACAACCACCACCTAGCTTTGTTCTACTTGTGTATTTTAGCCTCTCATTTATTTGCTCACTCTCTTTATCTCGCTCTCAATCTAAATGCAGCGCAGTGAATTTAGAAACAGGGCTAAATGAAACAGCACTGCAAACTGCTGCTGACTAAATGTAATCAACACCATAGAAAACAGTGCATTCTAAATAATCAGCTGATTATGGCAGCATGCACAGCTGCTGACTACGCGCTATTGTAATTTGGGCTTAACTTATCTTTTTAATAATATTTTAATATAAACTCAATCATTTTTAATAATAATTCAACAAAAACACTTTTGCTTACCAATTTTCGAAAAAAAAAAAATAAAAATTGATTTAAAAATTGTAAACAAACGAACAAATGTATGAAACAGCTGATTCGAACATCGATTTTGTTTACATTCGAAAATACCAAAACCAATACGGTTTCATGACACGAAATGAAATCAATATCGGTTTGTAATTCCGATAAAAAACAAATCCGACTTGGATTCTATGACAGCCCTAATAGTCTCAAATTTTATGAGGATCTGTCCATAATTGACCATAGCTTGTATATACGGACCTTTTTCGGAAATCACCCTTAAGTACTTGCAACACTAGGCTGTATAATTTTCGATCGTATTAATTTGAGCTATAACGTTATTAAATTAGCCAATTCTATTGTGATTTTATTCCTTACGGAATTAGCCAACTATTGCATGTCATTTTGTTCCAATTTGTTACGCATATGAATAGTTATTCAAAAAATTTAAAAAAAGTTATAAATTTGGGGGAGCAAAAAAATGCAACCTCTAAAAAAATCAATGAAATTTTTTAAATTTAGGTAGCATTGCCACCGATTACTACCAACTATAAATTTTTACAAAGGATATTAATAATATTAAAAATACACTATTTTCTCCATACTTCTTAAGAATTAAAAAACAAATCCAAGAATTAAAAAACATTCTAATAATGGCACTGAAATAATATTAATATTTAGTTCTAAAATGAAGATTCTTATAGCAATATCGGGCATTCGATAATATCGTATCATTGCGAAAAAAAAAAATATGTTAAGCTGCCGATTCCATCAAAAATAACGATCGAATTGAATTATTAATTATCAAGTTAAGCCAAACTACCATGAATTTTTGGTTGCTTTTTTTTAGAAAAATTTTGTTTGATTTAAATAAATAACAATAATAATTGCAAAAATATCAATCTTTATTAAAAATTTTACAAAATAGTTCAGAAAAATATCAAAATTTAATAGAAATTGGAATTTATTTTAGTCTATATGCAAGAATAGAAAATCATTTTTTATAATATTTTTTTACAATATTACTTATAACTGCTTTTACTAAACGTTCAATAATTTTCCTTACATACAAAAATATATACAACAAATAATAAAACCACAATAGTACGGTTTCTTTGGGTCTATAGTACTGTTTCATAGTACAAGTATAGCCCAAATTACAATAGCGCGTAGTCAGCAGCAGTGTGTGCTGCCATAATCAGCAGATTATTTAGAATGCACTGTTTGTTATGGTGTTGATTACATTTAGTCAGCAGCAGTTTGCAGTGCTGTTTCATTTAGCCCTGTTTCTAAATTCACTGCGCTGCATTTAGATTGAGAGCGAGACAAAGAGAGTGAGCAAATAAATGAGAGGCTAAAATACACAAGTAGAACAAAGCTAGGTGGTGGTTGTAAATTGTGGCTGCATACGCTGAATTGTAATTATAAAGGCAGCAACATGTTGTGCTGACATTGATCAGCTGATAATTTTTGCTGATACTGTTGCTGACTACGCGCTATTGTAATTTGGGCTTATGGGTTTACAATTGGCCTCAGGTTCCATTTAAGACCCCTCTTTGAATTTTGATGCACATACACAATGATGAAGGTTATCACATGTTTGGGCTTGACCGAATATATATTTCTTACTTGTTTTTTTAATTCGTAAAGTAAATAGAAATTTGCTACATTTTTAGACACTTCTTTTTTTAATTTTGTACTTTTTAAAACTATTGGTTTCTTTATTTTAAATTTTTGTTTGGCTTTATAGTGGAAGGCCAATGTACGCGTCAACGAGCGTCAGCATTATTACCAGCTTAAAAACCAATCGATTGTTTACAAAAAACTAACAAAGGAAAATATGAAAACACTGTCATAAATTTAATCTGGCAATGCTGTTACACGCGGCCGCGCGTCAAAGTTGAATTTATTTCAACTTTTTTATATGGAACGCGCGAGCGCGTGAGAAAACATAATCAGCTGATTGACTCTTGCGACGCTTGACGCGTACATTGGCCTTCCACTATTAGAATCACTAGCTGAGTCGATTAAACAATACTAGTCCGTCCGACAATGTAAATCTTGTAATCAAATCATATGTTGCAATTTCAAAGATAATTTAATTAAATTTGTTATATGGGCCTTATCTAATGATGTAAAGTATCATACGTACTATACATACCATAATATAATAACAGAAGGTAAAATCATTAGAGAGAGAGCTCTAAATTTATTTTACCCTGAAGTGTCAAACAAGAAAATATTTAAAGAGAAATCAAAACAAAATATAAAAAAATAAAACTTATTTGTTAATAATTATTGTTCACAAATATATTCAACAATTCTACGTTTACTACCGACAAGTCTGACACTAATATATAGTCCTCGACATTGGAATTCAACTACTGGACTCACCACAACAGTACAAGTGCAAGATGGGCCAGAATACATGTGGTCCATCTTTCAAAGGGAGATTAAGTAATGCTTGCAAATATTGGTTATAATTTAAGATATTTTGTGGTGTGGTGTTTGTTTTGAAAACATTCTTTAAAAGCGAATAGCAAGATATATGAAGCAGAAATCCCGAAAAGCTGTTGGTGTTTGGGAAGTTTTGTAATCTATCGCCAAAATTGTTACACATGTATTTTTCTTAAAAAAAAAAAAAAAAAAGAAATTGAAATACATATAAAGAATTTTTAATGATTTTTATTTGACTTTTTTAATTTTTTCCTTTTATTGTTCAATATTAGTTTTATTTTTTACATTTTTATTTTTGATTTTTTGTTTTTCATTTGACATAACAATAATTAAAATTGACAACTCTCCCTAATGATTCTACCTTCTATTATTATATCATGATAGGTACCATAATATAACTACAGAAGGTATAGTCATTAGAAATTGTGTTCTCAATTTTATTTACCCTGAAAAGTCAGTCACATATAAAATAAAACAAAATGTAAAAAATTCAAAACAAAACATCAAAAATAAAAATAAAAAAAATTTCAAACTAAAAATAAAATTGTATGTGAATATATTTTATACAAATATGTAAATTTTATTTAAAAGCAAATATGCAGTAATTTATTGTGTGAAATTTACAAAAATGGAATTCTGCTGTTGATCTTTGCAAGAATTATTTGAAATCTGCAAGAAATATTTGAAAATTCAAGTGCAAACAAAAATATTTAACATTTCTTTTAGTTGTAATTTTTATTTTTTTACTTTTCATTTTTTAAATTTTCTGACTTATCTAGAATTACGAATGACAACTCTCCCAAATGATTCTACCTTCTGTTCTTATATCATGGTAGGCATAGAAAACAACTAGAAGTCCAACTCTTTTCATTCGCTCAGAAACAAAAAATTGTTCTCTTCACACGTATAAACTTGTTCTGTAGAAAATTTTACTAACACATACAAAGAGTTAGGTTTTTTTGACAATTGAGTTAGGTTTTTTGTGAGCAAGTTGAAGTTCTAGATGTTTTCTATGATTGTAGGTACTATATTTTAAATTTGTTAATTTTTTTATGGAAATTGGAATTGTTTTTTTTTTTTTTAATGTATGCTTCTCAGTAAAAATTTTAGAACATATTCTAAAATTATTAGTTTTAGAACTAGTGTAATCAGAACCACTTCAGATTCTTTAATAACATCCTAAGAACTAGTGGTGTCGTAACTAATTCTGGTACTCATGGAGTATAACCTTCTTATGTTTCTAAATTGATTTTAAGAAATGTTTTTGAGAGCTAGTGCTTAGGAACTAAATATGTATGACTTCTACATCGCTTCTCCGAAATTACTTCCTAGCACTTTTTAAAAAAGTTGATTAAAAATTTAAAAAATTCCAAAAATAAAAAAGAAAAGTAACAAAATTTAATTGATTAAAAAAGAGACCCTTAGGAAATGGCTCATTAGAATAATAAAAATAAATAAAAAAAACAGATTCTGAAACCGTTCCCAAACACTTCTGTAGAGCTAGTTCTAAATATGATAATTTCGAACAAAAATCATTGATTAAAGAACTAGTTCTAGAACCATTCCATAGAATGGGTACTGGCTATGTAATACTTCTATAGAATTAGTTCTGTAGGTGACAATTTCAAACAAAAATCATTGGACGTAACGCCAAAGTAAAACAAGTACAGATACTATTTTCATGCATTCTAGAACTAGTTGTAAAACTAAAACACTTTTTCCTGGGTACATATTTTAAAATTTAAAAGCAAAATTCTTAGAAATTTGATTTAAATATTAGCATTTAATTGATTGCAGATGTTTGGAAGCTATTGTCAATTATGAACCGATTCTCACAAAATTTGTTATTGAGGTTTCTACAAAACATCAATATGTAATAAATCAAAAATCGAATTTATTTTATGTCTTCTTGATCAATAATAATAAAGGATTATTTTCATATCTCAAAACATCTTTTTTATAGAAATATAGCATTTAATAAACTTAAAATAAAAGTTAATAACATTTTTAAATAACAAGTAATGAATTATGCAACTATTAATTTATTGTTAAAAGGAAAAATACAGTGAGTGACATAAAAAAACTCAAATATTCAAATACAGAAAAAAAAAAACATCTGAAGAAAAATGTATTTAATAAAAAAAAAAAAATTTAAAGTTAAAGGGAGTTTTTTTATTGACGCCCACTGTAAATACAAATTCATAAAATAAAAGGCTTGAATTTCAAAATTTTACAAAGCACATCTGAAGTGAACCTCAAAAATTTAATTTTAAAGGAAATAATTCTATAACAGAATTTTTGATATTAATGAGATCATTAACATTTATGAAAATTAATATCCTAAATAATTTATTGTTGAATTTTTTTATAAAACCTTTTATTTATATGCATTTGTATTATTTTAAAACAGCTAATAACACTGAGAAAAAAATGTATATAAAAAATATATAATGACAACACTTAAAGTGCAAAGCTTATAATGAAAATTCTTTTAACAAGAAACTCTTAAACACAAATCTAATTTCATATTCTATTAATAACAACAATTTCAATGATTTATAAAACGACCTTTCTAATTTGAAACTATTTAAAGTTTGTTTTGTTAAAGAAGAAAAATTGTTTCCTGTATTTTTTCTTTCTCTTTTTTGCTACATTTTATTATTTAAAATATATATTTAAATTTATTTTATTGTTGTTAAAAATTATATAAAACATATACACTGAGCTCACACATATAATTATTTTCATTTATTTTTTTATTTTTTCCAGTATCACAATCAATCTTAAAAACGCACATTTAAATGACACTGAATTGTGATTCAACCAAAAAAGAATAGTCATTTCAAATAAAAGCGCTTGAAAAAAGAAAAAAAAAATAAATAAACATGCATTACCTCTTTTTTGGACTTAAGTTCCTCAGAATTGAAACTATTGAGCAACAAGGCCAAGAACAAATTTAAAACCATAAAATTGCCCATCACTAATGTGGGTAAAAAGATGGCAAAACATGAAGAGGCACCTTGCTGAAAGGTAAAGAAATTAGTAAAAAGTTAAAAAACTAAATTTAAGAAAAGAAAAATAACGTATATGTTACCTCTTCTTCTGCTCTCATGCAATCCCATAAAGGTTCTATCCATTCTCCGCATAAAATACGAAAAATCATCATAAACGAATGAAAAAAATCATTAAAATTCCATCTGAAAACGTGCAATATAATAAAAAAAAAAATTTAAATTATTCTCTTTATAAGATGAAAGTATTTTTGTTCTTTACCTTGGCACTGGATCTGGTTCAAATTTCTCTGGCGTATAGTCTTTTGAAAATAATTGCATACCAATAACGGCAAATATATAAATAACAATAACCAATATCAAGGTCAAATTACCCAAAGCACCAATTGTTGATATAATAATGCTCAATAAAACTTTCATAGTAGTCCAAGATTGAGCCAGTTTAAGGACCCTTAACTAAAGCAAGAAATAATAAATTTGAAATAAATGAAAAACAGCAACTTTTAAGTCTTTAAACTATAGTACAATCTACAAACTAAACAAGATAGTCTATAAAGAAGTATATTGTCCAGTTTACAAACTATTCTGTAATACAGTATATAAAATAATCTATAATTCAATCAATAAACTACTCTACAGTCCAGCATATAATCAGTCTATTAGCCAGTATACAATCGAGTGCATAAACTATTATTCAGTCCAGTCTATAGTCTAGCCCATATATTATAACATAGTTATGAAGTTTCGTTGTCAAAAACATAAGCCGGTTGTCAAAAAATCCTTAGTCTAAAAATGTCTTAGTAAAAAATTTCGTTGAAAACAAAAACAATTGTAGTACGTGGGCCTTTTTTGAGTAATTTTTTTTAATTGATTTTTTTAAGCTGACAGATATGAGTCAATAATCTATGGTCTAGCCTATTAATTAGTTTATAGAGCAGTCTATAGTCTATAAATTGATCAATCTTCTTGTCTAAAGTCCCGTCTATAAAAGAGTGTATAGTTCAGTTTATAGACTAGTCTATAGTCCACTCTGTAAACTAAACTATAAACTAGTCAATAGTCCAGTCTATAAACTATAGTCCAGTCCATAGACAAGTCTATTGCCCAGTCCAAAACTATTTTCAATCCAGACTATATAAACTAGTTTATAGGCCAGTTTGTTGTCTAGCATATAAATTAGTCTAAATGAGACTATAGACCAGTACATAAACTAATCTTTAGTCCAGTCCATAAACTAGTACATAGTCCAATCAAAAGATTAGCCAGCCTTTCTATAAAGACTAGTCTATACTCCAAGCTATTATCTTGTTTATAGTTTAATCTAAAAACGAATCTATAGTCTCTTTTCAAAACATAAGCATTCATTCCTCAAGGGCAAACTTACCAATCTTAGGCCCCTTAAAACACTTAAGCCATCGACCAGCTCAAATATAATGTCCAACAAGGAAGCCGTAACAATAATTAAATCGAATATATTCCAGCCACAAAGAAAAAACTCTTTGGATAAGGCCATCAATTTAATGATACACTCAAAGGTGAAAATGGAAGTGAAAACCTTAAAATATACATATTTCATAAATTGAATGATTTTTTTTTTTAATAAATATTTCATAAAATATAAATTTACCTTATTCCCCACATCTAAGGCATTGCGAAAGCTCTCACTCATGCCATGATGTTCCATGGCTAAAAATGCTGTATTCAAAACAATGCACAGCGTTATCGCCAATTCAAATAATGGATCACGTACCACTTTGTAAAGGCAATTTTGAAATTGCAACCAACCCTCATAGTCAATGCAACATTGAACACATCTATCACAATTGCGATCAGGAAGATCATCTGAATTGGAAAAAAAATATCAGGCATTATTAGAGAAATATTAAAAAATATATATACATATAAAGAAAATAAATATAATATAAACAAAGATTACTTATTTACAATATTTCCCACCACCCACTTACCGATTACAACAATTTCGGAAGAATATTCCGGATGTAAAGCATAAATATTATGCTTTTTAATACGTGCTATATTACCATTGCACTTAATTAAACGCACCTCACGCGGCGACAACGCCAACGTAACAGTCGTATGATCATTTTGTGTATCGCTAGCCGATACATTGACCACTTCGGAAGCCGTTATATCTTGATCATCATGATCGTCTACAACGCCAGAATCATCTTGAGATGATTCACGATTAACACCACTCGAATTCGAACTAGCCTGACGACTGGGCATTAGTGGATGAGAGGGATATAACATATTAGGATTCATTTGGGCATCGTCTTGAAAACAAATACGTGATTGACGTTGTTGTTGCTGCTGCAGCAGCTGTTGTTGCTGACTGCCTTCTTTTTGTGACGTCTGTTCGTTAGAATGATCACATTTTAAGGCTAAATCGGTAGGACGTTCACAACTGCTGTGACGCGGACTGGGACTGGGTGTGGGATTGAGTGAATCATTTTTACTGTGGTGCTAAAAAGAGAAAGAAATTATATTTAATTTAAGACTGAGTGTTTCTTTTTTTATAGAAAATTCTTAAAAGAAAAATATTAACCGTTCCATTGCCATTACTGTCCGTATTGTTGCCGCCCTCTTTGCCCGCTCCCTTGGAGGGCTTTTTCCGTCTTGTCTTCTTTTTACTGTAGGAGGCCAACAGAACACCCTTACGCGAATCAATTTTCTTCTTATTACTCTTATTTAATTTTTTAACATTCAGAACGGACGGGTCGAAGCTAAATGTAGAATCATCACGATGATCCAATAAGTCTTTTTTACGTTCCTTTTAAAAGAAAATAAAAAAAAAAATAGATTTTCTTTTATCTTAGGACATTGATTGTGCTTTGAAACACTTACCTCATTTGTTATTTCAGCTTCTTCCTCGTAACTTAGAGCGACTACGGCTAACATTAGATTAATTAAATAAAATGAACCAAAAAACACAACCACTGTAAAAAATGATACACTCATTGGCCCCGATGTGGCCAACACCATATTATATACATTCTCCCAATAGTCCAACGTTATCAATTGAAATGTGGTCAACATGGACCACATAAAATTATCGAAATTCGTATAACCATGATTGGGATTCTCACCAACACACAGGCACGTATAGCCCAGAGGACAATGACGGGCGCCCGTTAAATTACCGCACAACATGGGCAGCTCCTCATCATCATACAACCAATTATCAGTATCGTTAATCCATCTGAAAGAAAAAAATGAAATGAGATGAAGAAAAACAATTGTATTGGCCACTCTGTAGTCTAGATTATGTATTAGTCTATAGTCCAGTTCATAGACCAGTTTATAGACTAGTCTTTAGTCCTGTTTATAGACTAGTCTATAGTTCAGTTTATAAACTAGTCAATAGTCCAATTTATATACTAGTCAGTAATAGTAATATATTAGCCTGTAGTCCAGTTTTAAGACTAGCCGATAATGAATTTTATAGACTAGTCTATAGTCCAGTTTATAAACTAATTGTATTGACCACTCTGTAGTCCAGGTTATATTCTAATCTATTGTACACTTTATAGATTAATTTATAGTCCAGATTGCAGACTAGTCTATAGTCCAGTTTATGGTTCAGTATATAATCCCATTTATAGACTAGTTTAGTTTTTAGACTATTTTATAGTCCTGTCTATAGTCCAAATTATAATTCAGTTTATAGACTATTTTACAGTCCTGTCTATTGTCCAGTTTATAGACTATAGTCAATAGTTTAGTTTATACCACTATATTGCCTAATTTATAGATTAGTCTATAGTCCAGTTTATAGATTAATCTATAGTTCAGTTTATAGACTAGTTCATAGTCCAATTTATATATTAAACTATAGTCCAGTCTGCAATCCAGTTTATAGACTAGTCAATATTCAAATCTATAAACTATATCGTCTACCCCATAGACAATCAAGTTAATAGTCTATACACTAGTCATTAGTAAAATCTAGTGATGGTCCAGTATAAAAGCGTACAGCCAATAAACTAGTATATCTTCCAGTCAGTTGACTAATCTATAGCCCAGTCTATATAGTCCAAGAAAATGCTTAAAAATGATTATAAGTAAAACCTACAATCTCCATTCAAGATCAGAAGTATTCGTCCACTCATTGGGTACATTTTTAACACATTTATTACGTAATTCACCCATATAAACCTAATAAAAGATAACAAAAGTTAATACAAAACTGTATGTTGTTTTTTTTTTTTAATTTCATTTCTTTTCACACTTATTCTTACCTGCAGTGCGAATAGTGCAAAGACCATTAAACAAAATATGGTCAACGTCATGACCTCGGCCAATTGACGAAATGAGTGCAATAGTGCATTTATAATAGTCTTTAAACCTGGCATTATGGAAACAGTCTTTAAAGCTCTCAACACACGAAATGTACGCAACCCGGCCAAGTTGCCAACATCCATACCAATAGTGGCATAACCACTCGCTATGACCACAAAATCCAACCAATTCCAAGGATTTCGTAAATATGTGTATTTATTGAGCAGGAAGCCTTTGGCAATGATTTTTATAACCATTTCAATGGTATAAATCGCTAGGAAGATATATCTGTAGAATGTACAAGAAAAGATATGGAACAAAGAGAATAAAATACAATAAGAAACAAATGTATATGACCACATCCTCCCATGGATTCCAACTGAGGATCAATGTGATAGACAGTGGTAAATTGACTCACGGTCAGGAAGATAGAGAGTTAGAGGCAAAAAGTTTAAAATTATTTTCAACAACCAGAGGTAGAAAGAATTAATAGTTTTGATTGATTGATAGATTGACTGATAGACTGATTGATTTTTATTAAATGCAAGGTAATGGATTTTGAATTGGTTGTTATGCTTTTGCGGGGCGGGTTGTTTTTTAATGTTAAAGAGAACATGTATTAATTCTTTCGAACTCGGTTGTTAACTTACTCAGCTTCTTCGACTGTTTCGGTCATGGCTAAAAAAATACAGTTAAACAATATTGTAGCCATAACGCAATAATCGAAATACTGATTTGTTGCTATATACACGCATATTCGTCTCGCCGCACTCCAGGGATAAAATAGAAATAAACTTTTCGTGCCCGTAAATCGATGTATGTAATTTTTACGAAATCGCTTTGAAACCACACAAAATGTCTAAAAATAGAATAAATAAAAAATAATAATAAAACGCAAAAAAAAAGTGGAAGATGAGGAGAAAAATTTAAATTAGTAAAAGGAAAAATTTATTAATATTTTATTATATTATTTTCGAAAAATTAATAAATTTATAATATTCAAATTCTAAAATGAAAACGTACTATGTCTGTGTCTTCGCTAAACTTACTTAAGGAAAAAAATCCCCTAATAAAAAGTAGCAAAAAATTTCCTAAGTTTTCAAAACAAAACAAAATTGTCTTAAGTTTATTAGCAAGAATACATTATTGACTAGTGTCTCTGCTAAATAAGACACGACATCTACATGTCCATTCTAGCTATCAGCGCCATCTTAACTTCACCAACATTACTTATTTAAATACAACCCTGCTGGAAAATATAAAATACAACTCTAAATACATTTTAAAACAACTCTGCAGCGTCAATTTTTCTTCTAGCAAAGTCGACGAATATAGGAACTTCCGCTATATCTTTCTTTTATTCTCAGACGTCTTCGACTATAGAAGAAATATGAGAGCTAAGGTAAATTATTAAATAAAATTTTTAAAGTGTTAAATTATAAGAAAAAAAAAAAAAAAAAGCAACAAAATACAAACATGGAGGAAAAACAACAAGTGTTAACAAAAACAAAGAAAATATAAATAAATTTTACAATAAATCACTAAACATTTCAAAAGAAAATTTAATGAATTTGTGCAAAATTTATATGGAAGATTTTCGGTATAACAGTTAACGCCTGCATTTAGACGCCATATTTGTATTTTATAAAAGTGCATTGAAAAAAAAAATACGACACGTGTTTGTTAACAAGAAAATATTATAGTTTTTAATAAAATTAATATTTTATTTGTAGTGGCGTAAGAAGCGTATGCGTAGGTTGAAGCGTAAGCGCAGAAAGATGCGTGCAAGGTCCAAATAAACCGGTGATTGCTCTATATTAGACAAGTACAATGTAAGTATTAATAACCCTACAAAAATTTGCTAACACATTTTCCTTGGAATACTTTATTAATGTTTGTTTTCTCTTTAAATTTTCAGGTTTTCTTATGCATTACGTTAAACCTATAAAGTGGACATCTTCAAGTTCTAATTGTTGTTTCCCGGTTGTCTCAAAAACCTAGTTTTTGCAGTCTGCCTGGAGGCATTTTTCAACTACATTTTACACATTCCCATGTGCAAAATTTGATTTAAAATAAAGAGTTAATCTTTGGATTAGTGCTTGGAGTGCAAAAAAACTAAATTCTCAAATTGTGTATTTTATTTTGCTTAGTTTTTAAACAAAACCACGTTTTGTATTTGGGTATCGTTTTTAACCTCAAAAAAAAAAAGTTGAATTTTTAGCCAAGTGACGACATCCGGCTAATATGAAAATGTTTAAATAAATTTTCGTAGTTGCGCAGAAGAAAATGTTAGACATTTAGTAGGAATTAATTTTATAATGCAATAAGGAGTTAGAGAAGTATTTGAAATTTTATTAGTTCTATTTTTTTCTAATGCAACAATTGTTTTTACAAGCAAAATTTTACCACGGTTGTATGGTTATTCATGATAGTTTAATAGGCTAATATAGAAAGCCATTAGGCGTAATATATGTATTAAATTGTACATTTAATTTCTGTTTAATCTACATTGTTTTTGATTCAGTAAAAAATTTTTAATGCAAAAAGAGTAAAAATTTTCCCAAGACTCAACAAAATTGACAAAATTCTGAGGTAATTAAAATGTGGAAAATCTCGTGAACCAAAATATTTTATAAAAATGGCATGCTTTTTCAAGTATGTCTTGTATTTATTTGTCAAGAATGTGGTTAAATGTGTAGCGCCAAATTTTTGTCTATCAGAAAAACGATTATCTTCGCAAAACTGACACCTATTTTATTAATTTTTTTTTTTTTTGTTTTCTGAGATTATTCAGAATTTGCCAATTCAATCTCTTCATTTAGTCTTATGCGACTGCTAGTAGTGAATAAAACGTATTAATTTAGCACAATAAACAAAGAATACAACAATAAATTCGGAAACAAATTAAGATTTCTGTGTAGGCCGCCTCATAAAAATAAAATTGTCGGAAGGCACTTTTGGACATACCACAGACTTAAAAACCTTTTCCCCGGCCAAAGGCCTGCTAGTAAGAAAAAAAATGTTTGCACTAGAAATTACGGTATAAATAAACCACCCTGATTCAGCTCCGATTTATTTGATTTTTTTCGACTTTTAACGCTAAAAAATGATGATTTATAAATTTTTGAGTACAATTTAATAGTTTGGCTTTGAAATCGTATTTTCCCAAGAGTCGTTTCAAAAAAAAGGCTTAAATCAAGATCATCAGCACAGTTGATTTTTAAATAATTTTGATAGTGATTCTATAGTACTTTTACTTGTGATTATAGTGCAATAAAAAATTTAGGCGTAAATCGAGATCTTCGGCACAGTTGATTTTTAAGCAATTTTGATAGTGATTCTATAGTACTTTTACTTGTGATTATAGAGCAATAAAAAATTTTGTCCGCTCTTGCTCGGTTTACTAGATATAGGCCTTCAAAGTTTCAATATATTTTCCTGAATATCTTTATTAATAATTGTCGGATCTTAATTATGTTGATGTCATTTAAAAGCACTTATACGTATCTTTTCTATGATATATATCGTTAACATATTAATTAATTACTTGGGAACAAAATTAACATTTTGTATAAAAATGGCGAAACTTAAGTGTGCCGAAGATCTTGATGAGTGCCCACATTTAAACTAGTTACTTATAAACTTTTTTTACAATAAAATTTCAAATTTACCAATGATATATTTATTTATAACTTGCAAAAAAAAATATTTTATTTTTTACTTTTTTAATATTCAAACAATTTTGGCAATCATTACTTTGAGTCTACATTAGACAAATTTTTATCAAGACAAACGTCAAAATCGGTGCAAATCTATACAAGGTAGCCTCAGTTAAACTGCTGATTATTATTTTTGGTTGTTACAGCTGTCAAACTGTATACATAAAAAACATTAATGAATTCGCCATATTGTTGTTTTTGCACAATTGTTGCCACCTTCCATAAATTCGAGTTCATTTTGACGTTTGTCTTGATAAAAATTTGTCTAATGTAGACTCAAAGTTAAGTTTTGTTTTGAAGTAATGGCAACCTTGAAAGTTTAAAATACCGCGTGACATCGATAACTTTTTGATAAAATGTGCTTTTTTAGAATAGTGTTGCCATATTAACAAATGTGAAAATATTGATGTGAAGAAATTTTTGAACGCAAATGAATTGTTTGTTAACTCTACAGCCCCAACCACTCAACTAAAAATCATCGTATCGCAATCAGCTGTTTCAACCAGCTTTATGCAAATGTGTGTATGTAGCTATTGACACAAAAATTCTAGGTAGCGTATCGCAGAAATCTACAGAAAATAGATTTTTACGTAGCTGCGTATGTTTTTAACAACCCTGTAGTTTATTTTGTTCACAAAATAACTGAAAACAGAGTTGTTTACACAATGAATGTTCAAAAACATATGATAAGTTTACTTTTGTTGACTAGTTGTACAAAATGTTTCACGCTACCTTTCTTCATTCTGCGTTGCGTTGCAAAGTTGACTGGTTGGGCCTTACGTCTCCACGCAGACGTTTTTATTTCCTAACACAAGAAATAACAGGAGAAAGCTTTTATTTCCAACTTTATGTTAAGGGGTGGAGAAAACGTACATGAGAAATAAACATTTTAATTTGTCTTTTTTAAGGAAAATTTTATTTTATTCTCGGTTTTTATTTTTTATTTGTCCTTTTAAAACAAAATCAATGCATTTTTCATCTTTGTTTTGTTAAAATAATCAAAATTTAAAAAAATAACAATAAATTTGACAGCTTATGTTAAACATGATTGCTCAGCTTTGTGTTTAAACATTTATTGCGAAATAGATTGCGCAATAGATTTCTCATTGGTCCACAACTCTACGTCTCCACGCAAACGTTTTTATTTCCTAACACAAGAAATAACGTCGGCAGAGTAACAGGAAAAAGCTTTTATTTCCAACTTTATGTTAAGGGGTGGAGAAAACGTACATGAGAAATAAACATTTTAATTTGTTTTTTTAAGGAAAATTTTATTTTATTCTCGGTTTTTATTTTTTATTTGTCCTTTTAAAACAAAATTAATGCATTTTTCATCTTTGTTTTGCTAAAATAATCAAAATTTTAAAAAATAACAATAAATTTGACAGCTTATGTTAAACATTATTGCTCAGCTTTGTGTTTAAACATTTATTGCGAAATAGATTGCGCAATAGATTTCTTATTGGTCCACACGTAAAATTTTGAAGAGAGAGATAGAATTTGACAATTGCGGACACAAAAATGTCTGCGTGGAGACTAGGGGCAAGTAACATTTTGAAGAGAGAGATAGAATTTGACAATTGCGGACACAAAAATGTCTGCGTGGAGACTAGGGGTAAATAGTACGCACGATTTTAATGTGTTATTTGCGGTCCACACGAGCCTTTTTCATGCTCGCACATTGAACAAAATGTTGTGCGCACATGCATTTGGATAGTGTGGACTCAAGTTGTTCATGTTTTGTTCTTGTTCGCACACCGTTGTTCGCACAATTGTTCGAGCAACCATGTCTGCCATCAAACGTCATTTTGTATGCGGAAGAAGAGGCGCTGCATGTAAAAGTATCGAAGTGACACTGACGGCAAACAAAAAATTATGATTTGTTCGACAAATGTTCTGCCCACTGAAAACAAAAGGAAAAAAAAATTTGTGTGTTGCTCTGCCGACGTTTTGTTCTTGTGCGAACAAGAAAAAGGCTAGTATAGACGGTACGTTAGTAAAAGCAGTTGTAAATTTGAGAGAGCAAAAAAAATGTAACTCTAAACAAATAAACCTGATTTTTCAAATTTTGATACAAATTTTTATTGGAAATGGTTGGAAACTATAGTATTGTTAAAAAACCTGATTTTCTATCGTTACATATAGACTAAAATACATGAAATCTTCAAATAATATAAATATTAGCAATAAATTCAATTTTATGAAATTTTGATATTTTTCTGAACTATTTTGGACATTTTTCAATAGAGATTGATATTTTTGGAATTATTATTTATTTTGTTAGTTATTTTAAATCCAACAAACATTTTCTATAAACAAGCGATCAAATATTTATGATAGTTTAGCTTAACTTCATAATTTATAATTGAGTAAGACTTTTCGGCCGAAATAACGCAACCACTTTCGATCGTTATTGTAACAAGTTCTAACACAAGGAAAGACAGTTAAGAAATATACCTATTTTGACCTCTTCATATGTTGAATAATTAAAAGTACATCCTTCGTGATTATTGGACTTGTTTACTACCTAGATCGTCTAAAATCGAAATTTATGCGCTTAGAGTCAAATTAATTCAAGTTATCGTAATAGGCTCTCATTTTCATTATACCGTACTCGTTAAAATAATAAAGGAACTGCCTCTAAAAGTAAAGGTGGTAGTTTGATTTTTATAAATAATATATGTTATGTTAGAAGGATATCCAGTGTCTATATTCACATCATTAAATCAACGACTGCTGGCAATAGTAGCTTTAAATGGTCAAATGTGTTCATTTAGATCATATCAAATATCTACTGTTAAATAACTTGTATCGATTATTACAGGCATGATCGTATCAATATTGTTTCTTTAAGATAATTTTTAAGAATCTTTATATTAGATCTATATATTAATATTATTTCACTGCCATTATCAAAATGTTATTCGGATATATTCCAAAATTCTTAAAAAGTATGGAGAAAGGAGTGTTTTTTAATATTATTAATAGGGCAAGTTTTTCAAGCTTTTCGCTTGGAAAGTAAGCATTTGCATATTTCAAAAGAATTTAACAAAAAATACTTATATTTTAAATCTTTGCATAAATTTGCATATAATGGATACAAAAGTTAGTTTTCTTAACAAAAACACAATTTTTTGGTGATTTTTTGGAGTTCAATCAAATGAAATATGATACTTAAAATTAAGATAGTTATATTCTTATAAACATCGAAATCTATTAGAGATTAAAAGTTAAAAAATGCATATTTGTGCATATTTTCTACACATTAATATATAAGAATGCATAAATTCGTTGGTTTTTATATACATATTCATGCTATTTTTGCATATTTCTGTGCATATATACATACCATTTTTTCGTGCTGTTTCAAGCGCATATTTAAATTTTTTTTGTGCATATAAAAACTTGCCCTTATTATTAATATCCTTTGTAGTAAAAATTACCTTAATTTTATATGTCTTGGTAGTAATTAGTAGTAATACTACCATATTATAGTTTTTAGCATTTTTCAATAATTATTTTTATCAAAATTAAAAAAAAAAATCCAATGATTTTTTAGGAGTTGCATTTTTTTTTATGCGTAACAATTTGGAACAAAATGACATACAATAGTTGGCTAAGGCCGCAAAGAATAAAATCACAACAGAATTGGCTAATTTAATGACGTTTTAGCCCTAATCAATACAATCAAAAATCATATAGTGTAGCGTTGAATTTTTTATGCTCGCTACTGTATAAACGATTTGTATTTGGCAACACGCTATGAGCTTTTTATACAGTTTTTAAAATAGCTATTTGGATGAGTTTTTCATAAAACAAAGAATATTTCTATTAATATTTCATAAAATAAAGAATATTGATTATTTTAACATTGAAAATTTTCATTTTCAAATAACCGATTTGAAACATTTAAAATATTTTCTAATAAGAAACCATCTGACACTACTATTTTTAGCAACTCTGTTTAATATTAAAGCAAAAATAAGTCTGGCAGCTTTAGTGCAAAAAATGCTTTCGACCGGCAGCTGACTTTAATGACATAATTTGTAATTGTTTACAAACGAAAACACAAGTACGTGTCGTAAAACATTTAACGTTATTTTAAATAAAGTGAATAAAAGTGTTAATAAAAAATCTTTAAAACAAATGTGACTACTATGTATATAAAATAAAGGTTAGTACTTCGCGAAATAACAACAGACATAAAAAACGTGCAAAGCTTCCAAAAATATACACCCAAAGCTTTATTACGTGTCTGCCTACAGGCATGCCAATGTTTATTGTTGTGTGTACTGTTGTTTTATAACACTGTGCCAGAAAAAAAAAAAAAAACAAAAACATTTTACAAAAAAAAAAATATGAAAGAAAGAATAAAAGAATTTTACTAAAACAAGTTATTTAAAATGTGAGGTTTATGTTTGTGTTAATTTCTGCGAGTGCTTTTATTTAAATAATAAAATAACAAGAAGAAAATAATGAAAACGAATTGGAAAAATTGAACCCCAGTGTTTAAAATCTTTAGTCCTTTGAGCAGTGATTGTCGTTTATATGCTTTGTTCCTGTCGTAGTTCCTTTTGTTTTGTTATTGTATTGTCTAGAGCAGAGACAATTACGATTTGCAAATAAAATTTTAAAGAATCTTTATGTTCTCCATATAATCCACACAAAAGCATTGAAAGCCCAAATGAATGGACCATTAAAACGAATAAAAAATAAGCAGCGAATAAATTTTAACACTTTATATTGATTCCTATCGAAGTTACTTTTTTTAAACACTACATAAAATTTGTAAATCTATATTTGTTATTCATTTATTTTGTTTTCTTTGGGCAAATAGTATTAACCCTTTCTTGCAGTTGAGGATAAATAAGGACATATATTAAAAAAAAAAATAATAAAAATAGCTTTAAACAACAATTTTAATTTATCAATCTGAACAAACAATATTTTTAAAGTTTCAAAAACAATAAAATATCTAAATTTTCTATGAAAATTAAAATTATTTAAAAAATATTAATTTTGAACTCTTTTACAATAGTACAATAATAAGAAATATTGATTTTGAAAATAAAAGGATGTACATTACTTTTGTAATTATTTTAAAACCGATTTCGAAATATTACTTAATTATTTTCGAATAATTTAAATTTGTTTCAAGATTTTTGAAATGTTTGGAAATTTAAATTTCTTTTAACATTTTTTTTCGAACATTACAAATAAGGTTTAAATAGAAAATATACACGAAAAAATCAAGCTTGATTTTGAAATTTTGGAATTTTCATTAATCTGGTGTTTTTTATTTTATTTTTTTTTTATTTTTTTAAATTATAAAAAATAAACAATTTTTAATGGTATAAAAATATGTATATACAAATCTTTGTACTATAATATTTAACTACGTTAGATGAATTCGAACTAAAATTTGATCTTGAATCTTGATTATTAAAATCATTAAAAATGTAGACTTGAATTTAGGTTTTTAAAATCAGTTTTTATCATTATAGTCATGTTTGAATAAGTTGGAAATTGGTTTTGGAAATTTTAGAAGCATAATTTTTAATATATTCAATTCTTTTTAAAAAATTAGAACTTAATTTGAATATTTTCAAATTTTTACTTTTAAAATGTTCAAATCTTTTATATTGATCACTGTTTAATTTTTCGATAACAGACAAAAGTTCGAAAGAAGTCAAACAAAAATGAGTCGAAATATGTTTAAATTATTTTAGATTGATGTTCACGACTATCATCGTAAGACAATTTTTGCACTTAAAAAAATTAGAATCTTTGATTAATTTAATTTGGTCAGTTTGTAAACAAACAATTTATATTGAAAATATTGTAGCTTTCTTAAACATTTAAATCTATTCAATAAAAATTCAAATTTAGCCATTTTTATTTTTAAATATTTTGAAAAATATTTAGTCTCAAACATATAACTAACATTTTTCTTGTTTCTTCTCATTTAATTTATTTAAAATACACATAAATTTTGCTGGTGAATTTAATAAAATGTCTACCATCTCGTTTCAAAAATTTTGCAGCAAAAAACATATGCTGTAATGGACAGGACAATTTTTGCTAAATAAAAAAGTTCTTTTACGATTCTTTTGTTTGTTTCAAAAGTACGACATTGAATTGTTTGGCTCAATAGTGATTGAAAAGAACCCAACGGGATGTAATAAATTTAAATTCTATAGAAAAAATTGGCTTATTGTTGTAAACGATATGTATTAATTTTTTACTAAAAAACATACCCTTGGGGGTATTTTTTATTTTGGAATAAGGATTTAAAATAAATTTGTTGAAAACATAAAAAAAGAAATTACGATACATGTTAATAAGAGTTTTAAACTTTTTATACAGAAAAACACAAACAATTTAATCATATACATATGTACACATGTTTGTTTTTTAAATTTACGTTCTATTTCTTAAAATTTAGCTAAACATTGGAAATTTTTTATTAAAAATAAGAAACTATATAAAAATGTTTAGTTAAGTTTTCTCTCTAAGTCTTCACACATTCTAAATATAAAAAAACACCTAATTACACATTTGCTAAAATTCCACCACCCGCCTGCTGCTATTTTTGTATAGAAACATTTAAATAATTTTATAAGAGTATAAATAAATAACATTGAAATTGATATAAATTGCTATTAAAAAATTAAATTTTTTTTGTTAAAGTATATAAATTGTTTTTGTGTTATCATTAACCCAATTAAGTTGCTTTGTTTAAATTCAAACACTTTTACTTTTATTTAGAAAGTTTAAATGCATTTATTTATGTATTTTTATTAGATTAACTGTCTCTGGTCAGTTAATAACAATAGATTATTTTTTTTTTGGTATTAATCTTATCTAGTTTTTTGGGAATTCTTTGATTTAGCTTTATTTAATTGACATTTTTAATCTAGAATATTAGGCTGGCGCCTTTAGAACATTTATTTAAGTTCTTAACTAAAAAAATTTAAATAGTTCATAAATTTTTTGTTACAACAAAATTACATAAACGCTCTTATCACCAGTTTTATGAAAATAAATAAAATTTGTTTCAAAATCATTAATGAATAATATTGCAAAACATTTTTGTTACCAAAAAAAAAAAAAAAAAAAAGAAAAAGAGCTTTTTATATGTAGAACTAGAACAAGTGGTTTTATTATTTAAATATCACAACCAATACATACGCGAGTATACAAATACAAATATGAATTCTGTTGCTAACAAAAAGTAGTTTAAAAACGTGTCAACGTTTTTTTGTTAGATTAATTTGTTATAAAATCTGGTTTCGACAAGAAAATAATAAAATAAAAAATAAAATAATAATAGAAAAAAAAAAAGGTCAATTTAGAGTGATATATTCGGTCATGTTGAATTTTATACAATTTACTAAGAGCGCTATTTATTAGGGTTCACAGTTTTTCACTTTTATCCATTTTTAAATAATAGGCTTTTCGAATTTGTCAATTTTTAAATAGTCGATTTTGTGACTTTATTGGACTATCTGGAAACAAGAAAGTTTCAAAACAAAAAGTCGACTTCGACTTTCGACACTTTTTAACAAAAAGTTGATTTTTTTTGCTTGAATAAGTAGTTAATTTTTTCGAGTTGTCCACAAAGTCATTTATGTAGTTATGTTTAGACTCTAGGGGTACTCAAAAATATGTTCATATACAAAAAAAAAAAAAACAAATTTGCCGTCAGTGAGATTTGAACTTAGGTACAAACCCTGCGGTAAATTTGTGGCAATTGCACTAATGGATTGGTCCCACAGTACCGGTTGAGTACCAATTGAAACCTAACTCATCACCAAAGTACCAGTTGAGAACCAGTTGACACCACCACACACACTAAATATCGGTTGAGAGTCAATTTCCAGCGCGAAATAACAATCTGTGGCTAAGTGTTTACCGTTGAAGGCTATAAAACGTAAGATACGTCAGAGAACGTGGGTTCGATTCGGGGTGCCGCCATCGACATTAACGGAAAATTATAAAATAAAAATAAATATAATTTAATAAAAATAAATCAAAAGAAATAAAACAGTAATAAAAAAAAGTTTAAAAAGTGAAGATTTTTCTTAAAATTTTTATTATATTAATCGATTCTGAACATATCCTCTTGGACCAGTCCTCTGACCCGTCCTATGACCTGACCCAAGGGGCTAATTAGCCACCTCCAATGACAACCCCATGTAAAAGTGATATGTTCCTCCCATATAAAGTTCCGGAACTGAAACCGGTCACTAGCCCTGAGAACCTGTCACGTTAATTAATTAACCATTAGTTTTTAATGACTAACGTCTTACGCAGAACACCATTTCGCACTAATTCTTAGTGACAAATTTTTATTTTTAGTATACAATATCTTTTTAGACATTTTGTAAAAAAAATTACAGAATGGGGTTGAACCAACAACATTCTGGTTATTAATCCTACGCTCTAGCCAACTGATCCATGTAATTGCAATATTACTGTGATATTATACTATTGCGTACTTATTTATGTAATGTAGTGAAAGCAAATAATAATGACGCCTCATTACCAAGAAACTACTAAAATAAGTAGTTTTCATTACCAAAAACCAAAAAGTTTTTGCTGGGAACATATAATAATTTTATACTTTTCTGAAAGGTATTTTCAAAAAGATTATTTTAAAATAGAAAGCAAATCCAATAACCCAATCAGTTTAGGTAAAAATCCTCCCGAATTTGACCCATTTTATACGAAAGTTTTGACCTTAGACTATGTTTTTTAAAATCCCAAAGCATAAATCTGCAAACAGAACGCAATTTAGGAATCTAAAATATGTTTTTATGCATTTTGAATCATAATAACCGGGAAATCGGAAAAAATTGGATTTTATAGGCGAAAATGTGAAAAAACCCATTTTTGGGATTTTTTTTGAGAATTGTGGGATTCATTTTTACAAAAATCTTAAAGTTATTTACACTTTCTCATTTTATACGACAAAGTTTATGATCACTGAAAATTTACTAGAGATTTTATTACAAAAATTTCTAGCTGTCATAATTCTTCATCATATAGAAAAATATTAAATCCAATAGCTGTTATAGAACAGAAACTACGCCACTTTAAATTTTAATAAGTCATACTATTTTGACTCGGTAAAGATATCGACTTTAAATTTACCTCTCTCAGTAGATAATTTTGTTCTTTAATTAGACAAAGAAAAAACTAATAAAATTGTACAGAAATACTCTGACTTATATATCGTGGGCTTAATAAGATGTAAAAATATTTAAAATTGGATAAGAAACAAAAAAATAAAAAGCGTTTCTAAGTCAGAGGTCCCCCTTCCAAACTTAAAATTGTACACTCCTCTGCTAGCCGATTAAAAGTTACATATTTATTTCAAAAAATTTTTGATTTTTTCCCACTTTGTTTTATAACCTAAAGTCTAATTCAGTGCATAGTCCAGTATAGTCCAGTATGTAGTGTAGTCTATACGTAGTATACTATATTATTTCAAAACTTTCTTAACAATATATTTTTTTTTTTCAATTCAGGTCAAATTAATGAGTAGTAGTAGTACAAAATCATGTCGTATAACTATACAATTCATCCAATTTTCTAATCCTATTAATGCTTGTTACTTTAAATTATCCTTTTTACCAAAATCTTTGAAAATTTCATTAACTCTACTTTTATCATATATTTATTTCTTTAATACTTTGCCTTCAATTTAAGTAAGAAAACCAGAAGACTCAAATTGCTAAATAGTATTTGTAAATGGACATAAAAAGCACCTGATGTTTTCTATATATTTTAATGATGTCACTTTACATTTCCTTGATTTATTTTAATTCTATCTTGTTCTTTTCTTTTTTACTTTCATTCTCTATGTGGGTTCAAATTGTAACTATGGTCGACGTCATTGTTAGTTTATTTCCTTTTTTTTTTGCTTAACGTTTTAGTTTCATGTTGTTTGTTGATGTTCTCTGTAAAAAAGATTTCTTATCTACTTAGTTAAGTTGGCCATTTTAAACAAATAGCAGAAACAGCAACAACAGTACCAAAATCAAGTAAAATTACCCAAAAAACCTTGTAAGTGTCACAGAGTTAATAGACACGTAATGTGATAAACGATTTTGTTAGTACAAAAATGAGTAAAATTTACAGAGCTCAATTTTGAATTGTATACGAGTAAAAATTAAAAAAGGAAAAAGTGCAGGAAATTCTTGTAATACGAAATGGTCAACAACATTAAAGGTATTAAATTATTTAGTAAAATTTACTCAAATACATAAATAAAGCTCAGTGGGGCTAGTCATTTAGACAGTCAGCCTATTATTGTTTATATTATTTCTTCTACTTCATTTTATTTAAAGTTTTTATTTACTTTTTTATTTTTTCCTTTTTTAATAACGGAAATTAACCTTTTCACCGGTTTTATAATGTTCGTTAAATTCGTTGTTATTATGGCAACTTTTGCTTTTCCCTTTTACTAGTTACAGAAGGAATAAAAGTATATTTTGTTTTCGTATTTTCCTTTTTTATTTTATTTTCTTTTTGCCAAAAAAGCACCCGTGGGTTATATTTTAAATAATATCAGGCCATTTTGGTGACATTGAGCGAAGAATATTTATCAATGAAAAATGTTTTATTATTAAAAAAAAAAAAAACAGATATAATGAAGAAACATCCTGTAAAATGTTATAGCTTAAATAACATTAAATGGTTTTTAAGCTCAGTAGTTTATTTCCTTTTGTTAATGGCACACAAAAAATAATAATTTGAGGGAATTTTAGGAGTTGTACAGTAAAATAAATTGAAATAATCATTTAGTAGTACATATACATAGATAACAAGTATCGTTAGTTTAAAAAAAAAAAAAAACAAATTAGCGTGTTGTGTTTTTTTCAAAAAAATTGTCTGCGAAAATATTGGTTTCTGTAAACAAAAATCAAATTTTCTATTAATAACAAAAATTTTAAAAATTTTGTAAAAGAACAAAGTTTTAAAAAAATTGTAGGTCATGAATCACACTGAAAAATGTTAAGGAATGATATTTGACTCTTGATGGATTTTGTAATGTAATACGACTGAATAACTTCTCTGCTTTTGGCTACGGTTCAGTGACGTAATAAATTTCATTTTATTCCCTTTTTTTCCGATCAAAAATTTTTTTTATTGTGAATTATTTACTTCTTTCAAAATGTAAACATTTATTCAGTTATGAACAGATATTCCGTATATAGTTAGAGGATAGCCGATTATGATTTCGGAATAATGGAGTAAATAAATTTCAAAATGAGTATAGATTTATGGAGTAGCGAATTGTGGCACTACTCAGGGATTTGTTTTGTCTTCACTTCGTTATAATTTTGCCGTTAATTTTCTGCCTCAGCTATGTTCACATTTGTAAATATTTGACCAATTTTGCGTGACCACTAGTTCTACAAAAAAATTGTTTGCCGTTGTTTAATCTTGCAAATGTTCTGTAAGATAAAACAGCGATAAAGAAGATTCGATAAAATGTCAGTTATGATCAATGATAAGTAAAAATTATTTTCCCATTAAAATGGAGATGTTAGAAAATATTTTATGTAGTGGTTACGTCACTTTAGGGTAATGTCATTCTCTGAAGGTCTTGGTGTTGTTGTAACAGTTCTGCTGTTGTCGAAAGCTTTGCGGAAATAAGTTCCGGTTGCTGGGTTGTTAATCCTTGTTCCAGCAGCTTATGTAACCTAAACATAGTTCGAACCAATTTTTAGGAAATCAATTTAAATACATAGAAAATATTGATTCGATTTGCGCCGTTTCAGTTTGCGTCACAATTCTCTGGTGCCCATTAACAACGCAGACCGAGGCCTCAGTATATAATTATATAAAAACTTCACAATGGTGCGAATGCTGTAGAATTTTCAGAGTTTAAACGGATTCAATCTTGGCACACTTTGCTCTAAGGGAACAAAGTTTTTTCTTAAGAACCGTAACCGAAACTGTATTTAGCCGACCAAGAGTCGAAGATATTTATCTTATTGGATTGTACATGTGGTGGAGCTATTTATCTCATTGGATTTTATTTGGGGGAATATACCAAATGAGAGCCCAAGTCTTTATTTCGCAGAATTGTATTTACTATATACCGTAGTCCATGCAATCCTAGACCCAGAGAAAAATCCAACATATACAGTGGTGGCCACGAGGTTAGCACATATCATTCTACTGTTTTTAAAAGAAAATTATTTCGTCTCATTACAATTATTTACTAAAATTTTTGCTTTTTAGTGTTTTCTTTTTTTTTTTTTTGCATTCTATCGCAATTTTCTTTTAATTTTTAATTTAAGTGCAGTAATAGGCAAAATAATATGGACACAATTTTAGCACAAGCAAGTATATTTAAATTTTTTATATGTTTTTTTGTGAATATAAATAATTAATTGGTAAGTTTAGATATTATTTCATCAATGAAGATAAAAAATTAAATAAACATTATTTAGACATGACTAAAAAAAGTGGTGTACAGAGGAACAACGTAAGATTATTCAACAGATGTACTCAAGAGGAATAAGCATAAGTGAGATTGCTAATACTTTGGAATGTTCCAGAAAGATGGTTTATAATGCACTAAACCATATTCGGAAGTATGAAACATTTAAAAATGTTACACAGGCTCCTAGGCCAAGAAAAACGTCACGTAAAGAGGATTCTTTAATATATAGAACCTCTGTCGAAGATCCTTTCAAAAGCTCCACCGTAATCCAGAGGGAAATTTAAAGAAAATATGGTATCAACGTGTCCTGTAGAACAATAAGAAGATGATGTGATGGTGTGGGCAGCTTTTTCTGGGCATGGCGTTGGTCCTATATGCAAGATTGATACACATATGGACCAATATGTATACCAGAATATACTACTAAATAAAATGATGCCTTATTCAGAGGACAACATGCCACTTAGGTGGAGTTTTATGCACGAAAATGACCCAAAAAAAGTTGCTTGGAAGATAATAATATTAACGTGTTAAAATGGCCAGCCCAATCTCCGGATCTCAATCCTATTGAGAACCTTTGGAATGATGTGGAGCAGCACGTAATGAGAGCAAAACCTAAAAATTTGGCCGATTTATGGACAGAAATAGAAAAAGCTTGGTATGCTATTTCAGTGGAGCGCTGTATGGGACTTGTGGAAAGTATGCCAAGGAGATTGGCAGCTGTAATAAAAAATAATGGATACCCAACTTTTTTGTTTTGTTACTTTTTTTTAAATGTGAATAATTTTTTTTTATTTTGTGCTAAAATACTGTCCAGTGTTTTTTGACGGTTATTCTATTCTGAACAGAAAAACAGCAAAGATGTATATAGGAATGACAATGAATATATTGTGACGTGATCTTAGCAAGACATGTTACATGTATATAAAAGAAATAGTTAGTTGAAAAAAAAAAAAATAATAAAAAAAATAAAGAAATACAGGAAATATTTGCTTTTAAAGATAGGCAGTAGCAAGTGTGCTAACCTCATGACCGCCACTGTATGTATTGTTGATAACGATACCATTAATAATGGTATTCAATAATGAATCTGCCCGTGTGTGTTCAAATGCAACACTCTGTGCACAAATCATTATAAAAATTAATACCAATTGGCATTAAGTTGACACCACTTTAGTATTGAATTATTACATTACATTCTGTTTATTTATAATTTGTAAACGAACAATATCAAAAAGGCGATACCATATATTATTAATGTGATCCCAACCGCCTTGGATTTTGAGTCGAATTTCTTTCCTTAGTGTAGTTAGCCGATTGAAAGCTGAAGCATTTGAGACCGAAACTTGTGATCAAAACGCATTGTAATACTTAGTTGATAGTAACACAATTATTAATATAGTCGTCTACATTTGAACGATAGCAGAAGTATTTGTCTCGTTGGTTTTCGTTTAATATCTATCACGTTTCTGACAAAGAGTCGAAGAATTAATATTGTCAGAACTGTCGTTAATCGGCGTTGTCAAATCAGTGCTTTTAGCACTGTTTTTACTGCTTTATAAAAATTTGGACGCGGAAAAATATTAAGACTCAGTGCTTTTTAAAAAATTTCAGTGATACCAAATTTCAAAATTTTAATACTACATAAATGATTGTTACTATCGAAAACGATTTATATTATGCGTAAAACAACTAAGATAATGTTTCAACAAAAGCATTACAATAAAATTACATACGTATATTTTATTATTAATTCATTTTTATTAATTAGTTTCAGTTGAATTCCCTAATTTGTGCTATCGTATAATACTTATTAATTTTATAGTTACGGATGTAAGAACAGTGCTGTCCAGAAATAAATATTTCCTCAGAGGTTTTAGTAAGATAACTTTATGATGCGTTATTTTTTATTGCTTCAAAGTGAAAAGCTATTTTTGCGATTATCGTGATAATTGATCACATTTATTTTAAGAATCTTAATTTCTGAAAATAATATTTTGTGATTTTTCAAAATGTATATCCAGTTTGCATTTAAATATGACCGTCGCTTTTATTTCTAAATCGCTTTAAATCTAAAAGTAAATAAAATCCCGTTATCTGTTTTAAAATTTGCAATTCGATGTTGAAGAATATAATAAAGAAAATATCAAGGTTGGCAATCGATTCAAAAAGGTAACGTAATGGTATTTTTAATTATTTCGATAGGGATATTTTAGATGTAACGGAATTTTCAGTTTTTCGTTGACGGTATTTTAGCGTTATTGGTATTTCGAGCTATTACGAGTAACTGTCGTTTCAGAAATTTAGATTATCTGATTATAACCAAGAAATATAAAGTGGAGTCAATTGTTACAAGGTCGTTCTAAGATACCCATAACATTTTTACAAGTTTTATTTTAATTTTATTAAAAATAAAAATTTTTCTTAAACCGAGAAATAACGCTAACAATATTTAAGCGTTTTCGGTATTTTGCCTCTTTCGGTAACGGTATTTCTAATTATGGTAACGGTAGTTAGGTTGAATAGGGTTTTATCGGTAAGGGTATTTTAGCGGTAACGGTAGCCAACCTTGGAAAATATTTAATTTCTTTTTTGGGAAAAATACGCGTTTTTTATGTAGTTTCAGTGCTTTTTTTAAATTGAAAGTTGATATCGCTGTCGTTAATTGTCTGTTAGTTAAGATCTCATCGTTGCTGTTTCTGTTACGAACAAGGAAATTCTGTTGAACAATTGAAGGAAGTACCCTTTTAAAGAAGGGGGAGCAATCTGAGTGTCCGAACGGACTATATCATCCCTAGGATGGATTTCGATAAATCCTTTAGGATCAGCATCCCTGACAGGGAAAGCTGGGCGGCAAATTCTGTTTTTCAGGAGGGTGCAATCTCAGTCTTCGAAAACAGATACTGGAACCGGATCAGGAATTTTTCCGAAGACCTAGGACTTTCAATATCTTTGAGATTACCGGATACTTGTACAGTATTCCAGGCTGAGATATATGCTATAACTGTAGCTGCTAGACGAACCAGAGAACTTATTTCAGAAGCCCTTACTGTTGACTTCTTTGTAGATAGGCCGTGATTAAGGCTCTGAATTCGTATATGGTGAGATCGAAATGTATACTTGAATGCAATCGTTCTCTTTCCCAGTTGCGCACGCAAGGTGTAAGACTAGTATGGGTTCCAGGGCACGAAGGCATTCTTGGCAACGAAAAGGCTGATGAGCGTGCAAGAGCTGGTTCGTCAATGAACGCAAGAGAGGCCCTAACAGAAGTCGATATTCCTCTTGCGCCCAATCTGATGGAAGATTGGGCGCTTAAGGAAAGGTCCCGTATGTGGTCCACCATAACCACTTGCAGGATATCTAGAACCCTTTGGCCCTCAATTGATAAACAAAGAACTAAGACACTTTTGACTCTTAGTAGAAAGATGATTTCACTTCTAATAGTCATCATTACGGGACACTGTATAATAGGACGTAGGTCCGAATACATAGGCTTTTCCCGGACTGATCTTTGTAGAAGTTGTTTAGATGAGGAGGAGTAAGAAACTATAGAGCATCTTTTATGTGATTGTCCGGCACTTCAGGAGCGCAGACTCAATCATTTGGGCAAGCGATCCTTTCAGAATCTTGACGATTTCAGAGATGTATCTTTAGGCAATCTTTTAGGTTTTATCCAGGCGCCTACGCGAGGCAATCAGTAATGCTGGGTTTTTCTTTTATCCAGGGAACCACAATGGGTCACATCTGGCCTCCGAGTGAACTCGCTAAATCTTTGCGAGCTGCCCACACAACCTAACCTAACCTAACCCCTTTAAAGAATATGAACAGGCTGAGTATTATAAAGTGCACGTGGAAATTATTGAGCATTTAATCTGATTTTACAGCATTTTTTTATTATTTCGTATTTTTTTCTTTGAGAAATTTTAAAGTCTGAAAATATTAAGCGGTAAAATCGGATGATCTTGTTAAAACCAACGCTTTGATCGTGGTACTGTATCTCTCATCTGCCAAAGTAACCGAATTATACACAAGTCACAGTGATATCTCTAGCGTATATGGCATATAAAAAGTGGAATAGTGTATTTTTATGAATGATATATTAATTCTATATATTCTCCCTGAAAATATTCCTCTATTAATAATTTTTAACCGTAAATGGTCCGTAAAAAATACCCTTTCTTTGTCACAAAGCTGACAATAGCCGCTGTCATTTGCAAAAGTTATATAGCATCATCCGATACGGTAATATATTTGTATGTACCATTGTTAAATATTAGAGCCCTGCAAACTGTGTCTTATAAGGCTGTACAAGCCACTTGATATTTTTCAAGTGTTGTTATCAGTGTGTGTGCGGAGTAATAAATACTGTTCTGCAGGCACTTAAAACCATACAAATACTGCGTGTGTGCTTCAACTTTATGAACAAATCATGAGTGTGCTATGATAGCGACCAAACAAGCCTCTCAAAGGCTTGTATAAAAAAATACAAGCCTTTTGACCACTTGTTTGCTTCAATAAGGAAAAAAATTGTGTTTTCTTTTTTATTAAAATTATATATGTGTGTGTGCGTTCATGACTGTATAAAGTAATTTCGTAAGTAAAACAGTCGTTTAAAAGTATTGTTTATAAACTTATTGTTATTTACGATCAAATAAATTATTAATGTTACTAGTTATAACAATTTAAAGAAACATGCATTAAGTTTTATTAGTAAAAAAAAAAATTAGGAAAATTTATTAGTCAAGGAGTAAACGTATATGGAAACGAATTTGAAAAATGAAAAGACATTGTTCTATATTATTTCCTTTTAGTTTTAAAATAGAATGATTACTTAGTAAATATAAATTAAATGCAATAAAATCTATCATAATATAAATAAGTACAATTTTAAAATTTTTTATAAACAAACAATTAATAATAAGACTAACTTTATTTAAAATATAAATAAATACTAAAGATAAAAATTTTCTAACTTACATATGTAACTGACAGTTTCAAATGTCAACTTTAATTTTTTTACTTTTTTAACTCTTAATAAAGAGTATTTTTTAATACCTTTATGAATTCACCCTTTTACATTTATTTAGAAAAGAAGAACCAACAATAAAATATAGACATACTGTATATATGTGTGTGTATGCAAGAATATTTATAAACAACCACTTTTTACACATTATGAAGATTTTTTGCCACACACAGCAACTACGTATTACAAAAAACAAACAAATTATTAAGCCCACTTGAAATCTTTAAATCATTTCTCAACGTCTTGTATGATTTGCTTTTTTTTGCCACACCACTTGCACCACTTGTTTACGATAAATGATTTGAACGCACGGATTTGCAGTCGCTCATACACAGTACACACTTGCTTTGCTTCGGGCAGCGAACAGTACGAACAGTATTTATTGTTGTTTTTGCACATGATGGCTATGAAACACACACTTGAAATTCAAGTGTGTTTGCTTTTCAAATCATCTTGCGCAGGAGACTATTAAATATATAGTTTTTTTAATCGACTTATTTTTAACTTACATATGAAAGAAAATATCAAGTGCTATTTCTTAAAATGTAAAACTTGTTTTATTTAATCAATGGTAAAACTTAATCTACATAATTTCTAAAGAATTCTTTTTTCATTTTCTTTTTGTAATTAAAATGTTTTGCAAAAAAATATTACCCATAACGAAACTATTAGAATTTTTTTAATAAAATACAATAAAATTGTTTAAGAATGTTTAAAAGTGATTTGCCTTTTTCCTTTTTACAAGGACATGAATAAAATATAAGTAATTTTAACAAGTTTTACTTGGAAAAACTTATTAAAACATGCCACCAATACAAATTTAATACTTTGATTGAATTTTATTACAATTTAAGTCTTAACATTTTTCTTCTTATTTTCTGCTCATACTACCATCTTTCTTCAACAAGAAAATTAAAAAAAAAAAAAAAAATAAATAATAAAAGAGAAAAATAAAGTTTCATTCTTATTCAAGTTTATGCAATTTTAATTTTTCATTTCTTTTCAACACAGTATTACACGTACAATAATAAGAAAATAAAACTTTTGGTTCATATATTTTATTATTTTTTATTTTTTTTGCTTTCAGCCTAACAAAACTATGAAAAAAAAAAAAACAAGAAAAATTTACGAAATCTTTTATTTCTGTTCTAGTTGATTTTTTCGTTTTTCAATTTTTTTTTTAATTTTTTTTATTTGTTCTAAACTGTGAAAATATGTTATCATCATTTATTCATTCATTCATGTTTTGCCCTAAACCAACTGACAGTATAAAATCTTTTCTCCCCCCAGTTGGCTGCTTGTCTGCCCATTTGTTTCTGTGTGTGTTTTTTAAGGCAGCAGCGTGTTACCCCAAAATATTAAAAAAGTTTAGGTGGGTGTTAGATTTTTTTTCTTTTTGTTCTAAATACTTGTAAATATCTTGACTTGAAATATCTGTGTATCTAAGTGTGATTTTTACACACAAATTTTTGGAAAAATTACTTAAGAAGAAGATTTTTGAAAGTATTTTAAAATAATCACAAGTAAGTTTAAAACTGTTTAAAATTATTTTTATTATAAAGTTCTTTGGTTTGTTTTAGTTGATTATTTTATTAGAAGAGTACAAAAACTTGATGATTAGATTATGGTAGAAAATAAATTTTGTAAGAATGAAATGTAACGAAGTTTTTAGTAGGTATTAAGAATGAGATTTCTTTATAACTATTAACCCCTAAAATATTTTTGAAAATAAATTATGTTAAGAGCAATTTTTAAATAAGTAAAAGAAATTGTTAAATGATTAATTTTATTTGTAATATTTTCGATTTATAAAAAATATTTCAATACACTCTTTTTACAATTTTAACTAAAAACTAACAAAAAATTTAAATTTAATTTAATTTATTTATATAATAAATAAATAAATAAATAAATAAATAAATAAATAAATAAATAAATAAATAAATAAATAAATAAATAAATAAATAAATAAATAAATAAATAAATAAATAAATAAATAAATAAATAAATAAATAAATAAATAAATAAATAAATAAATAAATAAATAAATAAATAAATAAATAAATAAATAAATAAATAAATAAATAAATAAATAAATAAATAAATAAATAAATAAATAAATAAATAAATAAATAAATAAATAAATAAATAAATAAATAAATAAATAAATAAATAAATAAATAAATAAATAAATAAATAAATAAATAAATAAATAAATAAATAAATAATTTAAATAAATAAATATATAATTTAAATAAATAAATAAATGGCAACAAGAAAGTAGATTTCTTGAAAATTTTCAAAAAAAAGTTGTCGATTTTTCGACTATTTTCAACAGAATGTCTAATGTTCGATTAAGTATTAAACTTTTATCTGAGTATGTGTCAATCTTTGTTGATATTTTTAAAATCTGAGAAAATAATTCATTCCATCAATTTTCTATATAAAGAAATTTTAAAAAAGTTTCACAAAAAAGATTACTAATTTTGTCGGTCAATGTTATTTTGTCATTAATTTGTGCAGCATTACTCTTGGGGTAAATTTAATATATAAAATTAAAATTATTTTTAATTTTACTAACAATTTTTAACTTTGTTTATAAATTATTATTAAAAAATATTAAATATAAGTAAATGTGTTTAATTGCACATGTACATATGTATGTGTGCATTAAAAGTTTTCTCTTTCTCCCAACGGAACTAAAACCATTTGCTGATAGTTTCCTTTTGTAAAAATATTTTATTTTTTTTTGCTTTTCCTTGCCACTAAAGTGCTTTTGTTTTTTCCTGACAATTTCAACATTTGTTTGAAATAAGAAAAAAACGAAAAACAAAAATATATATATTTTTCACGCATATTGTGGGTGAAAATCAACGAATGAATAGATGAAGTGGTAAATTACAGGAATTGGAAAAAAGGCGTTGAGCAATAGAGTGTGTATAAGAAAGTAAGCAAAGAAAGTTTTTGTGTTTTTTTTGCTAAAAAAAAATAGAACTATTAATACCATCATCGCCATCATGATTCAAAACAATTCATGCTGCCAAGCATCAGGCGTTAACAAGAGTCTTACTAGTCGACACTTACTGATGCTGTTAAACACCCAATTCAACCACCCAACCAACAACAAACATGATTTCAAATTGGTTGTTTTTTCTTGTCGTTCTTCTGCTATTCTCTTATAATTATCATATTATGAGTATGAATGCATCAGTTTTAGAGGAAAAAAAAAAATATAAATGGGTTAAATTGTCTGAGTAATTACGATGTGGAGTGTTGAATGTACATAAAAAATATGTGCAACCAACCAACCAACCAACCAACCAACAAGACATCAAAAACAAATAAAAAATACTATAAATTATAAATGCATAGGTAGGAAAGTAAATAGTGATGAAGAATTTAGTTTACATTTTTATTATTTTTATTTTTGAAATGCAACTTTTGTAGCCTTGAGATTTAGTTTTTTAAAAAAATTAAAGGTAGAATTTAACATTTTATAGATTTTTTTGCAAGCAAATATTTGATAAATAAATATATATTTTCATAATTTTACAATGTCAATAATGAACTAAACAGATGTTCGAAAGAATTAATTAAATATTAAATTGTATAAATTTTATTTAATTCCGCTAGCAAAACAATTACGTTTTATTTTTTATTGATTATTTAATAAAAAAAATTCAGTTGTTGAATTTTAAGATTTTTTTTGCAGAATGGTAATGTCCGTCCATCCGTCTATATATTAGGGGAGACTGGGGCAGTTTCGGGACCTTTTTATACCCTTCACCACAGGTGTAAAGGGTATATATAAGTTTGTCATTCCGTTTGTAATTCCCACAATTTTCGTCGGAGAGCAAAAAAGTTTACATTTTCGGGATCCTTGTAAGAAGTGATGACGATAGGACCATGTCCGTCCGTCCGTCCGACCGTCCGTCCGTCCGTCCGACCGTCCGTCCGTCCGTCCGTGTGTCGGTTGAAATGGCGTTTATGAAGCCCACCGATAACTGACATATATAATATATATATCAAACGATCGGAAATGCTTTCGAGAATTTTGCTATTGGAATTCAGCAAGATCGGTTCATACAATGCGGAGATATGTTAAGAAAACCGGTTTTTAGAACCGGTTTTCCAGTTTCTGAAGCCTCTGTATATACTAGGGACTTCGTTTTTACAAAGAAGTCTCGGACATTTTTTTCTGAATTTTTGTTCTGAAAAAATGAAATAAATCGGTTCAATAATAACTGAGATATCGGACAAAACGCATTTTTTATTTTTTAAAGCCCTGGTTTAAGCTATAGATTTTTATTTTTATACAGATCGGTCACAAATATCTTTATAAAATTTCGGCTTTTTGAATCAGCAGGATCGGTTTATAAATGGCGGAGATATGCTTTAAAAACCGGTTTTTGAAACCGGTTTTTCAGTTTCTGAAGCCTCTGCATATACCAGGGACTTCGAATTTTCAAAGGAGGCTCGGAAATTATTTTCTGAATTTTTGTTTTGAAAAAATAAAATAAATCGGTTCAGTAATAACTGAGATATCGGGGAAAACGAATTTTTTATTTTTGAAGCCCTTGTTCAAGCTACAGATTTTTATTTTTATATAGATCAGTCATAAATGTTTTTATAAAATTTCGTTTTTTTTAATAAACCAAATTCGTTTATAATCAACAGAGTTATGGCCCAAAAACAAATCTGTTAAGAATATAAATACACACACAAACATGTATATTAAGCATTGTAATGACTATTAGTGACGTTTTTTGTTTTTTGTATAGACAAGTAGTTTAGTTAGAAACAGTAGTAATATAATGAATAACAGTGTTGTTGTTGTTCTTTGTATATGCAGTCTGTACAAAAATAAATAGATATGGAATTGTTGTTGTTTATTTTTAAAAACTAAAACATATCTGTTAAGAATATACATAAATACATACACAAACATGTATATTAAGCATTGTAATGACCAGGGCAAGTTTAAATATGCGCAAAAATAATTAAAATATGCGCTTGAAGAAGCACGAAAAAATGGTATAATATGAACAGAAATATGCAAAAATAGCATGAATATGTATATAAAAACCAACTAATTTATGCACTGTTATATGCTAATATATAAAAATATGCACAAATATGTATTTTTTAACTTTCAATCTCTGATAGATTTCGATTTTTACAAATATATAACTATTTTAATTTTAAATATCATATTTGACGGGTCCGAATTTTTTTCTTTACAATATTTACAATATACTCAAAATACTCACAAAAAAATGTTTAGAAATCATTTGATTAAACTCCAAAAAATCACAAAAAAATTGTGTTTTTGTTAAGAAAACTAACTTTTGTATCCATTATATGCAAATTTATGCAAAGATTTAAAAAACAAGCATTTTTGTGAAATTCTTTTGAAATATGCAAATGCTTACTTTCCAAGCGAAAAGCTTGAAAAACTTGCCCTGGTAATGACTATTAGCAAAGAATATTCATATATGTTGTATATTCTTTGCTATTAGTGACGTTTTTTGTTTTTTGTATAGACAAGTAGTTTAGTTAGCAACAGAAGTAATATAATGAATAACAGTGTTGTTGTTGTTCTTTGTATATGCAGCCAGTTTGTATATACACACATAAAAAAATATATAAATATGGAATTGTTGTTGTTGTTTATTTTTTAAAAGCAAAGCCTGCTATGATTGTTTTTTTTATATATTCAAATTTTCGTAGTTTGAAAAAAATTTAGATTTATATATGTGAAAATATGAAATCATACGTTAAGGCGAAAATTTTATTATTAGTCGGTAATATGGTAATATGATGTCGATAAGATAGTAAGATGGTAATATGGTAATATGGTGAAGGGTATCAAAGATTCGGCACAGCCGAATCTTTTTTCAATTTCATTTTTTATAGGTTTGAATCTAAAAATATATTCGACAGATTTAAAAATGTTATAGCTTCTTGTTATCCTTGGATTTTGAACAATAATATATTGGTACAAAATTTTATGAATACTTTAGTATTGGTTACTAAAGCTTCATCATGTTTTTACAATCAATTGGATATTAAAAATTCATTTAAAGATAGAATTAGGTGTTGATTATAAGCCAACTAAGTATTCATTTATTAGCTGAATAAAAATAATGAAAAATAAACATATTTCTTTAACCATTAAAACGAAACATAATAATATTGCTTATTAAATAGCTATTTCGTTTTTAAAGTGCGATTCAATTGTTTGGCGTTTAATATTGTAATTTCTACCGGTGGACGTTGGAGTCTTAACACCAAGCAAAACATCATACATTCTACCTATGCCGAATGTTCCCCGATTTAAAACGCCTAATCTACCCCAAAAGCACTACTTACACTTTTTTCTTTTTTTCTTTAAATCTCCAACAAAGATTTGGCTTTCATTTATTTTTTAGGCAAATAGCACAATTCTTAATGTTACTTTGTAAACTTTGTTTTAAATATTTAAAATTTTCAAATACAAAATACTTAAAAATTAGAGTCAAAGTATTACAAAAACACTTGCAAAAATGTTAAAACACCTGCTTCTATGTCAGTTGGTAAGCTAGAGATTACAAACTTCGTGTGAGTTATTTATTTAGCTTTTTTTAGTGATGCAAAATAGTTGCTTCATATCGAAAACGCCATTGCCGAAGCTACCCCAAAGCCGAAGCTGCCCCAGTCTCCCCTATTTATTATCTATATATATAAAAGAGTAACGTGACTGACTGACTGACTGATTCATCATCCCACAGCCCAAACGGCTGAAGCTAGAGAGACGAAATTTGGAACGTAGGTAGGTCTCCCACCATATAGATCCAATAAGACAGGATTTTTGGAAATTCTAATGTTTAGGGGGTAAAAAAGGGTAAAAACGGGTAAAATCGGTAACTTTATATCTCCCAAACTAATAAAGATACAAAAAAAGTTGAATAGTTGTCGTTATTCGTTTAAAAAATAATTGGACAGGTGTCTGGTACTTTTTTGAAAATCGGCCCTTTTAGGGAGAAAACGGGTAAAAACTGTATTTTGGTACTTTTTTATCAACATATGTATTTTGAAACCAATCAACATACAAATAAAATGTATGCCGCATTCATAACTTATCGAAAAACGAGAAATATAAATTTGGTACTTTTTCGAAATTCGAACGTTTAAGGGGTAAAAATCGTACCTATTTTTGGTACTTTTTTCATAAAACCATTTTTTATATTTATTGATATATTCATATGAGTATTTTAATATGGGATACCACTACAATTTAGAAATTTACTGGAATACAATTTTTGATAGTTCGATGGGTGAAAAAAAGTACCAAAAAAGGGGTAAAGGCGGGAAATTACATTTTATTCAAACTTAATAATGAATTTTCAATTACATTAAACATAGAAACATGAAATTAAGAAAATGTAGATAGCAGTTCACAAGAGTGGAATTTGTGGTACTTAAAGATACGTGGTCCTGTGGGTAAAAATTCAAGAGGATGGACTTTGTGGTACTTTTTTCTTCTTCTATTGGTACTTTTTTTCATTTTCTGTAATATTTAACCTAGAAACATGAAAATAAATACGCATGGTCCGATGTTGTAAAGAATTCACAAAGGGGGACTTTGTGGTACTTTTTCGTTCTTCTAATGGTACTTTTTGAATTTTCTATAATTATGAACCTAGAAACATGAAATTAGGGATATGTGGTCCTTAGTTAATGAGAATCCATAAGAGGGGAAGTTGTGGTACTTTTTTGCTATTTTAATGGTACTTTTTGAATTTTCTATTATATTTAACCTAGAAATATGAAATTAAGGACATGAAGTGCTAAGTGAATGAGAATCCATAAGAGAGAACTTTGTGGTACTTTTTCGTTCTTCTAATGTTACTTTTTGAATTTTTTATAATATTTAACACAGAAACATAAAATTAAAGATATTTGGTCCTAAATGAATGATAATTCATTAGAGGGGACTTTGTGGTATTTTTTGTTCTTCTAATGGTACTTTTTGAATTTTCTATAATATTAAACCCAGAAACATGATATTAAAGATATGTGGCCTTAAATGAATAAGAATCCATAAGAGAGGTTTTTCTGGTACTTTTTTGTTCTTCTAATGGTACTTTTTGAATTTTCTATAATTATGAACCTAGAAACATGAAATTAAGGATATGTGGTCCTAAATGAATGAGAATTCATTAGAAGGGACTTTGTGGTACTTTTTTGTTCTTCTAATGGTACTTTTTGAATTTTCTATAATATTTAAAGTAGAAACATGAAATTAAATATGCATGGTCTTATGTGAGAAAGAATTCACAAGAGGGGTCTTTGTGGTACTTTTTTGTTCTTAAAATGGTACTTTTTTAATTTTCGGTAATATTTAACCTAGAAACATGAAATAAGGATATGTGGTCCTAAATGAATGGGAATCCATAAGAAGGGACTTTGTGGTACTTTTTTGTTCTTCTAATGGTACTTTTTTAATTTTCTATAATTCTGAATCTAGAAACATGAAATAAAAGATATGTGGTCCTAAATGAATGAGAATCCATAAGAAGGGACTTTGTGGTATCTTTTTTCGTTTTTCTAATAGTACTTCTTGAAAATGTAAGGTCCTAAGTGAATCAGAAACCTTTAAATGGATTTTGTGGTCCTTTTTCTTTATTCTAATATACTTTTTCGTAATTCTGATATTTATTTTTCATTATTCTAAGATTATAAACCTGAAATTAAAGAGATATTGTTATATATGGATGACATAACACCATTATTAAAATGTTCCCAAGGGAGTTAAGAATCTTAGTTTAAATTTATTATATAGTATAGTTTTTATAAAAAAAATTTCCGCTGACGAAGTAGCGGGTTTACAGCTCGTTTATTGTAATGGTAATGTCCGTCCATCCGTCTATGCATTTGGGTTAAATGGATCGAAAATGGCACTTAATTCAGGTAAATGAGATATCAATACTTTAATATTTAGATTTAGTTTTTATATTGGTTGAGAAGTAAAAAAAATAAAATATTTTTGGAATTTTAATACTTTTTTTATTAATTTTTGCAAACTTGCCAATTCAAATTCGTTTATTTTTTTACTCAATACTGTAAAAATACGACGAAATCGATTGAAAATGTTGGGATATATATGGAAAAGATTTGACCAACATCTTGCAAAGTTGAGATTGTTGAATTTTCAAATGAATATATCTCGAAGAATATATAAGAGAAATAGTATATACAAGCATGTTTTCTAAAAGATTTATCGAGGACTTTAAGGTGATAGAAAATCTTCGGGTAAGGAACAAAAATCCGCAAGTGGTTAAACTTTTTCTATGACATTAGTACCCTATTTGAAACCCCCATAGCTCCGTTCCCGAAGCGTTTATGGAATCCTGCTTCTAAACTCAAAATGTTACTGTCCTCTGCTACGCCTATGTATGTGAAATTTCGATTCTGCCCCACTGTTTAATGTTTGATAAAGCAAAGATAATGTCTGCACTTAAGCTGTTTTTTGTAAAAAAATTATTTCCCAAATCGGGCTATATATGCGTAAGATTTTTTTTTAATAATATTAAAGTGGACAATATGTACTATTTTTCAGAAAATTTTCAGAACAAACATCCTGTAACATTTTAAGTTGCATTCCATCAAAATTAGTGTATTTTAGGACATTTTTCAAAAAAAAAAAAAATAACAAAAATATTAGGACAAAATATAATTTACAAATACTTGAAGAAAACTACACTTAAATACCTGAAGTTGATGGTTTCATTTAAAATTTTTACTTTAAAATACTTTTCATTTAAAATAAATACACTGAAAAGTGATGAAAATTTAATTTTTTACTCTTTTTCAAAAATGTAAAAAAAATGTTTAACTTTGACAGCTCCTTATAAGAAAGCAACCTAGCCAACTTTATTACAAAAATTTAAATTTCAAAATTCAATTAATCGCCACTTTTGACACTCCAAAGTGAGACCGATGGGCAGACGAATAGACAGATAGATAAAATTTTTAGCAGTAACTGTTATAGTTGACAACTGACGAAAAATCACCACAAAATTTTTGTGATACAATTTTTCACTCGAAAAATTTTGGGAAACTGTTTTTTTTTAATACTGTCGAATAAATTTTTTTCTTGAAAAAGAGATTTATGTCTCAAAAAAATTTATATAAAGTCTTTTTCTTGAAAAATTTGATTAACATTTTTTATATAGAAAAATTTATTATAGATTTTAATTATAGAAAATATTATTTTTAAAATATTTTATATAAAATTGTTTACTTGAAATATTCCATAGAAATTAATTTCCTTAAAAAAATTTTCGATTAAAAAAAGTTGAATTCGGAATCATCAGACTATAATACGTTTTTCCATTGGTAATTACGACGTAACTTAAGATTTTTTATGACACATAAAGATTTTTATGGGACTTTTGACTTCTGAGTGAATTTTTTTTTTATAAAATGCCAAATATATTGAAGTCAGGGATGGAAAATAAAAATATTTTTGGATATCAAAAAAAAAATTTCAAATAAAGCATGCAAACGAAAAAAATTTTACATTTTCAAATATAAGTATTTAAGTTTCTATAAAGGGTATCTAAAAAATTGTATACTTTAATAAAACAAGAGACTCCAAGGAATACAAATATGCTTATTATTTTTGTTTCAAGTTATCAGTCGCTTAATAAATATAGAAATTGTAAAAATTCATAAAACTATTTTTGAACACTTTTTTCACACCATTTTTTAAGAATTTTTGTAAATTTCATAAAACATATAATAAATGATTACAATTTTCTTACATTTTACACGTTTTTTTGACACTATGTCAACCTTTGATCATACTGGAGGCGTCGCTTATCTCGTTTATTACAGGGTAACTACAAGATAATTTTTTTGAAACCTTAGGTCCCTCTCTACAATTCTTCCATGCATTTCAATTCGATCCGATCAAAAGTTAAAGAGATACAAATTTATTGCCAAAATTTTTGCAATTGGTACCACTGTACAGAGGTGGTGTAGTATATAAATAGATATTAAATATAAAAAATAAATGAAAAGACCTGAAATGTGATAAGACTTATGAACACAAAGCGCAGTGAATTAAATTTTTTGAGGCTTTTTTTTTTCAAGTAAACTGTAAATAAATAACAAATTATTTAAATTGCAAAGAAATATTTTATACAAATTTAGAAAAACCATTCTTTATCAAAAACTCCACGTGTAAAATGTATAAACAACCATTTCTTGTTGTTTTTTTTTTTGCTTTTTTATATTTGTCCGATAACAATACTGTCTTGCTAAAAGGTGTCACTAATGTCTATGGCCTCTTCTTCTTCTCATGTACATACATATATATACAATTTTACTTAAATAAAAATATTGGCCAAATGCCAAAGAAAACAAACAGCAAAAACAAGTGTTCCCAAGAAAAACATTGTACAACAGAAAGAAAATTTCCTATACATTTACCACAGTAGCAAAAATATTTACACACAAACTAAACCCAGAATTGTTTTGTGATGAAAAAAAAAAAAAATATTCTACTTAGAAGATTGTGACATCTCACAGCCAGCATCTATCTTAGTTTTAGTTAGTTTTTCATATTGTGGAGAATAAAATGACAGCAACAATAGTAGCAGGAGTAGAAGCTTAAGTCAAAGCAACAGTAAAATTTATTGTTTGTGTTAGAAATAATATAAATACATACATAAATTTTCTTATGACTATTTGGTTAAAACATCATTTCCTATTTGAAATAAGAAAGATTTGAAATATTTAAGACTAGATTTTATTTTGAATTTTCCTAGGAAACTGTGTAAATTCTATTGTTTTAAAACAATAAGTATATTCTTATGAATATTTATATTTTGTTTTGTTCTCTTTGTCAATAGTAATATTTATTGTAAAAGATTAAGTATTGTGCACAATTCCTTAGAAAAGCTCACAAAAAAAAACCCTAAAGGAAGTAAGGTATACATTGAAAAGAAAAAACATTTTGTTTGCATTACATCACCTTCTTTTTTTTTTAATAATACATAATTTAAAAATGTATAACTCATGTGTAATTTAACAAAAAATAAAAAATAAAAATAAGTGATTTTAAAACGTTTGGATATTTAATACGATGAAATGCGACTTTTTCATGATATTTATTACAAAAATCTTATTTAAAATTTACACCATCATACAACAAGTAAATGAAACAGTTTTCAAAAATTTTAGTATCTTTAAGATAGTATAATCGAAATACTTTTAAAATCCTATGGATATTTTAAAGATATATGTATGTATCTTTCAGATACTTTCAAAATTGCATAATACTTTAAATATTGGATCCGCAATATGATTTTATTTCAGAAAAGAACTATTTTCAAACAAATGTCAAATAAACTAGTAATCAAAATTTGTAAATGATTTCAAATATTTTTGTAATTGAATAATAACTCAAAATCGAAGTATTTACATAGAAAAATCTAAAATCAAATTTCAAATACATATTCAATTATTTTATTAATTTAAATTCAATCTATGAAAAAGTTGTATATTCAGTTAATCAAATTATCACTTATATTTATATTTGATTAATTTATTAATTGATAAAATAAGAAAAATAATTGAAAGCCTGTAAATTGTCTTTGTAAAAAATATAAGAAAATTTGAATTTTAATCACTTGAGTAATAGATACAATTAAAAAAGTAATTGTAATAGCTTTTATCTTTGATAAATCTGTGTAAAAAAATATATATTTTAGAAAAAAATGTATTAAGTTACAAATCAAAATTTTAAAATAATCTCAAATATATTAAAATAAATTACTCAAAATCGAAGTATTCTAACAAATTTTAATAATACAAAATCGAATTTCAATTAAGAATAATACGTATTCAATTAATTTATTAATTGAATTTCAACCTATTTAAAAAAAAATATTAAAATTATCATTTTTATTTTTGATAAATTTATTGATTGATACAATTTGATATTTTTTACTTTTATTTCTCATTAAAAAAAATTAGTATCAATAAAAAAAAAAAAATAATTAAAATTTTAGATTTTTTTTTTTTTTTTTGAGAACAAATTTGCAAAATAAACAAGATAGATGATCCTCAAAATCTCACGAGAATCCAGAATATATACAGTGGTACCCATTCGTTTGGACGCATTACCTTTTCTTTAATTGTAATTAAATTAAATACGCTATAGTAAATATATGTTTATTTTTGATTTATCCAAGTAATAACTTAGAAATTAAAAAGAAAATTCAAAATTTATTCACTTTAATAAAAAAATTATTAAAGAAAATGAAAATATAGTGATACATTCATTAGGACGCACTTTTGAAATATTATGAAAAAAAAAAAAAAATAATAATAATAATAATTTTACAATGATATATTTTTTTTTATTTTAATACTTACTGTGACCACCTTCATTCCGTATTACTGCAAAAATTCTGTATGGCATTGAATTTATTAAATTTCTAAGGGTTTGCTGCTCGGTATTAGACCAACATTCTTTGATTTTATCTTTTAGCTCATTAACTTTAGAAAACTGTCTTCGTCTTTCGTACACTTTTGATGCTAAAGTATCCCACAGATTTACAATGGGATCGTAATCCGGCCTAGGCAATAAATTTATATTTTGTGATGCAAACCACTCCTTACATTGCCTGGAAACATGTATGGCCGCGTTATCCTGTTGGAAAATATACTTTTCATCTGGAATTTCATCAAGTTTTGTAATTAAAACATCTTCGAGGAGTTGTAAATATAATTCCGAATTCATCCTTGTTCTTATAAAACATAACAGAAGTTTAAAATCGTAAGAGAACGCACCCCACACCATGACGCTTCCACCACCAAAATTTCTTTTAGATCTGAAAACATCTTTTTCACTTAAATCATGCCAATAACAATCTGGACCTTTACTTTTACTTTTTTTACTTTTTTCCATTCATTTCTCCAAGACATGTGGGTTTTAGCAAACATGAGCCGTCTTTCTTTATGGATCTTCGTTAATCGGTGTTTCGATTTCATTTTTTCCATCTGATGGATGAAGTTTCATTTAAAACACGAGCAATCGTTCGTGTGGTTCCTTCATTTCACGACAATTTAAGTGATTTTTTGTAGCTTCAAAACGAATCAAACCCTTTTGACGAAGTGTTAATTTGAAAGATCCATTTGTTGGAGCTTTAACGCCATATTTATTGCAAAGTTTTAAAAAGTTTCTTACTACCTTTTCTGAACGGTTTATTGATCTGGCAATTTTTCTATTGGAATTTTTCCATCTTTTTTTAAATTTTTTATTAAATTCTTTTCAGTTTCATTTAATCTCTTTCCAGAAGCCATATTCGAAAATTTCCACATTCATTTTGCTTTAGAAGTTTTAGATTTTTCTTAACAGATTTTGCAACACTTGTTCACGCTATCGAATTCACAATGCAAAAGAACTTTTTGTTTATTGCGTCCAAATGCATGTCTCATCAAAATATGCAACAACTTTACTAAAAAACTCATAACTTTTTTGTATTAACCTTTAGGCTAATTGCTGTTTTTGTTTTATACAATTCTATCATGAATGCAAAAAAAAAAAAACAACAAAAATGTACCAAATTGTTACTGTAAATTAAATGAAAAAATTATAAAAAGAAAAAAACAAAAAAAAAAAAAATCAAGTGCGGCATAACGAATGTCTACTACTGTATGTATATATTTAAAAAAAAAAACAACAAAAATGTACCAAATTGTTACTGTAAATTAAATGAAAAAATTATAAAAAGAAAAAAACAAAAAAAAAAAAAAAAAAATCAAGTGCGGCATAACGAATGTCTACTACTGTATGTATATATTTTATAGGACCTTAGATGAAAATTTTCACATATTTCACAAGGAATGAAGAACCCCAGATAATTTTTGTATGCACAGTCGGTCATACATCTTGGTAATAAATCTATATAACTCCAAAACTACTGGACAAATCGAATTGAAATGTATGGAAGAGTTGTAGAGGAGGAATAAAGCTTTCAGAAAAAAATTCTTGCAGTCATCAGTCAAAAAATTCTCTTGAAAAATTATGCTGTTTTGTGTAATGTATGCAAAGTTATGCTCTTGAGTAAAAAATATGCAAAAGTATACCATTTAAATGACTAAAATTTGCTCTTAAATAACAATTTTCTATTAAAATATGCTACTAAGTCCAAAATATTCTTAACAAAATTGATACCATAAATCTTAGAATTGTCTGAAATGGATATACAATATATATATATATATATATATATATATATATATATATATATATATATATATATATATATATATATATATATATATATATATATATATATATATATATACAGTTAGGGACAAAACTATTTGTACACCCATGCATTTCGTATATCTTCAATAATTTATAAAGAATAAAAAATTATTATATGTAGTTTTAATTCAGGTCCATTTTTATTGAATTATTTGATAAAAAATAAATTAATATATAACACATTGTTAAAAAAAAGTACAAATTATTTGTACGTTGGACTCTTGTATGATGATTTTTTTAAATACCGTTATATTTTCTTCGTTAATCGAGTTTTATTTTACAAAATAAGAAGTTGGTTTTAACGTTTTGAATAATAAGCACATCAAAAATGGGAAAGCGAAAAGAGTTGAGTTTGGATATTAAAAATTTAATTATTGATGAACATAAAAAAGGAAAATCTCTCCGGAATATAAGTAATTTAGTAAATTTGCAACATTCCACAGTACAATACATTGTAAGCAAGTATAAAAACAGCGGATCTGTTGAAAATGTGCGTGAAGGTATACGAAATATATGAGGTGTACAAATAGTTTTGTCCCTAACTGTATAACTAATAGTTTTGTTCATTTGAAGCCTAAGAAAAAATATGATTTCGTATATTTTTGGTTTTTTAGCAAAATATTATTGTCAGAACTATTTTCGATATCACTGCGATATTTTAAGTATTCTAAATAAATTCATTTTACAAAACTTGTTATTTTCATTTATGTTTATTCGCCTGTCGAATTTAGTCGTGTATAAACATTTGTCTTTTACGTAAATTGGAAAATAACTAAAATATGTCCATGTTTTTTAGTTTTTATTTCCCTTTTTGTTCCAAACAAATACATGTGTCAAACTGTACTTACTTTCAAATAAACATTGAAAACATTTATGTTAATATAGAAAAACAAGAAAACCATTGCTGCTATTCTACAAATGTTTCCTTCAGGTATACTCTAAATAAAAATTTTATTAAATTTTCAGAAGCAAACAATATTGTATGGCTTAGGAAAAGAATAATAAAAGAAAAAATGCATTTTATTTTTTCCTTAAAATATATACATATATAAGATAAAAGATAAACTCTTTGAAATTTTCAAATAACAAATGCTTTTGTTATTTGTTAGTACAAAATAAGTACTAACAACTTATTTTTTCAGATATTGCTATTCTTTATTTTTATTTTATTTTTTTAATAAATAAATTAGATCAATAAATTAAAAGAGACTTTTACAAATTAAACAAGTACAAATCACTGAAAATGTCAAGTTGTAGAAGAATAATAAAAATCCATTAATTTTACGAAAAGAATTGAAGAAAAAAACGAGGTAAAAAGATATAGTCGGGCAAGCTCAACCATATGATACCCTACACCATCATGTATATGCATAAAAATTCGGGGAGGTGTCATATATGAGACCTGTGGCCAATTGTGGATCGATACTTTTACTAAGTGTAAACTAAAATATACAAATACAGAATATTACGTTATACTCTGACATTTATGTGAATTTATGCGCTTTAGGGTTATTTCCGAAAGTGGGTTTATATGGGATCGAACACATAAAATTTGGCACTGTGATTTCTACATAAATAAAACTTCAAATATTAACTTGATACTAGCATTTGTATGGGATTTATGCACGTTAATGTAATTTCCGGAAGAGGGGTTTATATGGGAGCTATGGTCAATTATGGACCGATCTTGATATAGAAAAATGTACAAGAGATCCGATGAAAAATTTAAGTTTAAATAAGATAAATCTAGAATCAATTACTTTTTCAAAATATTAATTTTCAATTAAATGCTATTTTCTTTCAATTTCACCGCTCTGTGCGACTGATTAAATTATTATTATTATTATTTTTTTTTTTATTAAAGTTTTTATCAACTTTTTAAATTTAATGTTTTTTTAATGATTGATTGTATGTATATACGTTACATTTTGTATACCTTCTTTATTTTATAATTATTTATTGCTAACGATTCGTTGGAAAATTGTGGTATCCTGTATAAAACGATAACAATAATACATTAATTATATGCAAATAAGATCAATATGCGACTACAAATAATGATTAAATATACAACAATTATATTTATTTAATGTGTTAAATGAAATGATATTTTTATTTCAGGAAAAAAACTCATTATAATTTATTTCTCTTGTAACTAAAAACCATCATGCAACATTCTTTAGCGGCAAACAAAAGTATCTACTTGAACATTTTTTAAATAATATAATTATGCATCACATATAAGAATTTTTTTATTTGAAATTATTATATTTTAAATTTCTTGTTCAGGTATTCGCCTTAGCAATACTTTATATGTAATATTGGACCTTAAAGGATTGATTTCTTAGATTGGCTTAAACTATATCAATGGCAATAAATAGAACTTAAAAAAAGTTGTTTATTGGACAGAGCTATTGTCAATTTTCCTGGGAATGTTTGATATTTTTAACGAATACTATAAATTTTTCCATACTTGTCCTGATGTTTGTAATACCCAAAAGCATGAGTCTGTCTGTCTGCTCTTCCGTCCATGTAAAGTACAAAGTACTACAGATTCCAATTTAAAACATAATTTTATGAAATTTGAGACATAGATTTTATAAGGCCCATGAAGTAACTGTATTGAAATTGATAGCAAACGGTCCATAGAAATTGCATCCCGAAATATTCAGCAGAGAAACTTTTTTTAGTACTAAGAGACCAATAAGATTGGTCCATACATTCAGAAAAAAATCGAAGTCATATGTATGTATGTATGTATGTATGTATGTATGTATGTATGTATGTATGTATGTATGTATGTATGTATGTATGTATGTATGTATGTATGTATGTATGTATGTATGTATGTATGTATGTATGTATGTATGTATGTATGTATGTATGTATGTATGTATGTATGTATGTATGTATGTATGTATGTATGTATGTATGTATGTATGTATGTATGTATGTATGTATGTATGTATGTATGTATGTATGTATGTATGTATGTATGTATGTATGTGTTGATAATGATACCATTCAGTGTCAATATCTGCCCCATTTGTGTTTAAGTCAATAAAGAAAATAGATATCAATTGGTATCAAGTTGACACACCTTCAGTATCGAATTATTAAATTACATTAAGTTTATTTAAAATGAGCAAACGAACGGTATCAATGTGACTACAACCGTCGTGGATTTCGAAATTAATTTTTTCCCTTAGTGTAATTGGATATAGCCCCTATACAAGATCCCTCCCAAAAATGACTTCAACGTCCATAATTAATTATGATTTCTTTATAAGATTGCCTTGCGAAAATAATTAATTGATTTTTCTTTTTTTTTTTAATTCAGTTTTATTTATTGGAACTTTATTTTTAAGATTTTTTTACAGTTCTTTTGCTAAGAATTTATACTTTTTTAGAAATCCTTTTCTTTTAAATATATAATAAAAAAGGTATGATAAACAAATTTTTCCCACAAAAATTGGGATTAAGAATATTTGCTTTGCATCTTGGATACTTTGCTATAGTAGTTCCTAAGATATACGACAAGTAGGGTTTGGGGTCCGGGAATTCCCGGGCGGGAAATCCCGGGAATTCCCATAAATTTTTTATCGAGAATTCCCGGGAATTTTTTTCAATTTTCCCGGGAAAACGGGAAATTTAATATTCACGTAGTTTTATAATCCTATAGCAAAAAGTGTTACTGTTATTATCGCCTCAGTGAAAATTTTACATTAATATAAAGTTTATATTATAAACACATTATTTACTAAAGCAATTTTTGATGTTAATACAAAATATACATACATGAAATTCGATACAAGTGATATTTTATATTATTCGAAAACATTTCATCGCTGCGCTGATGAAAATTAATATTTGACAACTTTTCATTAGGAAAAAAAACTATTTATTTTGTCAATTCACATTTCAAGTACACGAGTTTTTAACAACATATTGCTATAATCTTTTGAACATTTTAATAATGATATACCATTTTCAAACTTCATTTAAATCCTTGGCTTTGAAAGGTTTTTCATAATTTTTTTTGACAATATCTTTAGATTTTTTCGACATATTAAAGTCCAGTTTGTATCACATGATTTTATACTATCTTAAAGGCACGATTTTAGACTATATTTAGCAATAATAAACATAAATTATTAATTTTGAATTATTTAAAAATTTTCAAATGAAAAATCGAGAACAACATTTCTTTTAACATCAGGAATACATTCCGCTACTTTTTCAAATTTTAAATATATTAAAATACGAATGTATTTTATTTTTAAAAAATATTCGTCTTGAAATGATTTACAATATCTTTCAAATGTTAAATGAAAACTAATTTTTATCAGATTTTTATCCGAAAACAATATCTATTGACCACAAAAAATTGTTGTGAACCAACTTTAAAAGTTTTTAGATTCATGTTTTAGAACGAATTAAAACGATAAGAAAAACTATTTATACTGAAATTTATGCCACAGATGAGGATTTATCTTTTTTTAAATTTTTAGCATGAAAATCTATTTAAGTTAAAAATCTGAAGTATACAGTTTTTAATTAAATATTAGAAATATTAGTTTTTTATTCCATAAAGCTATTCTAAAAATCATAGTTCTTACTGAATCATTTTATAAAGAAATTATTGAATTTTTGTTAAATTTAATCTTTTGCAAATTTAATAGAAATATTTATATTTTTAAATATTTTTTCTTTAATTCGTAAAAGATTTAAATAAAAATTTAAATTTTAATGATTCAAAATATTTTTTAAGCTTGAATTGTATAATTGGTAGTGCATTCTTTAAACAATTAATTATTGCGAAGTCAAAGAATTTAAGTCTATGAATTGAATTGTTATAAATGCTTCAAAGAAATGACTGAGATAATAAATTTAATTCGATTTTGAAAAGTGAATTAAAGAATTAAATCTTTGGAACCTTTGCTTACAATAGGCACTTATTTTATTTGCTTCAAATATTTAAAATTTTTTTAATTTTAAATTGGAAGTCATACTTCAATATTGTTTTATTTTCTGTTAATTAATCATAAATGTGATTTATAATGTTGTATTATAGTATTGAATAGAAAAAATAACATTCTTTATAAAAAAACATTGCTTTTTTCTTATATTTTAAATTTCCCGGGATTCCCGGGAATTCCCGGGAAATCGAATTTTTCATTCCCGTTTCCCGGGAAATAAAATATCACGGGAAACCCCAAACCCTAACGACAAGTAATATATTCGTGGTATGGGGGATACCATTTCTCCTGGATCCATCTTATTTTCATTTTAAGTTTGGTGGTTGATGAGAAAAATATTCTTGCAAAATTTGAACTTTTGCTGTGACAGTATTTAAGTTATTCGATAATTAGTATTTTCTTTGTATTGGGGCTATCATTCCCCCTTGATCAACCCGCCCCATTTTCATTCCAATTATGAAAATTAATAATAAAGTTATTTCCAAAAAATCTCAGCACATTATCTGTAATAGTTCTGGAGATATGTGATAATACAAATTTACTTTGTATGGGGGCTACCATTCTCCCATAATAGTTAAGTTTTTATTAATATCCATCCAACTTTCTGCTTTCATATGGGCATAATAAGGACTGCGCACGAAAAAATCTGTGCATGCTCTTGGGCTTATAACTTTTGATGTGGTGAAAACTAAATAATTCTGTTAACTGGTTTACATTTGTCATTATGCTCACTAGCCATGTGCCAAGTTTCATGGTTATAGCGAAACTAGTTTTTCTTAAAATGGAAATTGAACAAAAAATACCAAAACACATAATTGAAATTTTTCATGAAATCTTACATCGGTCATATAAAACTAGGAAGACAGGAAGGCAGTTGTGTCAAAAAATACAGTTATACAAAGAAGTCATGGACACTGAATGAAAACCTGGTACTGGAAAAAAATAGTATCATCAGGCTGTAGGACTCCGACAAAATAGAAAAGATTTTCAGAGAAAATACTCTCATCTCTGGAAGAAAAGTGTCACAAAAAGGTAATTGCTTTGATTCTTTATTAGTAAAGTTGAAAGGAAATCTAGCCTGAAGACGTATAAAGTTAAAAAAAAAAAATGCTAATAGAAACGAAAAACAAGAATTTGGAGGTAAAAAACTAGTGAAAGTTCTTCAGACGAATTTTTTCATAAATATGATTAGTGTGTAATAGACGATGAAACGTTCGTTCAGGCTAACTTTTTCAACTTCTTGACCAGCAATTCTATGTTGCTGATGCTAGAGGGAATAGGCAAAAAAATATCGTGTATCAAAGAAATCAAAATTCCCAAGAAAGTTTTTGTTTTGGGAAGCACTTCATTCATAAAAAATGGGTCCATTAACGCAGAAATATACGTGAATGAGTGCCTTTGGAAAATACTTCTCCCTTTCCTGTTCTCGCTTCTTCTCATTACAGCAACAAAACAATGGAGTGGTAATAAAGAAATTGTTAGTGTTTGTACCGAAAGATGCTAATCCATAAAATTGTTCGGAAATACGAGCAACTGAAAGATATTGGGCTCTAGTAAAAAATAATTTAAAGAATATTAAAACCTCAGCTTAAAATGAAGCGGAGCTTAAAAATAAGTGGACCGAAACACAATAAAAACATTAATTTGAAGAATTCTGGAAAATATCATATATTTCCTTAAAAACCAACAGAAAATAATTTATTCTTTTATGTTTAGAACTTGAACATAACAGTCATTAATAAAAATATAATTAAAAAAAAAAATTCGTCCATTGGTTTAGTTTCAATAAGCAGATTTGTATGCACGGATTTTTTTCGTGCGCAGTCCTTAGACATCAACCTGACAAGTTTCCAATGGAGTCTTGTACCATGTTTTTATTATGTTTTCCCCTTTAATTCATCTTTATTTTAGGAAACTTCTTTCGACAGTATTTTCTTCGAATCATTCAACAAATTATCTATAGGATTTAGATCCGGATTTTTCGTCTTCACATTCTCGGACTTAATGTTATTTTAACGAGTTTAACCGTATCTTGTTTTTGTAATTTTGTATAAGGCATTTTGGACAAAATGTAGATACCTCTTGAATACAATTTTTTTTTTTTTTTTTAACAATATTTTCTACCTAAATGCAACTTTTCTTATACTTTTACGTAAAAACCATCAAAAAAGGACAGTATCTGTTATTATGAGCAATAATTTTTGGTACTTAAATCGAAAATCGAATGTATATTGCCAGATCAAATTTTTGACTATCAGAAAAATACCCGGAGTATTTCTGAAGAATTCTTTAAAGCTATCGCCACTTAAATATCATTCTATAAGGTGTATCTATTATTTTGAGCAGATGTGTACATACATATGTGTATATATATTTTTTTAATTCTAAATAATAGTATATTTTTCAATGACAAGATGTTTCAAAATATTAATTTTTTGCAATGGTTCTTTACCTTTATTTATTTTTTTTTATACCCACCACCAAAAAGATGGGGGGTATATTGATTTTGTCATTCCGTGTGTAACATGTCGTAGGAATCATCTAAGACCCCACAAAGTATATATTTTCTGGGTCCTGGTTAGATTCTGAGTCGATCTAGCTATGTCCGTCCGTCTCTCCGTCTGTCTGACGTAGGGAGACGAAATTTGGCACAAATGTTTGTCTTATATTAGCTTTATTTGGTATTGAAAATGGGCAAAATCGGTTAATAAATAAAGTTATGAGCTATAAACTAGAAACACAGGGTGTCCGTTAAATACTTTTCTGCGGATATTTCATCAATAAAAGCACGTACGACAACGAAATTTTGTACATATAGTTCGGGGGTTGATATAAACTCGGAAACCAAAAATGGGCGTGGTCCGCTCACATCCCATATAAGGTGAAAATCATTTATAAAATTAATGACTCAAAATTTCTTTTATATTCATTATTTTTTGATAATTTTTTAACACTTTCATTCCTTATATTATATACCCAGCAAAAACTTTGGTTGCCATGTAATGAGTTAAGAAGCTAATATAATGGTTATTCACTGCTTACACATTAGCTGAATAACTCATTATTTTAACACGGTGATGACATTAGAGGCAACTACTTACCCTATATTATTACATGAAGGCAGTTTTAGGAAGTCATTACCTAGATTTCATTACAAGAACTAATTACTTCCATGCTGTTCAATAACCCACTGATTGCAAAGCATTGCAGAAGTAATTATTACTAAAAACAATAAGAACTAGTTAGATTTTAGGTTACAAATAATGAATTAAAAACCTATTATAAAATTTTAAATGTTTCACATTTGTTTTTTTTTGAAAAGATACAGAATGAATTAAAAACCATTTTTAATTTTCAATTTGAGGAAAAAAGCTCTAAAATACTTAAAATTCAATAAAAATTTTTAGGAATAGCATCAGACATCTAATTTTGAAGTTTTCCCAAAGTATTATTGAACCCGTTTGAACAACATTATCTTGAGCCAATGTTTGATGCTAGCAAGTCTAAAAATGGAAAGGCATTACTTAACTTTAGACATTAAAATAAGAAATCAGACCCACCTTAATGCTCTTTTTGTAACGTTTTTCTTGCTATTTTTTTTTTATTTTTTTTTATAATTTTATACACATTTGTACAGCCATAAATAAAAAAAATTAGTTCCAAATTTTATAACACTTTCGATCAACTACACACGATATCGAAATATAAGTGTAATAATTTTTCTTCAGCTATAGTTTGATGTTTTATATTTATATTGGAGATAAATATTTTTTAACACTGACATTTTGCCTTCATATCCATTTCTAATTAATGAAAAAAAAATGAATTTTTAAAAATAGTACCATAAATAAGTAATTACATACCGGGTTATAAATAAGTAGTTACTAAACTACATCTATCTAATGCAAAAGGTATGTTGTTGTGATTGAAAGGTAACTACATCCGTAACTACATGTCATTACCAAGTTTTTTCTGGGATAAAAAAAAAACTTCTAGTGCTTTCAAGTTAATTCTTTTCTTTTAAATCGAATAATTTTCACCATTTTCTTCTCTCCTGGTTTATATTTACAAAATTCTTTACAGTTAAATAAAATTCTGTGGCTTTTTGCGCTCCATCATCATCCATGTATAACAACAATTTTACATGGTTGGAATAAATAACAAACATCACACATACAGATTTATAGTATTTTACATACGGATTTACATGTTTGTATTGTGCCAACACAAACATTCCTGTTTTCCTCGGCTGTTGTGTTCTGTTGTATTGAATTGATAAAAAATAAAAATAACGTTAATTAAAATGAATGTTCATTATGTTTGTCTATATGCCAGGATTTTCTTTATTTCTTTTTTTAAGAATTTTATTTTCATATTTAAAATTTTAAGATTTTTTATTTTTTTTTGTTTGTAATTTTAAAGGAAAATTCCCTATAATGATTTATGTTTGGTGTTTGTTAGTATAGGATAATTTTTAATGGGTTGAAATTTATTTATGGATACAGTAAAAATATGTATGTTAATTGATAATTAATATATGTGTTGATGTGTAAAATGCACTTACTTAAATTATCTTTAGTGTAAAAGAGAAGCAGCCAAAATGTCAAGCTCTCTCTCTCATTTGTTTAAGTGCTATGTAAAATATAAAATGTAAACATAAAAATCATATAATAAAAAGCTAAGGAACGAGCAACATCAAACCCCGCATACAAAAAAGTAAGAAAAAGAATAAACAATTTTTTTATTCTAACCCCCACTAATCCCCCCGTATTTTATTTGGAAAATTTGTCTAAAATATTCCGCTTCCCATCAACATTTCTGGTCCTTCGAACCGGATATCCAGATCGTGAATATTTAGACAAGTTTATTTACTTTCAGAGCAAATACTCGAAACCCCCGTGGATATATCACCTTACTTTGGCCTTTAATCGGTTGCTGATTTATATGATAGAGAATCCTATCAACTAAAGACTTTATCGTCAACATCATTATCATTATCATCAATAACAACAAAGTAAGTGATTTTTTTTTCTTCTTTCTATTGTATATTTATAAAATAACAAAAAGTGCAAGCTGAAATATAATCTAAAAAGTGCAAAAACAAGTGAAAGTGAAATAAATAAGTGCATATACAAACAAAAAGAACTTGTCTTACAGTTATTATTTGTGTGAAACTAAAATTTCCCTAAGTTATTTGAAACGAATTCCACACAAGTTAAATTCGTATTTTTTTTTAATGTTATTTCTTCACAAAATCACCCAAATTATCTAAAGTGTTAAACTCGTTGATGCTATTTTGATAACAGTGTTCTCAGTCTAAAAGTGATCAAACGCAACAAGTCGTAAATGTAAAGAACACAACTCATACCGAAAGCTTTAACATAACAACGTAACTTACATAAACACATATAACAAACTTGTTAACATAAAGCTGTAAATAAAATAAACACAACTCAAGTCAGTGAAAAGAAACAACGTAAGAGCAAAAGAGAATTTAAAGAAAAACATAAATAACATTTATCAGCTGGTTCAACTAGTAAACAAAGTAGAGAAAGTAAACAAAACAATTAACATCCCAGCGAACATTTTCTCTCTGAAAATAATTTTGCCACACAAACCTTTTGAAATAATCTTAGATAAAATATTTTTTTTCAAGACATTAAATAAAATAAAATCAATTAAAGTTAAATAATAAATTAAACGGAGTTTATTCGGAATTAATTTATTTGATTTAAAAGGGAGTTTAATAAAATTTCAAGTTGATTCAAATAACATAAATCCCGAAAGTGTATCTAAATTTTAATAAAAAAATTAAATCAATATTCACAAATCATTTAATAACTGTATACAAGTGTTACATATTTACTATATTATTCACATCATTATTGCACTTATTGATTTTTCGCCTAATATTGTAAATATATATATATATATACTTACATTTTGTTTTTAATAATTTTATAATACTTTTGCACAATTATTCGACTTTGGTCGTGACTAAGTATTATTGAATCGAGAATTTGTTTTTGGAATATCGTTTTTTTTTCCTTTCGCTATATATTATATATATCGTGCTAAAATCGTGATTTTAAATCAAATTGAGCTTTAAAGAAACTTTATAAGCTTTGGAATTCCGTTATTTTCCTCGATTAAGAAAATAAAAACTTTTTTTGAGTTCTTTTTTGCCCTATCTTTATATTTCAACGCTCTGAGACTTCGTCATGTCCCTACTCGACGCTTTTATTCGCGCTTCAGACCGTGTCGTCGAGTTTCAAGCATATTTTGAGGCTCTTCCTGCAGAAGTTCATTCACTTCATACACTTGAGGTGCAAAAGGATGAGATTGTCCGTCTCTGGTCAGATTTTAGGTCATGCTATGATGATATTTTAAATAAATTTAATGAACTTGAAGAAGATGTTGAAGTAGAAACGCTCAAATCACGGTTTTATTCGACCTTTGAAGCCCATGTTAAGGTTTTGTCAAAATCAAATGAACTGTTAGACGGCCTTTGTCAGCAATCCAGTCCTAATACTGCTCTGAACCCCCTTCCATCGGCTATAATCGACAATGCCCCTAATATTTCATTGCCTCCTTGTGATACTGAGGTGTTTCATGGGGATTATCAGTCATGGCCAACGTTTCGTGACATGTTCACGGCTTTATACCGTAATAGTAAAAGATTATCTCCAGTAGAAAAAATGTGTCACCTAATCAAGAAGACACAGGGAGAGGCTCGGGAATTATTAAGAACTTGTCCAATAACCAATGACGGCTTCGAAATGGCTTGGCAGAATCTAGTCAATCGCTACGAAAACAAAAGGATACTTGTCAATGCACAATTGAAAAATCTCTTCAACATTTCACCCGTGTCTAAAGAAACTAGTACTAACATTAGGCGTGTTCAACGTACAATCAATGATTGTGTAACAAATCTTTCTCTTTTAAAGATCAACACTGAGAGCTGGGATATTATTTTCATTTATATTTGTTCAACGTGTCTGCCTGAAGTTACTCTTAATTTATGGGAACAGTCACTCCCGAATAGCACAGAGTTGCCAACATGGCAACAAATGGATGCTTTTTTGACTGCTAGATTCCAAACTTTAGAGTCGGTGGCAGATATTCGTACCACTTTTGTACATCCCAATAATGCTTCTAACAATAAATACCCCCAATCGAAGAAACCGAACGCATCAGAACAAAAGAAAGTTAAAAGTTACCGCACCAGTGTTTCCAATGATAAGACAGGTTCTTGTTCGCTGTGTCCTGAAGCACACCCCCTTAGACTATGCCCTTCTTTTCTCTCAATGTCCGTTGAAGAACGTTTTGCAATCGTCAAGAGACAAAAGAGATGCACGAATTGTCTAGGAACATCTCACGAATTTAAGAAATGTAGGAGCCAATACGTATGTCAAATGTGTAAACAGAAACACCATTCACTGCTTCATCGTACAGAACATTCATCGAGTACAAACCCCTCTAATATCCAAGCAAGCGCTAGGTCCGTGGCTTCGAATCAGAATATAAACCCCAACAATTCTCGTAACAATAACCCCCCTCAATCGTCGTTTTTAAATACAAACCCCTCTACTTCTGCTGAAGCTTCGGCCCAAATGCGCCAATCATATTCAACCCAAATACAGTCCACTTCAAATTCAACCGTTTTACTCGGAACTGCCCTGGTGGATATTTACTCAGATAATCTTAAGTACACTGTTCGTGCTCTCATAGACTCTGCTTCCGAAGCAACTTTTATTTCGAAGAGGCTCCAAAACAAGCTTTTACTGAACACTCGGTCTTCACAAACGGAAATCCATGGCTTAAATGATGCCCTAACTGTCACGTCTACTCAATTGTGCTATATTCGTCTTGGGTCCCCTCTAGATAGCTCTTTTGAAACCTATGCAGACGCCTTTGTAGTCAAAAAATTAACCGGTCGACTACCTTATTATCCGTTATCTGCGCTGGAAAATAGCGAATTTTCAGACTTGAAAATGGCAGATGTTCGTTTTAATCAGTCTTCTGACATTGAATTACTTCTCGGTGGAGACATATATCCTAAAATACTACAAAATGGTATACGATGGAACAAAAATCAGTCTTTAGTGGCACAAAAAACCGTTTTTGGTTGGATAATCACTGGCAGAATTTCTACAAACAGTAATATTCCATCTGTTTCATCGTTCTATAATGAAGTTGCGTTAAATAATCAACTCAAAAGATTCTGGGAACTTGAGGAAGTTTCAAAGAAACCCCGACTATCAGAAGAAGATCTTTATTGCGAGAATACTTTTCAATCAACGACATATCGCAATGAACATGGTCGCTTTGTAGTTTCATTGCCATTTCGTCGTGAATACCCTGGTACAATGAATATTGGATCGTCTCGCCAAATTGCGCTCACCCAATTTTTACGAAATGAGTCTAGACTAATGAAAAATCCCCAATTAAAAACTGAATATGATAGGATCATTTCCGAATATTCAACGCTAAAACAAATGTCTAAAGTCGTGCCCACTAATTCAAATAACTCTTATTATTTACCACACCATGCAGTTCTGAAACCCGACAGTACTACGACGAAGTTACGTGTAGTTTTTAATGCATCAAGCCCCTCATCAAATGGAAATAGTCTCAATGACTTGCTTTACCCCGGTCCAATTCTACAAGCTGATCTCACTGTACTTATTTTGCGATGGAGGCTTTTTAGATATGTTTTCAATTCTGATATTGAAAAGATGTATCGCCAGATATTGGTCAATCCATCTCAAACCCCATTTCAAAGAATAATTTTTCGAAATTCTCCCCAGGAACCCCCTCAAGATTTTGAATTAAAGACCGTAACCTTTGGTGTTAATTGCGCACCATATCTGGCGATTCGAACACTGCTCGAATTAGCTAAACTTCACGAACACTCAAACCCCGTAGTCTCAGATATTCTTCGAAATTACATGTACGTAGACGACGTTTTGGGCGGTTCCCATACTTTGTCCTCTGCATTGAAAGCCAGAGATGAACTTATTGCAGTCCTTAAGTCCGCTGGTTTCTCTCTTCGAAAATGGACCGCTAACAATGAGTACTTACTCAAAGATCTATCTCCTGATGACTTGTTAGATACAGAGTTCCTGAACTTGTCAGACTCCTGTACTACGAAAACCTTAGGTCTACGGTGGAATGCAGGAAGCGATCATTTTTATTTTCGGCTGAAAAATCACCCTGATCGTAACTCAATCACAAAGAGGTCAGTTTTATCGGAAATCGCCAAACTATTTGACCCCGCCGGTTGGCTTGCCCCCAAAATAATCGTAGCAAAAATGATCATGCAACAGATTTGGAAGGATGAAACAAACTGGGACGAAGACCTTAAACCATCAACATTGCTTCAATGGCATACTTTTTTAGATGATTACGTTAATATCGAGGACATAAAGATTCCCCGATTTGTAGATTTTGATCCGTCATATTCTATTCAACTACATGGCTTCTGTGACGCTTCAGAAAAAGCATATGCCGCAACACTGTATCTACGAACAGAAAATTTAGGGTCTGTCTCGTCTCATCTGTTAGTCGCCAAAACAAAAGTCGCCCCAGTTAAGTTTGTTTCATTACCCCGAAAAGAATTGTGTGGAGCAGAATTAATGGCAAATATGATCGAATCTATTCAATCGCAATTCAACTTCCGAAATCATCAACTATATCTGTGGACCGATTCAACAGTAGTCTTGGCCTGGCTACAGAAACCCCCTAATAAATGGAAAACTTTTGTCGAAAATAGAGTTTCCTCCATTATTGAAAAAGTTGGCAGTCAGTCTTGGTTTCATGTTGACTCGAAAAGTAACCCCGCCGATTTGGCATCTCGAGGACTCACAGTTTCTCAATTAATGTCCAGTGACTTATGGTGGTATGGACCTTCGTGGCTGAGATCTCCTCAGAGTGAATGGCCCCAGAGTATTACGAGCTTTGTTACTGAAGAAGAAGCCAAACCTGTTCGCGTTCACGTTAATCGAACAGAAGATAACGATTTTTTGAAGAACTTTTTGGACTTTCCGAAAGCCTTGCGTATCATCTGCCTCGTATTTCGTTTTTATTATAGGTGTAATAGAAGTCTGCGTCATAATTTAGCAACTTCCAATGAATTCACACGAGAGGAATTGACAAACGCAAGGACTCGTATGATCATCGCTTGCCAAAAGTTATACTTCGCAAGTGAATATAACTTGTTGTCGCAAAATTTACAAATACCCCGAAAGAGTAACCTCTTAACATTCAACCCATTCCTAGATTCTACTGGTGTAATGAGAATCAACGGACGATTGTCAAACTCCCCTGCCTTGAGTTATAATGAGCGGTTTCCTATACTCTTGCCATATCATGGATGTTACACCCGGCTATTTCTGTCTTATCTACATAAATACTCTCTCCATGGTCAGAATGCTCTTCTATATCGGCTAATGAGGCTCTACTATTATGTTCCCCGTCTTAAAGTATTGATTAAAAGCATTTTATCTCAGTGTCGGGCATGCGTAATCGAAAAACGGCAAAAAAGTCAGCAGATAATGGCCGCTTTACCCCCCGAGAGGACAACACTTTCACGCCCATTTACCAACACCGGAGTAGATTTCGCTGGTCCCTTTGACGTCAAATCTTATGTTGGTCGTGGATGTAAAATCACCAAGGGATATGTGCTAGTTTTTGTCTGCTTTGCAACGAAAGCTATACATCTTGAGGCCACCACTGAAATTTCCACACAAGCATTTCTAGCTGCGTTTGCACGGTTCTTTTCTCGGCGAGGGACACCAAGTGCTTTATATTCCGACAATGGACTTGCATTTGTTGGTGCTTCGCATATTTTGGACGCTAACAAATCTGAATTCATGACACTCGTCCGACAAAAACTGCTTGATCAACATAGCTTCGCTTCACTCGAATGGCATTTTATCCCGCCAGGTGCACCACATATGGGGGGTCTCTGGGAAGCAGGAGTTAAAAGCTTCAAAATCCATCTCAAGCGAATCTCTCATAGTCAGAGTTTTACGTTCGAAGAATTTACCACGGTACTAGCACGAATAGAATCTTGTTTGAATTCGCGACCGTTAAGCCCAATGAGCGAAAACCCTACCGATCTATGCGCACTTACCCCCGGTCATTTTCTTATAGGAAACGCATTATTATCGCCCCCAGAACCTGATTTATCCGACCATTCGCTGAGCTATGTCAATCGCTGGCAGAAACTAAAAATATTACATCAGCATTTCGCTCAAAGGTGGAAAGAGGAGTATCTTAAAGAGCTCCACAAGCGACTTAAGTGGAAATACCCCCAGCGTGATTACGCAGTAGGCGACCTTGTCATCATAAGACAAGATAATTTACCCCCAAACCAATGGCGGCTTGGCCGCATTGAAAAAGTTATTCGTGGCAACGATAATAGAGTCAGAGTCGCCGAAGTACGAACTGCTAATGGCACCGTTACTAGGCCAATCGTCAAACTAATTCTACTTCCTAACCCCGAACATAACTAATATCGTGTTTTATCTACTTACAGCAATCACCATGCCACGCCAACGCCACAGAAGCCTCTCGCCCTTGGAGAAAAGGGGTCAACTTAGTTCGCGCCAACAGCAATCTTCAAATTGCCGCTTATGTCGTAGAGACCATCCCATTCGGAAATGTTTAAAATTTAAACGTATGAATGTCTCGGAAAAGTTAAAGGTAGTTAGACGGTTCCGGTACTGCGAGAATTGCTTAGCACACTCGCACAACATTAGTCGATGCCGCAACACAGATCGCTGTCGCCGATGCAACAGCAAACATCACACTCTTTTGCATCGACATGACCGAATCACCTATGCGAAACCGAAAGTCACCACCTCCACAAACTCCAGTTCTCTTCGCACCGTAACTTTGCTCCCCACTATTGTCGTCAAAATGGAGCTCGGCAATGAATGGCACAACATTAGAGGCCTGCTTAACCCATGTGAAGAGACAAGTTCTATAGCTGAGTTTTTAATAAAACGCTATAAACTGGCCAGCGAAGAAAATGGTGCTGAAAGGTGGTGTAAGATACGTATACGACCACGGCATGAAGATACCCCCATCTTGACATTAACCGCTAAAGTTATTGGTGATCTGCCACGTAAACAACCAAAAGAGCAGATTGATGAAAGAGTTGCACAGCTCTACACTAACCTGCGTCTCGCAGACCCCCACTTTTACAAATATGAGGACATTAATTTCGTTCTTGGAGCAGATATTTATCCTCGCTTAATTAAGTCTGCTATTCAACCGGAATCTGTTGGTACCCCTATGGCGCAAGATACCATTCTTGGTTGGACCATAATCGGCAAACTAGGCGTATAAACGTTACCATGTTATCTGCTGTTCATTTTATAATATTATTATTTTTATTTGATAAACTTTTGAATTTTTTTTTTTTTTATCATATTTCATGAATTTTATTTAATTAAGTATCGTATAAATTGTGCATCTACCTGAATTATTAATTAACACTTTCTTTCCGGTTTCCCTTTGTTGCAACATAGCAAGGGGGCCGGGATGTTGATGTGTAAAATGCACTTACTTAAATTATCTTTAGTGTAAAAGAGAAGCAGCCAAAATGTCAAGCTCTCTCTCTCATTTGTTTAAGTGCTATGTAAAATATAAAATGTAAACATAAAAATCATATAATAAAAAGCTAAGGAACGAGCAACATCAAACCCCGCATACAAAAAAGTAAGAAAAAGAATAAACAATTTTTTTATTCTAACCCCCACTAATCCCCCCGTATTTTATTTGGAAAATTTGTCTAAAATATTCCGCTTCCCATCAACAATATGTAAATGAAAGAAATTATTATAGATTGAAGAGGGTATGAAAATTTCTGAGATTAATTTGTTTTAAAAACTATGAAATGCCACCTAAAGGGTGATGAAAAGTACATACTCTTGGAGTTTTTACAACTCACAGTGAGTTCAATCGTAAAAATTTTGATAATAAATCTTTATCTCCTAAACTACTAGATCGAATTGAAATGTATGAGAAAGTTGTAGAGGAGGACTCCAGTTTTCAGAAACATCATCTTGTAAACACCCTGTTATAATAAGGAATAAGTTAAAGGGTGTCAAAGTTGGAATAATTTTCTTTACGAAAATTTCGCTATAAAGTCTTTATTCGCTCTATAAACTGATATTAGCGATAAAAATTTTAATCGCCTACAAAAATTTCCTTGTTATTATTTAATAAAGATTTTTATTATAAATTTAAATTTCAAACTCAAAAGCTAATGGATTTTAAAATCACTTATCTCATTGGAAACATTTAAATTTAATTAAAAGAATTTGTAATTAATTAATTGACTTTTTTATTAAGTTAAAAAAATTAACTTTTTATCAATTTGTTGCCATAAACGTTTATCACCACATTATATAATTTTAATAAATGTTTGATTGAAAACCAATTTTCAACCAGTTTTTCTATTTTTCTTTATCTGTTATTATTTGTGGCAAAAACTATTTCATACATTTTTAATGCGTTAAATTAAACAGTTTATAAATACAAATGTGGCAAATAATAATAAAATAAAAAATTTAATTTAATAAAATATAACAAAAAGTAAAAGTTAATAATTTATGATTTACATTATAGATATAAAAACAATAAATATTTACATGATGTGGCTTTATTTAACTAACAATCAGCAGAGTGTAATAGAGATGAGCAATTTTTTCTAAATATTTATTAAATTTTTATAATTTTTTTATACCCTTCACCACAGGTGTAAAGGGTATATATGTATAAGTTTGTCATTCCGTTTGTAATTTCCACAATTTTCGTCGGAGAGCAAAAAAGTTTATATTTTCGGAATCCTTGTAAGAAGCGATGACGATTGGACCATGTCCGTCCGTCCGTCCGTGTGTCGGTTGAAATGGCGTTTATGAAGCCCACCGATAACTGACATATATAATATGTATGTCAAACGATCGGAAATGCTTTCGAGAATTTTGCTATTGGAATTCAGCAAGATAGATTCATACAATGCGGAGATATGTTCAAAAAACCGGTTTTTTGTACCGGTTTTCCAGTTTCTGAATCCTCTGTATACACTACGGACTTCGTTTTTACAAAGAATTCTCGGACATTTTTTTCTGAATTTTTGTTCTGAAAAAATGAAATAAATCGGTTCAGTAATAACTGAGATATCGGACAAAACGCATTTTTTATTTTTTGAAGCCTTGGTTTAAGCTATAGATTTTTATTTTTATACAGATCGGTCACAAATATTTTTATAAAATTTCAGTTTTTTGAATCAGGAAGATCGGTTTATAAATGGTGGAGATATGCTTTAAAAACCGGTTTTTAGAACCGGTTTTTTAGTTTCTGAAGCCTCTGCATATACCAGGGACTTCGAATTTTTAAAGGGGGCTCGAAAATTATTTTCTGAATTTTTGTTCTGAAAAAATTAAATAAATCGGTTTAGTAATAACTGAGATATCGGGGAAAACGAATTTTTTATTTCTGAAGCCCTTGTTCAAGCTATAGATTTTTATTTTTATATAGATCAGTCATAAATATTTTTATAAAATTTCGGTTTTTTTAATAAACCACATTCGTTCAGTTATGGCCCAAAAACAAATCTGTTAAGAATATAAATACACCAACAAACATGTATATTAAGCATTGTAATGACTATTAGTGACGTTTTTTGTTTTTTGTATAGACAAGTAGTTTAGTTATCAACAGCAGTAATATGATGAATAACAGTGTTGTTGTTGTTGTTCTTTGTATATGCAGTCTGTACAAAAATAAATAGATATGGAATTGTAGTTGTTTATTTTTAAAAACTAAAACATATCTGTTAAGAATATACATAAATATATACACAAACATGTATATTAAGCATTGTAATGACTATTAGTGACGTTTTTTGTTTTTTGTATAGACAAGTAGTTTAGTTAGCAACAGCAGTAATATAATGAATAACAGTGTTGTTGTTGTTCTTTGTGTATTCAGTCAGTTTGTACATACAAAAATAAATATATATGGAATTGTTGTTGTTTCTTTTTTAAAAGCAAAATCATAACAGGATTGTTTTTTTTTCATATTCAAATTTTCGTAGTTTGAAAAAAATTTAGATTTAGAAAATATGCAAGCATACGTTAAGGCGAAAATTTTATTAATTGTCGGTAATATGGTAATATGATGTCGATAAGATGGTAAGATGGTAATATGGTGAAGGGTATCAAAGATCTTTTTTCATTTTCATTATATAATAAATTTGGTAAAGTTAACTGAGACTACTTTTAACATTTAGTGAACAATTGTGTTTACAGAAATTTTTTAAGGCTTGTTTTTCCTGGCTGTATTCATATTGTTAATTGGTACTTTTAAATTCGGAAAAAAGGACAATTTTCTCTTTGCAGGATACTATTTTCATATTTTTTAACTCTCATCTTTGGTAAATAGTATGTGTATTTATTTTTAATAGCAGTAGTTTTGTAATGCTACTGATTTTGTTTTATATTTACTGTATCTCGTACCACATATACCACATAATAGCAGCACCAGAATGTAGTAAGAAAAACGTTATATTTTTATGGTTTTAACCTTTTTCCAGCATTACTAAAACATCCTCAATATTTTTTTGTTTTTTAACTTTGTTTCATAAAAATATCTATGTATGTATATGATTTCCTGTTTTGTTTCATTTTTTTGTATTTTTTCCTTTTTTTTTTGTAATTTTGTTTTAGTATTTCTAAAAAACTCTGGGGCATCGTAAAATGTTCACACACACACACACACACACACATTTAACAAAAATTGGTCAAAATTTAAAGTTAGTTGTAATAGTTATACGAGTACGAGGTTGGTTTGGTTTAAAGTAAAATATCCTTTGTGGTTATTATTGTACTTGTTCTATTTAAAGTAATAAATTAATAAATTAGTTGTTTTTTATTATTATACCTATGTACATTACACAGTGTGCGATTTCAAAAATGAAATGGAAATAATTATGGAACTTTGGAACGGCTGCTCCGATTTCCATGAAATTTCACATGGTGATAGTAGAGGTGTAGGCGAGTATACCATATAGACCTACAGTGGGCGAGTCCACAGGGTTCCAAAGTTGGACACCTCGGGTGTAAAATTTATTAAAAACGAACCTGATTCCTTATATCCGATTTAAAAGATTTTTATGTGGGAGGATTCTGCTAGTCGAGATCTACAAAAAACATCGTCGTATGCATATATTATCTCTTTTAGTTTAAGAGATATTGAGCTTCAAAGATTAAAATTTTTACTTTTTAGCCTGTCTTGGTGAAGTTTTTTCGCTACAGTGCACAGTGTCACATTTGGCAGTTTTAGAACAACAAAAATCTAGTTTAGGAGATATTGGTCTGAAATTGCATATTCTTTTTAGTAGATAAGGCCGTAAACATTCCCACTAAAAATGGGCGGGAAGAATCACTGCCACTCCCATATTGAAAAAAAATTACTTTATTTGTATGAATTTGGGACATATTTTTGTAAGTTTTATTAAAATAAAGGACATTTTAAAAGTAGACGTGGCAAGATCTAATCACATCAATCTTAGTGTATCATTTTCATAACAAATTTTCAGCCATTACCTTCAAATGCTTAAACAATTCTTAAAAAATTGCTAATATGAGGTACCGCACATTTTTTTTTAATATTTTAAAAGATCGCAAAAAGTCGCAGCCAATATCCTCAAATATAATTTTATAGATGTTCTTTTATAGAACAATCGTATTTTTAGATTGGAACTCTTTGGAACTTTTTAATTCCAGTCCGTTAAAAATAGAATTTCCCAAAAAATACATTTTTTAATATTATGATTTCTTTTAAATGAAAAACAATATATTCATTATTGATTTTTCAACTTAACAAATCATAATAGAATAATTTGGTTACATTTATTATTACATACCAAAAAAATCATATCAATATCTGCAGTATTTACTGAGATATAAGAAGTTAATGTTAACATATTTCTTTACAAAAATTGTAAATAAAATTAAAATATTTTTAAAAGCTGCAACTTTGAAAATCCATAATTCGCGCTATGGACACTTTCCAATATTTCAAGTATTTTTTCCATAATATATGACATGTTAACTAATAAATGCGAAAAGAATTACTTCAATTAATATTCTTTTATTTTCGTTTTTTTGTCGTTCTAATTTGGATAAATGTGACACTGTGCAGTGGGTCCAATATTAGCCTCATTGTTTTAAAATTTTTTTTATTTCGTTAAAAACAAATAGAAAAGTTGTGCAAAGAAAGAATTTTGGAAAAATATTTACGGAGTCAAAAGTGACAAACATTTAAATTTAAACTCAAAAAAAGTTGATTTTTTCCCGTTTTTTTTTTTTTTTTTTGCCAAAAAAAGTGGTAACATTCTTTTTCTGTTATATACAAATTTTCTTAAGTAACATATATGATATTTATATTTTTGTGAAAGATAACTAAATACAAAATACTTTAAAGGAAAAAATGCTTTCAAAAATCGAATTTTGCGAGAACTAGGGTTTCCCAAATTTGACCAATTTTTTCAACTAATTTCGAACTTTCGCTTTAATTTCTCAAATCGCAAAGCTGGAATCAAAAAAAAAGTTCTACTTTTTACTTAGTCTGAAGTGTTTTAATTTATTTCGCAATAGAAATTTTTGCTCCTCGTTATCGGTTGGAAAGATATTGCAAAAAATGTAAAAAATCCCATTTTTGGAAATTTTTTAAAGTTTTTTAGGAATTACGGGATTTTTGTAGACATATCTAAAAAAGTGAATGGTGCTTTAAATTAAGCGTCAAAAAATCTACTAATGTGTGAAATTTCTTTCAAAAATATTCATTAACAAGAATTTTATTGCATAATTAAAAATGAAAAATATGTAAAAAATCACAAATCCATGCCTTCTCGTAGTTTTTTGCAAAAAGTCTTCAACAAATTTAAGTATTTTAAAATTTTTTATACATATTTAAAAAGAAGACAAATTTTATAACAACAAATACATGCCTTCCCCTTAACGTACATACTTCAATATATATGTGTTTTGTTCTTCATAGAAGCAATTTTAGTAGCAACAAAATTGCTTAAATAAAAATACTAAAAAAAAACTATAGTTGCAAAATCAAAACAAAGAAAATTTGCTAAAAATTGTTTGCAGCACACGAAGAAAAATTGTTCGTGTGCTATATGTGTCCGAAAAAATTATGTGTAATAGACTAAAACACGAAGTTTTAGTGTTTTTGATGAGCAATATTTTCTGTTTGCTGATAAAAATTGCAAAGACGATTCACATTATTACTAAAAGTTCGAAGGAATATTTATAATATTTTTAGTTGCCGTGTGTAGTAAAAATGAAACGGTTTAATATTTATTGCATAGTCATACGGAGAAGAAATTTTGCTGGCGCATAATATTTAAACGCTGGTTTTTGTTTTGTATAGGCAAGTAGTTTAGTTAGCAACAGCAGTAATATAATGAATAACAGCCGAATCTTTTTTTAATTTAATTTTTTATTAAAATCATATGTATTTTGTTTTATTTTATATCAGCTAAACAAATATCTATATTAATGTTTAGTATTTAAATATTTTAAACAATTAAATTATCACAAAATAGTGATCACTTTTGCTCTTTACTGTATAGTATATCACAACAAAAATAATTTAAGCTATACAATAAAAATTAGCTCACACATTAAAATTCATATAAATGATAGCAAGAAGAATATTTTTTAGTTTTTCTTTTATTTTCTTGCCTGCAGCGAAATGCAAGCACTTTACAATTTGCTAGAAAAACTTGCAGCTATTTTTTTTTTACTTCTTCTGGTAGATAGTTGCTGTAAAACTGTAGAAATTAAAACAACAATACAAAAATATAAGAAAGAAATGTTGCTGCTATATAACACAACAGTAACAAAATATAATAAGCAGTAAAAATATAACAAAATAAAATGGCATTTATTTATTTATTTCTTTTTAAGAAAATCTTACGTAATTTAGCAATTACATAAACACCCTACAAATGACTTGAACATAATTTAAAATTGTTACTTAAAATTTTGCACAATATATTAATAATAACTCTTAACAAATTTATTTAATTGTTTTACTGTAATTTATTGTAACAAATTAATTTTGTATTTAATATGTTACATATGAATATAGGATTTTGTTTTAGAATCTGCTGCAGCAAGTTTTTAATGCTACTGCCAGCAATTTTTTTTAAATGCCTACAGCATCATTTTACCTGTTTTTTTTATTAGCCTGGTGGGTTTAAATTCTTTCTAATCATGAAATTGTTTTTCTTTTTTTGCTAAAACATTTATGCCTGAATGGATTTTATATAGTTAAACTTCTGTTCATGTTTTGCATTTTTGTTTAAGTATGAAAAATTATGATTGGCCTTGTATATTATTGTACTAAAATGAAAATTTATATTTTTTTAATTTGCAAACTAAAAGAACACTCAGGAGAAATGATGGCAGGAGAGAGAAAAAAATAATCTGCTTCAAGGCAATGTGCGAAAAAATTATGGTGATAAAATATTAATGAGACTGCTACGGGGTTCAGAAGTATGAGGAGGTAGCAATTACAATAATTTAAAAATGGAAATATGATAAAACAATGAAAAATAAAATTGAAGAGTAGAATTACTATGATAATACTTTAATTTGAACTCTGAACTCTATAGAGAAATATTTTTAATTTTGAAAAATGTTTTTATTTTTTTATTTTAAATATTTTTTTTTATTTTCTTTTATTTTCAGGTAACTATGCTTTGTATAGTTTGATACCTGGGATTATGGAGGGATATTAAACCAATGAATATTGTAATAAAATAAATATATATGTATGGAAATGTTTTATTATCTGGAGTAATTATAGAAAATTTGGTGAGCTAAACAAAAATTTTATTATTGGAAAATTGAGTTTCTAAGTCCAAGATTTAAATTTAAACAAATATAAAGATCTGTGATTATATTTCTCTAAGCTCTAAAATATAAAAAAAATCGCAATACATATATTTTACAGCAACATATAATGTTTAAACGTTTTTTATGGTCACAGAAATGATTTATATTTTTACAGTAATAATATTATGGTCGTGCTAAACAAATATTCGTTTGCATAATTACATTTTTTGGTAAATATAAATTATATTTATTATCGTTCATTTTTTACTCAATTGTAGAATAATGTAAAAAAACAATTCAATATAAAACTGGGGTTTATATGGGAGCTATGGTCAATTATGTACCGAAAATATTGGTATATTTAATGGAGTTATAATCGTTAAACCCTTTTCCGGGAGGACATTTGTATGGGGGCTAGGTGAAATAATGGACCGATCATAACCAGTTTCAATAGGGCTCGTCCTAATAGAAGATCGTGTGCTAAATTTCATTGACTTATCTTTAAAATTGCGACCTGTAGTTTGATTACAAGGTTTAAATGGACAGACAGACGGACGGACATGGTTAAATCGACTCAGGAAGTGATACTGAGTCGAATGATATACTTTGAGTTGGTGGTCTGATGGTGTTTTTCCATGCGTTACAAACATAAGCACAAACGCATAATACCCCAACCACCTATGGTGGTGTAGAGTACAATTAATGAAAAAATTTTGTTAATGTAATCTATTGGAAGAATTACGATCTTTTCATCATTTTGATAGCTTTCGCGGTTAATTTTTTATATATTTTAAAATCTAAAATAAACTTTTATTATGAATTATAAATACTACACCATTTCCAATTGTATTTCAAAAATTTCAATTTGTAGTTCAGAATCTTATATTTATAGTTTATGAAATTCTAAATGTAGTTTAGACATTTCCTTCTGCAAGTTTGAATAGAAATTTCATATTAAATTGCATATCAACAACATAATTGTTATTAAAACCTTCAAAGACGATGTTTATTGCACTTTTTATATAATTATAATTTTATTTTAATTATTTCATTCCTGTCTTTAAATATAAGGCATAATGCTCCCATTAAAATTATCCTCATAAAAAGTTGAAAAAGGTTAAAAGTCTAACTGTAATGGGTTTTTTCTTTAAACTGCATTGGCATAAGATAAGTTATACTTTTACGAATAGATTTATTGGATCTAGATAACGTTTCCAAAAATTGGATATTGTCGATATTTTCATTCTCTATATAAACTGGCTTTAGTCGATCAATGCTAATTGTATCCTCTTTGTTGTTGAAAAGTATTTTGAAATATTTTTCTTTTCGGTCAATTACCTTGAATGGTTCATTATATTTGCACTTAAATGGCGGATGAGTTGCATCATTTCTTACGCAGACATAATTTGATGTTAATAAATCCTTATTTATAAACGGTTTTTGAAGACTTTGGTTTGAAGCTTTTTGAGGTTGAAAATTGCTAACGATTTGTTTTAAGTTATGTAAAAAGTTGCTATCATTATTAGTTGTAGGCGATGGTTGAAAAAATTCACCAGGAAGATGTATGAATTCTCCATATACATAGCATTTCTGCAGCTGAAGCTTTTATATCATCTTTGAATGAAGCACGAATACCAAGTAAAACAGAGGGTAAAACTTTTGTCCATTGAGTGTTATTTTGACGCTCTATCATTCCATTAGCTTGAGGATGTAATGAAGTTGTGTGTTGGCATTTTGCTTCTATAAATTTACAAAAGTCATGAAATATTTTTGATGTAAACTGTCGTCCTCGATCGCAAATAATTTTGTTAGGACTTCCATATCTGGCAATCCAATTATCATATAAGGATCTGCAAACTATTTCTGATGTAATATCTTGTATAGGTAAAGCTTCGGGCCATTTTGAAAAACGATCTATCATGGTAAAAATATAATTGTAACCTTCTGATGGAAGTAAGGGACCAACGATGTCAATATGTACTTCAGAAAAACGATTTGAACTTAATTTAAATTGGCCATGTGGAGAGTTATTGTGACGTGTAATTTTAAATTTTTGACACATTTGACAAAGTTTTGACCATTTGTTACAGTCTTTGTTCATAGACGGCCAAACAAAACGATCAACAACGAGTTTTCTTGAAGTTCGTGATCACGTCGGGGTCACCAATTTGTAGATGTGTTTATTTTATTTTAATAAAAAAGTGCACAATTTTTATATTTATATTTTATTGAAAAATTTTAATTTGAATGAATAAATTATTGACATGAAAAATATATAAAACATTATTAATCATGGGTTTTATATTTTTTAAAAATTATTTTTTAACAAGTATGAAATCCTCTACAAGACATTTTAAGAGTCTAATTCAAAATTTTTAAAATAACTTTAAATCGCAAAGAAACTTCTCATTATTTATCAATTTCTATTTTAACACTACTTTGAAAATCAAGTAGTGTTTCAAAATTAATTAAAATTAAATCTTTTTTGAAAAACTGCGTATGGTCCATTTTGAATATAAGCTTTAGATATAAATGTAGGCATATTAACTTAACCAATGATATAATTTTTAAAATCTATGACTTGATTTGTACAAGTTACGATTTTTTACTATACTCGAGATGGTTAACTTTGCCAAACTATAGTTTATCTTCTACTAGTACAGGGTAACTATAATAAAAGAAAAGGTTCTCCTTTATAACTCTCCCATATATTTCAATTCATCAAATTCTTTTCAAAGATTATTAATTATCCATGTAGCTTATATAGCTTATACCCTGTACTTAGGTGATTGTAAGATTATTTTTCTAAAAGATTAGGTCCTACGACTAGTTGTTAAGCATATACAGATTTATTATCAAAAGATTTGTCCACTCTGGAGCTGTCGTGGGTTATGTTACTATTTTTTCTTTTTTTGATATCCCTTCGCTAAGGAGTGCGATCGAAAAAATTTGAACACACGTTTTGACTCATAACTTTTTTCCGAAGCATTTTTTTTTGAACTAGTTATATTTGAAAAATATGTCAGTTATTAATTCTAATGACAACCATGTTGTTTTGTTTTTGAGTTTGATAAAATTTAAACAGTATCAGGAGAATTCGACCAGTGATAGGAAACATGGTTCGGGAAGAAAAAAGATCCACATGATATTGGGAAGGCCAAGAAAATTGAAAGCATATTGAAAAGAACTCCAAACACATCTGGTAGAAAAGCAGCCCGGTTAGTTCAGTGTACAGACTATTTGTTGCGAAAAGTTAAAGCTAATGAGAAGTTGAAAACATATAAATTCCAAAAAGTTCCAGACTGGAATGCTGCAAAAAATTTAGAAGCCAAGATTAGGACACGAAAATTAAAATCAAATTTCATACAAAACAACTCATGTTGTACTATAAAGAATGAAGAAACGTATGTACTGGCAGATTTTTCGCAGCTTCCGGGTCAAATTTTTTTTGTTGCTGATGCTCGAGGATATGTTGTTTAGGACCAAAAGGCTGACGAAATTTCCTAAAGAATTTCTGGTTTGGAAAGATTTATTACAGTGGGCTCTATAAATATCGAAAAATGCATCAAATAATGTTTGCAAAAAAAAAAATCTTATTCCTTTCATAAGAGACACAATGTGTCCACATATTTTTGGCCCGATTTGGCATCATGTCACTACGGTAAGAATGCTCTGGTGTGGTACCAAAACAATAACATAGTTTTTTTTTTTACCAAGAGAGGTTAATCTTCTAAATTATCTAGAGCTAAGATCAGTGGAGAGATATTGGGCTCTTGTGAAAATTGAATTGAAGAGCACAAAAAAGGTGTTCCAAAATATTGAAGATTTTAAAAGGAAATGGGCAGACTGTTCCAAAAAAGTGACTGAAGCAACTATCAAATCTCTAATGGAAGGGTTACCAAAAAAGGTCTACGAGTTCATAAGTAGTGGTTAGAAGTATAAAGGTTATATTTTTCTGTGATCTGTAGCATAATATCAATTAAATAAAAAAACAATCAAAACTCTAAGATCAACCGTTTCTAAATTATTGAATTTTATATATGTTAAGATTTTATATATGTTCGATCGCACTCCTTATACATTTTTGTTTAAAAGTTTTTTTGAGAGTAAAATGTAAAATGTTATAGGACTTCACTGAAAAAGTAAACGAATGAACCTAATATCTTTTAAAATATTAAATATCATCCTTGCATTTGTTACATTAACTTCTTGAAAAATAAAATGATCCCTTTTCCTTTAAATTTTCATTTCGTCTTTCGTTCTTATACCCAATTTACACTTACATTTGAAATTTCGTTTGAACGTGATTTTGGAAAAACAAAATCCACCACGTTTACATTACATTTTCAAGAAAGTTTTGTAGATTTTGTTGGACAACTGTTTCTCACACAAATTAAATACATCCACTAAACACTTTTAAATGGGCCCCGTGCACCACAAAACTATTTTTAATTTAATGTTTTTTCAAACAAAAATTTAGTTATTTATCAATTTTAAAAATATTTGTTTAAACTCAAATGTCATTTTTATTTAGAACATTGTTGTATTTTACTAACACACTAAAAGAAAAACTGTGTTGAAAAATGAAATTTTTCAAAATCTAATTAAATTTTAGTCGATTTTGGTAAAATCTTTTTAGAAACTATATTTTGATTTGTATAGAAAATCCAATTAAAATTTAATAAAATTATGTAGATTTTACTTGAAATCTCATTTAAACTAGATTTTGTGCCAATGAAAATGGGGTATTAAGTATCTAAAATTTATTTAAATTATATTTTTTTATTTATAATTTTCATTATACAAATTAAACACAATTTTCTTTTATTAATCTTTTCATCATTATTACTCCTCCTGACCTTTTTTCTAAAGAAAAATAAACTGAAAACCCAATTTAAAATCCTAGAATATTCCTTGTAAGACATTAATAAATACAAAAATATTTTAGCTCAAGGAACCATTTATTTATTCTATACTTTAGTATGTATGTTTGTATTTAAACATATTCAAACAAATACACATCTGCTCAAAATAATAGATACACCTTGTAGGATGGTATTAAAGTGGCGACAACTTTGGAAATAATCCTTCAATCCGATTTGGGGGTTATTTTATGAGGTCTATTGCAAGTTTCAATTGTTTAATTTTTAAGTAAAGCATTTTGTAGGAAACGTAGATATTTTCTTAAACACCTATTTGCAATTTCAAGCAACCACTTTCCATTTTTCTTTTGGTTTTAACAATTTTTCTCTCCTATATGGTACAATGGTTGTTTTATCAAATTTCTATGTAAGAATGCTATTTCTTTATAACATTTTCAACCTAAATGCTAATGTTCTTATTCTATTATGTAAAAATAATCAAAAAAGTACAAAAGAATTCGATTTAATATAAAAATTAAATTAAAAAAGATTCGGCTGTGTCTTACCGACAAATAATTAAATTTTCGCCTTAACGTATGCTTTCATTATTTCATATTTATAAATCTAAATTTTTTCAAACTACGAAAATATGAATACGAAAAAAAAAACAATCAAAGCAATCTTTGCTTTTAAAAAATAAACAACAACAACAATTCCATATTTATTTTTTTTTGTATGTGTGTATATACAAACTGACTGCATATACAAAGAACAACAACAACACTGTTATTCATTATATTACTGCTATTGCTAACTAAACTACTTGACTTATAGGAAAAAACGTCACTAATAGTCATTACAATGCTTAATATGCTTTTAGGTTTTGGCCCATAACTCTGTTGATTATGAACGAATTTGGTTTACTAAAAAAACTGAAATTTTATAAAAATATTTATGACCGATCTTTATAAAAATAAAAATCTGTAGCTTAAACAAGAGCTTCAAAAAATCAAACCGATTTATTTAATTTCTTTAACAAAAAAAATCAGAAAGAAATGTTCGAGCCTTTTTTGCAAAAACGAAGTCCCTAGTATATACAGAGACTTCAGAAACTGGAAAACCGGTTCAAAAAACCGTTTTTAGCCTATCTCCGCAATGTATGAACCGATCTCGTTGAATTTCAATAGCAAAATTCTCGAAAGGATTTCCGATCGTTTGATATATATATTATATATGCCAGTTATCGGTGGGCTTCATAAATGCCATTTCAACCGACACACTGATGGAAGGACATGGTCCTATCGTCATCGCTTCTTACAAGGATCCCGAAAATATCATCTTTTTTGCTATCCGACGAAAATTGTGGAAATTACAAACGGAATGACAAACTTATATATACCCTTTACATCTGTGGTGAAGGGTATAAAAATTAGAAATAAATTAACTGTATCCATTATTATGAGCAACAATTTTTGGTATTTAAATCGAAAACGTATGTGTAAATTAATTTTTATGCATATACTTGCCATATTTTTCATTAAAGTGGTATTGCCAGATCAAATTGTTTACAAAAAGAGAAAAACTCGGAAGTATTTCTGAAGAATTTCCAAAGTTGTATCTATTATTTTGAGTAGATGTGTATATACAAGTATTTCTTTCATTCATGTTCGTTTTATTTCTTTCTTTTGTTGTTGTCAACATACACTTTGAAATTAAAATTTATGCTTGACATACAGATTTTTTTATTTTTTTTGCTTTTGTATTTTGTGGTGTCAGTGTTTATGGCAATAATTACTTGTTAATTAATGATATTAAGAGAACAAAAACAGCATAAGGACAATCGCCTGTTTGTCTAAATGGCTGTTGGCCTCAGTTTAGTCGTTGTGCTTATATGTATGAGTATGTATTTGACTGTGTATGTTGGTTGGTGTCTTAATATAAGGGGCGTCGTTGATGTCGTACAAATATTGTTGACTTTTTGTTATAACAAGTACCTCTAAAGTGAGCCAAAACAAGCACTTATAGATAGATTATAATAACAACAGTAGAAGTATTAACTACAGCCATAATAATAATAGAAAAAATGTAAAGAAAATATATAAAATTTATAAGGGCAAATATTGCCATAGAGACGAGGTTAGAATTAAAAGTTCATTAAAAATTAAACATGTCTGAATGAGTTTCAATAGTCTTAGTCTTGATGACAGATATAATTTTCAAAAGGATTCTAGAAATTTCATTTATTAGCAAAAAGAAATTAACAAAATTTTAACGAAATTTTAAATTATTTTGTTCAAAAAAAAGTAAAATTTAAATTTTCAGATTATTTACCCTTAACTCTTTTGTATGTATTCAACTGTACAGTCTAATTTTATTTTAAACAAGTACCTACATAGTTGGATTTGTTGCTTGGGTACTCAATGTTAGCATAAGCATTTTTTAGTTTAAGAGTATAATTTAGTTTAAGTACAGTTTTATATGTATGTGTATGTTTATCAAAATTACTTATACAAGCAGACCTATACACACACACACACATACTTAATAACTAAAAGTTGTTTAAGAGTGTATGTGCAAGTATGCTAAATATTTGTTCAAGACATTTTTATTTTATCATGATGCTACTCAAAATGGAGACCAAAAAAAAGAAAAAAAAAAGAAACGGAGAGTGAGAGATACTTAAAAGGAACATATTTTCTGTTACAGTCAATAGAATAAGTCTTTATTTTGTAAAGCATGTTAGGCATTTACATTGGTAATATTATATAAGAATGTGAATGTTCATGTTTTTCGAACATATAATTTTAAATTTATCTACAGGAAAAAAAATGGGGATCATATTAAGCTCTTTTTTTGGTAAATCATAACTTTGGTTTATAAGAGTATTAAAAAATATTATTTGCTTTTTTTTTTATGTGAGCTAAAGTATTTTTATTACTATGGCTATTGGTAAAGATTTTTACGAAATATTTAAGCTGATTGTGAAACTTGTTTTAAGAAAATCATAATTGAGAAAAAAAAATTTAATTTTCAATGAAAAGGTTTAATTTTTTCCTTATTTAGGAATTTTGAAATAACAAATAAAATATAAACTCTATTGTAAAATCTAGTTTTTAGTCCAGAATTTATATTGAGTACACTTAAGACTAGAATTTAAACTGGACTAGAGAACTTAAATTAGACTTCAGACTGGACTTTAGACATTTTACTAATCATACCGACTAGATTTTGATTAGATTTTATACTGGGCTTTGTATTTGACTTTGCACTAAAATTTAAACTAGACTTTCTTTAGAATAGCCGTCAGATCAGTATTTAGTCTAGACTTTAGGCCAGACTTAGACCAGAATTTAGTTTAGATTTCAAATTAAACTTTTGACTTCACTTTTACTCAAGCTTAAGACTACTAATCTTCCAATTAAATTTTTGACAAAATTTTTATTTGTGTTTTTGACTAGACCATAAGTTAAATTTTAGTCTTATCTTTTGATTCGTCTTTACACTCGAGTAGACTTTTAAAGGCAACACTATAGACTGGACTTAAGACAAAATTTTAGATCAGACATTACCCTTAAGTTTAGCACAGAATTAAATCCAGACTTCAGACACAAAATTTAGAATAGATTTTATACTTAACTTTGACAGACTTAAGACCGCACTTTAGACTTAATTTAAGAACAGAATACATTTTAGACGAACTTAAGACTGGATTTTAGATTAAGTTTTAGATCTGTCTTTCGACAAAATTGAGACTGAAGAGTTTCAGACTAAAATTTAGACTACAATTGAGACTAAATTTTGGAAAAGCTTAAGATTAAACTTAAAGCTAAATTTTTGACTTAAGTTTTGACAAAATTTTAGTCTATACTTTACCCTTAATTTAAGACTTTAGACTTAACTTTGAAAGTTTTAAGATTGGACTTTGACTCAAATTTGTATATATTTAAGAACAGATTTTAAAATAAACTTTAGACGTACTTATGATTAGATTTTAGATTAACTTTTAAACCAGTCTTTAGACTTAAATTTGGACAAAATTTAGATTAAACTTAGAGCTAGATTTTTGTATGGACTTTAGACCAGACTTAGACTAAACTTTTGCAGACTTAAGACCGGACTTTAAACTAAAATTTTTGAGACATTTAATAAAAGACTTCAGAATAATTTTTAGACGAATTTAAGACTAGATTTTTCATTTATTTTTAGCCCAGACTTTATATACAAATTAAAAGAAAACTTTAAACTAGACTTTATTCCAGACTTAATACTAAACTTTAGATCAGACTTAAGTTCAAACTTTAGTTTAAACTTTAAAAAAACATTTATACTAAATTTAAGACTAGATTTAAAACTAAATTTTAAATTCAACATTGTTCTAGATTTTTGATAGAACTTTTAGACCAGAATTTAGACTAAAATTTCGACAAACTTGAGATTACATTTTAGACAAGATTTAAGTTGAACCTTAGACTAGGCTTTAGATAAAATTTAGACTATAATTTCTACCAGGTTTTATATTAAAATTTTAATTAAATTTTAGGCTAAATTAACTTTTTACAAGACTTTTTATCATACTTTAGAATAAACATTAGACAATATTAAAACTAAACATAAGGTTGAGGTTATTAGACTTTAGGTCAAACTTTAAACTAAATTTTTTGAATAGATTTTAATCTTCTGACTAAACTTTAGACTAAATTTTTGACTACATTTTTGTTAGACTTTAGATTCAACTAGCTTTTTAACTATAGCTTTAAATTGACTTTAAGCTAGATTTTATGTTAAACTTTATATAAAAATTAAGCTAAACTTCTGACTATTCATTAGAGCAGAGTTATGTAAAATGTATACAAAACTTTAGACTAGACTTTGGGCCAGATTTTAATATTTTTCTAAACTTATGTTAAATTTCACAAAAGTTTTTGACTAAATTTTAGACCGGACTTTGCACTAAACTGTAGGTTAAATTAAGACCAGATTTTAGACTAAACTATAGGCAAACTTTAGACAAAATTAAGACTAAACTTTAACTAAAACTTAAGCGAAAATTTAAAGTAGACTGTAATCAAAACATAAGCTAAACTTTAAATTAAACTTTAGACAAGTTGAAGACTATATTTTAGACTTGAATTTAGACTAAACTTTACCTTAAATTTAAACTGAACTTTAAACTAAATTTTGGAATAAACTTCAAACTTTTGCTATATTTTTGACTAGACTTTTGATTTTAGACTTGTCTTAAGACTAGACTTTAGATTGGTATTTAAACTAGACTTAGTAAGCATTAATGGTGTTTTATCCATGGTGCTCTCACTATACTGGGTGCAGTATTTGAAGGACTATTAGTAAAGCCAATCGTTTGGAGCAAGGGAGAGATTGAACCTAGCGTCGCATGTTGGCGTAAAATGTGTCAAAAATGGCGCTTCATTGAATTTTAAAATTTAAAATTTTGTAATAAAATTGGGTACCGAATAAAAATAGACAAAATTATGTATCAACATCAATTAAAATCTTTAAGCTAAGTTATGTTGTTTTCTTATAAGTAGCTGTCAAAGTTAAAAATTTTTTATCATTTTTGAAAAATAGTAAAAAAAATCAATTTTCATCAGATTTCAGTGTATTTATTTTATATAAAAAGTATTCTAAGGTAAAATTTTAAAATAAAACCATCAACTTCAGATATTTAAGTATAATTTTCTTCAAGTATTTGTAAATTATATTTTGTCCAAATATTTTTGATATTTTTTTTTTAATTGTCCTAAAATACACTAATTTTCAACTTAAAATGTTACAGGATGTTTGTTCTGAAAATTTTCTGAAAAATAGTCTATATTATCCACTTTAATATTATGAAAAAAAAAAACGTGCGCATATGTAGCCCGATTTGAGAAAATATTTTTTTTTTTCAAAGAAACTCCAGTAGATTTCATAAAAAAAACAGCTTAAATGCAGACATTTTTTTTGCTTTATCAAGCATGAAACAGTGGGGAAGAATCGAAATAAATCTGTAACTTATAATCGGCTGGATGGATTTGCATGAAATTTCACATAGGTGTGGCAAAGTATGGTATCATTTTTAGTTTAGAAGCAGGATCCAATACACGCTTCAGGAGCGGAACTATGGGGGTTCAAAATACAGTACTAGTGTCATGGAAAAGGTTTAACCACTAGCGAATTTTTATTCCTTACGCGATTTCCAAAATTTTTATATATCCTTAAAGCTCTTGATAAGTCCTTCAGAAAACATGATTGCATGTACTACTTATCTTATATATTTTTCGAGTTATATACATTTAAAATTTCAAAAATCTCAATTATACAATACCTTGGTTAAGATTTTTCCATATATAGCTAAATATTTTCAACCGATTTTATTATGTTTTATGTAGTTGGTTAAAAAGCAAAATTATCTATCGAACAAAGAAAATTTTTAGTCGTTATCTTTATTGAGTCAAAAGTTAAACGATTTTGAATTCAAAAGTTTTCAAAAATTAACAAACAGACGGACAGATGGACGGACATTAGAATTCTTTCAAAAATCTTGAAATTAGAAAAATATTTTTTTTTTTACTTCTCGATTAATATGAAAACCAAATGAAGGTACTAAAATTTTAATATCACCTTTCCCTGATTTAAGTGGAATTTTCGACCCATTTAACCCAAATGAGTAGACGGACGGACGGACATTGCCATGCAGCCAAAAAATATTTTAGAATTCTAAAAATGCATTTTTTTTACTTACTAATAAATAGAAAAATTAAATATGATTGTTAAAGTATTGATATCACCTTTTCCTGAATTATGCATAATTTTCGACCCATTTAAATCTTAAAATTCCAAAATTTAATTTTTTTTTTAACTAATAATCAATAAAGAAATAAAACGGGATCATTAAAATATTGATATAACCTTTCCCTGAATTAAGCGCCATTTTCGACCCCTTTTACCCCAATGTGCGTCGTAAACGCTGTTTTAAATGTAGTTAGAGTAGTATCAAGTTCGAATAAACTAGTTTGTAATAGCAAATTGTCTTGTTGCATCTGTTACATCAATTACCACAGTTGTTTCATTTTGCATCAAAATTTAATAATAAAATTTAAGTAAGATTTTATTTCTTATTTAAATTTTTAATTTATTTAATCATCTACTTGATTGATTTAATATATTTTTTAATTGGAAAACAATTTTCTGTTTTTAATATTTTTTTTTATATTTTAATTGATGTAATGATTTCGGTGAGAGGTGTAAATTTAAAAAGAAAATTTTGATTGAATGAAATATTTACTAATATACAGTACTGTGCAGAACATAAGCAGCAAAATTAAGGTTATCCTAAATGTTTAATTATTTTTTAAAGTATTAAATTTAGAACAAAATTAATTTCATAACATTATTAACACATTTGAGTACTAACAAACATTTGTATTTTAGAAATTGTAAATTTGTTACTTTTCGCAAAAATTAGAAAAATATTATATGAAAGTGTGCATATCAAAAGCAACAAAATTTTCAATACTAAAAATTGACACAAAATTTTAAAATTTATTGCGATTTTGTTTTTTTAGTAAATGGCAGTTTTATAGTAAAAATATCTGAATACAGCATTATTTATGCATATTTTTGTTATTTTCACTTTTTCCTATACATAGTTGTTTTAATAAAAATTATGATTTATGATAATATAGGCCGATGCTCAGTGGTTCCAAAACGCTTTTTTTTTTTTTTTTTTAATAATTCAGTAACTATTGAACCATTAGAGGTATCTCAATAAAATTCCACATGGTCAGAGCTGAAGTGTTTTCGAGTTAATTTGGGGAGTACAGGTTCCTAGAGGATTAGGGGGCAAGTGGGTGGCCCTCCAAAGTTGGCCATCTCGGGTATATAAGTTTTTTGAAAAATCGCCAAAAATTCATTTATGATATGACAGAAAAGAAATTTTATATATAAATAGTCCTTCTAAATCTCTACAAGATAACCTACATATGTAGGTTATCTCTTTTAGTTTAGGAGATATTTGGGTCGAAATAAATTTTTACCTCATTTTTAGCCTCGTTTTTTAGTTTTTGGCAGGCTTAATATTGCCCCTAAAATTTTTCCAAAATATTCGCCAGATTCCTTACAAAATTTTAAATAATATTAAGAATCATATAAATATATGAATCCGTTAAAAAGTTATATAAATCTGAAGTTGTAACTTTTAAAAATTGTACATGTTTTGGGTTTTTTTTTTTTTTTTCAAAAAGGTGGCAATATTTATTCACTGATAAAATTTGTTTTTTGTTCTGAGCTTTATAATTTTTTTAATGTTTTAAAAGAAATCTTAATTTAAATGTGTGTAAAGTGAATTCGGAGGAGTTTGGGGCAAAGGTCTGCCCACAAGCCCTATCCAAATTTTGTCAATTTTGGAAATTTGTTTTTTCTTTTTTTGTTATATTCTCAAATTGCAAAGCTGGGATCGACTTAAAATTATTTTAATTTTATAGCCCTATATGTAAGGTATACACCCTAGATGTATTTTCTGACGGAGGCCCCTTATAACGACAGGGTGACCATTTCAATGAAAAAAGGTAAAATTTTTTAACACGTTTTATACGGATTGGTATTTTGGGTATTTTCTTATAAAAAAGTGGGATTATATTAATTATTGATTAATTATATGATGTTAGGACAAGTGTATACATATTATACTGAAATTTCAATAAAATTCCACTAATCGTTTAAATTTTATTAATTTTTAAATATTAATTTTATTTGAAAAAAATACCGCAAAAATGCTAAATTTTAAGTCCTTTAAGAAATTCTGCTATCAAATTACACCCACTAACTTTTTTTTATAAATTATTAATCTCCATATTCTAAACTTTTCTTAGATACCAAATACTTGTATAAAATATTTATACTTTTGCTCAAAACCCAACAGAATCTTGGCCTCCTCTAGCCAAATTATACTATTTTTCATAAATTTTTTAACCATGTGGCCTAATACTCAGACGCAAGATCTGTGAAAGATTTTTTATGCGACTTCAACATTAGTGCAGTTCAAAGTGTAGTGTAGTCAACAAATTCAAATGGAAATTATTCTAGAGAAATCAATTAAGAATTTAATGGCATTAAAACTACGAAATTTTACAGAAAATATAAAATATAGAACAAAATGAAATAAAATATCAATATGTTGCTATTATTGTGCACACTCCTATATGAAGATTGTAGTGTTTTTGTTTCAGTTTTTGTTAATAGACAAAGTTAAAGTTCTTTAAATGTTTGTGTTTTTGTTAATCCTTAAATGTTTATATAATTTCGTAAATTTTTTTTGTTGTAAATCAAATATTGTAAAAAATAAAACTATTCTTATGTTTTCCGTAATTTTGTTGCTTTTGGGTCTTAAACTTATCTCCAAAATTGTTTCGAGCATTAGCAATAAAAATTTTTGAGACACAAGCTGCAAAGATTCTGCCAGCACCTACGTTTCTTCGTCAATTATACAGCTTGAGTATTCTTGTATGAAATTTGGTTTTAAATTCCGAGTCCTATTTTTGGCTTGTAATTTTTTTTGCAGAATTCCAGTTTGGAATTTTTTGAACTTTATATGTTATCAACTTTCCCTCCCATTAGCTTTAAATTTTCGCACCAAAAAATTGTAGCAGCACTGAGAAAACTGAGCTGATTTTCTACCAGATGTGTTTGGAGTTCCTTTCAATATGCCTTTAATTTTTTGGCCTTCCCCATATCATGTGGTCCTTTTTTCTTACCGAACTTGGTTTCACATCAATAGTCAAATTCTCCTAATACTGTTTAATAACATTAGAAACGGTTTTACGGACGACATTTAATTCTGCGGCCAATTATTTGTAAGACCTATTTGGATTTTTTGAAATTTTTTAATAACTTGTAGGACGTAAATCTTTTTCGTCACTTATTTTGATGAAAATAAGGACAAATTAACATGGTTGTTATTAAAAATAATAACTGAAGTATTTTTTCATGATAACTAGATCAAAAAAAAAAAAAAAAAAAAAAAAAAAAAAAAAGATTTTGAATATTGATTCCGAAAAAAGTTATGAGGCAAAATGTGTGTTAAGATTTTTTCGATCTCACTCCTTAGTTTGTTGTACATACTTTCTCTACTAAATTAATGAACGAAAAAAATACATACTTAAATTTGTATCTGCCTGTTATTGCATTTCCTTTAAACCACAATAAATTAATTGATTAGTTTCTTTCTTTTTTTTCTTAAATTCAATGTCCTTGAATTAATTTTCAAACATAAAAAAAAAAAACAAAAAGAAATAATCTTTTTAATCTTGTTTGCCTGCCGCTAGCTATTTTTCTCTACATTTTTTTCTTATTCCTATTTATTATATTATTTTCGTTTCACTTTCTTATCGTCTTAATTTATCTTCATGTGCCATAGAGAAAATAAAAGTTTCATTATCATCATCTCAAGATAAATAGAAGACTAGAAATACTTAGAATTAAATTCAATTATAAGATTTCCAACTTAACCATACCATTAATACATACTATAGTCCTCATTGTCTCTGACATCATAGACAACACCAAAACAAAATTGTTTATTAAGTTCCATCTTTTGCTTATAAGACACTTAATGCCCCACAAATATTAAGTTAATTGTTGATGATAATTTTCGCTTGAAACCAGAACTAGAGAAAGTAATTACAACCAAACAAACATGTCCCCAAAGTCAAGACATTATAACCGCCAAGGAAAATGTTAAACATAAAAGAAAATTTATGAATCTTAAATACAGAAGGTTTAAATTGAGAAAATAAAATTGAATATTAATTAATAATTTGTAAAATACTTTTTTTTAAAGCATTAATTTTAATTTATAATTACTAAAAGAAAGTGATGATAATAAATTTGATTGTTTTCCTTTCAAGGCTAAACTCATACATACATACGCGTACATACATATCGTCTACATAATATTCCATTAAAAGAAACTGCTGTATGACAATATAAATTTCCTATTAAAATATAAATTAACATAACATTGAATAAAGGCATACAAGACGTATACGCAATATTATTAATACCATAATTAATTTACATAATCAAAAACACTCATACGCTTCAGTGACATTATGAAAATGTGTTACATATTAATCAAAAACAAAAGGAAAAGAAAAACAAAAAACTGCTTACATTTGATATTAAACAAAAGTTGATTACAAATATTGATATTTTTTTGGAAAACATGTTGTATTAATATTAAATTTAGATGATAGATATTTGTCACAAAAAGTGCTTGAAACACGTGCCACAAACCTTGAAATTATGTATGCAAAATATTCATAAATGAAGCAAAAAAATATAATTATTTTTCGTAATTTTAACGTAAATGAGAATAATTAAAGTTTATTAAATTGGATTTTTCGTGCTTAATTCTCAAGTCTATTTTTTTATACCCACCATCAAAAAGATGGGGGGGTATATTATTTTTGTCATTCCGTGTGTAACATGTTGAAGGAATCATTTAAGACCCCTGGTTAGATTCTGAGTCGATCTAGCTATGTCCGTCCGTCTGTCCGTCTGTTGAAAGCAGGATAGGGCTCGAACGAGACAACATAGGGGGACGAAATTTGGCACAAATATTTGTCTTATATAAGGTTTGTTTGGGATTGAAAATGGGCAAAATCGGTTAATAAACAAAAAAGTTATGGGCTAAAAACTAGAAACACAGGGTGTCCTTTTCATACTTTTCTGCTGATATTTCTACAACAAAAGCATGTACGACAACGAAATTTTGTATGTATAGTTCGGGGATCGATATAAACTCGGAAACCAAAAATGGGTGTGGTCCGCCCACTTTACCGCCCATCTCCCATATAAGGTCAAATTGTGTTCAAATAGTTCAAGGACCAATGTGCCTGGTCCGCCCACTTTACTGCCCCTCCCATATAAAAAAAAATTTGAAAAAGTTGATGGTGGATATATAGATTCGGCCGGGCCGAATATAACATTCGCGCTTGTTTTTTTTATTTAAAATTAGAATATTTTAAAAATGAAATTTATTGTTGTGGGGATAAGCTGGTTTCTATGCGCATTTCACTGGTTGCTTATGCCAGATCATCAGGAAATCTTTCCCAGTTTTTAGAAAAGCTAAAGTTGTCTATACATATGGAAACTTTTGTAAACTCTTTTAATGGCAATGAAATTTGAATCATATTTAGTTTTTTTTTTTTTTTTTTTGTTAAATATTTATATTACGATATCCCCGTTTGTATAGAGACAAAATAAGATTTCGATGTTTTCCGCTCAAATGAAAATTTACTTCATTCTAAGATGGGGTTTTTCAAAATTTTCATCCTGTCCATTATTATTTTGTGAGCTATATTAAAATGAAAAAAGTTCCTTTTTCGGATTATTTCATATTTCTGCCAAAGGAACAATATACACACAAGAAAGCATGAAGTGTTATATATTATTAAAAAGCTTATTTTTTTATACTAAATTCGTATAATTCTTAAAGCGCTAGGTGTCGATTTAAATGCAGAACATAAGAAATTACTACTTCATACCGATGTCTCTTGGATTCCGAAGGGCAAACTGCGAATTCTACGAATAAAAGACAGTTGATATTTTCCTTTTATAAAAATATGTAGATATTTATACAAAATTTACGGAGAACTTTGCTTATATCTCAACAATGTTTGTGGCGTTACGCAATGTAAATATTAGATTACAAGGCAGACAAGTAAATAAATTAATTGAATTTAATTCAAAAAGTGTTTTTAGGTGCAAAAGTTATTTAAAAAAAAAGTTTTTAATCCCCTCTTCCAAAATATTTACCATTTCCACCGCTGAATGATAATTTGGGTTCATCTGATGTTCAAAAAGAACATATAAAAAGTAAACTACACTTGGAGTCACTTAGCGATGAATTTTCCCGATATTATCCGATGCTTAAATACAAAATTATAAACCAATTTACTTACCTAAGCCACCTAAGCGACTATTTGGTGCCACATTTTTGCATACAGAATCACCTCAACGACTACGAGGTGACTCTTTTTTTTGACTCACAGAATCACCTTAAAAGCTACAAAGTGGCATTTTTGTGGTTACAATAAAACCAAAAAAAACAATTCGTGAATCTCTGTTGGTTGAATATTTTTGGTTAAAATATTACAAAATTTATACGTTGTTTGAGAATGAAGCGTTAAAACTTTTGCTACAAATTTTATCTACATATTTATGCGAAAAAAATCCAAATTTAGATCACGTTTGCATGTGGAAAATTAATTAAGATTTGATTGTCAAAAAATTGTCTCAGTTTTAAAAAGTTATTAAAAACAGATACATATTTGTTTTTTGGTAATTTTGGTAACACAATTATATTTAAAATAAATACCATATGAGTTTTTACCAGGAACCGTAAATAACAGTTATCCAGAAAATTTAAACTCAAAAATTCCATGTTAAAGTCAACGAAGACCTATACTATGATATACCAATAAGATGATCTATGGTGATCTTAAAAAACGATCTCAAAACTAACGTCATAAAATAAAATTCTTGAGGAGTCTATCTGATATAATGTTTGTAGTTATTTATTTGTTTAATTTAACGAATATAAATTTCTCCAAATTTTTTGTAGAAAAGTTTGAACGCAGGTCACTCAATACCAATTTAAGAGCAGAGAAAACCCTTTTCACGCTTACCTGGGTTTCAGGAACACAATGATCTTGACACAATGATCTTGAAAGATTTTTACGATTAGCACTAAAGGCACAAATGGCTTCTGATGACGATCGTAGCGGATCAGAAAATGCATTCCATCCTGCTAGTGTCTAATAAATCTTTTTCTGTATTATTACAATAACTTGAGCCTAAATAAATATTCAAAAATTATTAACTCATATAAAAGTTCGAAATAACATACATCATTTACAAAAATTAAAACTATAAATATTTTATCTGTTATAAAACCTTTATTAATAAAGATATCTTAACGAAATTAAACAAGTTTGCAATCGTAAATTGCCTTGTTGTCTCTGTTTGGCGGTACCAAAGCAGAGTATGTGGACTATAATTAGACACCAGCAGAATGTAATACGTATTTTCTGTGCCGCTACACACTTCATCAGCATTCGTGGTGTCTTATCCATTAAACATTATTTTTACGTATTAAAAATATAACTGATTTTTTCATAAACAACATGAAATTTAATTCGTCCTTATACTAAAATATATTCATTAAGGCCTTCAAAATTGAGATCTGTGATTTTTCCGGACATTTTTAAAACGAAAAGTAAATGATTTTAAGTAGAATGGCATACTTTAAAGTGGGGATCCGAAGATTTTTTGTGCGTTACAATTATAAGCACAAATGCATATATGGAAGTGTAAGATGTTTCTAACAATTGATCATCAAATTGCAGTAACCACATTAGATACATTACCCTAAGTTCTAATGTTAACAGAAAATCATGATTTGTTTGTAAATTTATATTTGTTTTGTTTGAAATATTAAATTAAACTATCACTATCAAAGTTTTAAGCAAAAACCGGTTAACCGGTTTTTCTAAAATTTAGAAATTTTTAACCGTTTTTTTTTTTTTTCAAATGACGAATAGTCGAACTATTCGAAAACCTGTTTTCGCAAAAACCCGAATAATCGATCTCCCTATTAAATACTTTTGAATTAAAAAATGCGTATAAAATTTTCTTTCAATATCAGAAATAAAAACCGCGACTTTTTCGGAAATTAACACAATCTACTCTACACATTTCAGGCTTTACAACAACAAAAGAACTTTTTCAAAATATTTTATAACAACAAAAATATATGACTTCTATTCCAAACTTTCTAAAAATTTGAAAAGGTGTCATATGACTATGACTATATAAAACTTATTTGTGCCGAATATTAACTTGATACTAACATTTTAATGTGCTTTATTGAAAAGGGGTTTATATGGGTGCTATGGTCAATTATGGACCGATCTTCCTGAAATTCGGCACACAGATTTAAACTTATATAGAACTTATATGTGCCAAATTTCATTATTGATATATTTAATGGATTTATGATCGTTAAACCATTTTCCGGGAGGACATTTGTATGGGGGCTACGTGGAATAATGGACCAATCATAAACAGTTTCAATAGGATTCGTCCTTGGCCTAATAGAAGCTTATTACTTTAATCGGTTAACAATTGGCCATCATGACTCACATAAGCCCTTCTCCGAAAATCACATTAACGTACATGGTGTAGGGTATCATAAGGTCGAATCTGATCATCTATTATTTTTTTACTAATTTCTTTTTTTTAGTTTGTTTTTGAAACGCTTTGTAGGTACTGAACTTCTCACAATTTGAAGTACCAACTTGTCTTTCAATAAATTTACATTGATTGCAATAGATTTCTACAATTTTTTTCCTAAAATAACAATTGAACTAATATCAGTTTCATAAGAAAATAAAAATGTACTACATGTAATATTATTGTATACTGGAACTATAAACTCAACATATCTTTTGTATTGTATTTTTCTTGTTGTATCTCTACATTTATTCTAAAATAAACAAGAAAGTGAAATGTTTTCTTTCAATTCAATATAAACTAGAAATACATACATACGTATAGCAGAAAGGGAAATTTCTAACATATGCACTTCAAAACTAAATAAAATAAAATGAAATTGAAAAAAGATTCGGCTGTGCCGAATCTTTGATACCCTTCACCATATTACCATCTTACCATCTTATCGACATCATATTACCATATTACCGACAATTAATAAAATTTTCGCCTTAACGTATGCTTGCATATTTTCTAAATCTAAATTTTTTTCAAACTACGAAAATTTGAATATGAAAATAAAAACAATCATAACAGGCTTTGCTTTTAAAAAAGAAACAACAACAATTCCATATAAATTTATTTTTGTATATACAAACTGACTGAATACACAAAGAACAACAACAACACTGTTATTCATTATATTACTGCTGTTGCTAACTAAACTACTTGTCTATACAAAAAACAAAAAACGTCACTAATAGTCATTACAATGCTTAATATACATGTTTGTGTATGTATTTATGTATATTCTTAACAGATATGTTTTAGTTTTTAAAAATAAACAACTACAATTCCATATCTATTTATTTTTGTACAGACTGCATATACAAAGAACAACAACAACACTGTTATTCATCATATTACTGCTGTTGATAACTAAACTACTTGTCTATACAAAAAACGTCACTAATAGTCATTACAATGCTTAATATACATGTTTGTTTGTGTATTTATATTCTTAACAGATTTGTTTTTGGGCCATAACTCTGTTGATTATGAACGAATTTGGTTTATTAAAAAAACCGAAATTTTATAAAAATATTTATGACTGATCTATATAAAAATAAAAATCTATAGCTTGAACAAGGGCTTCAAAAATAAAAAATTCGTTTTCCCCGATATCTCAGTTATTATTGAACCGATTTATTTCATTTTTTCAGAACAAAAATTCAGAAAATAATTTCCGAGCCCCCTTTAAAAATTCGAAGTCCCTGGTATATGCAGAGGCTTCAGAAACTGAAAAACCGGTTCCAAAAACCGGTTTTTAAAGCATATCTCCACCATTTACAAACCGATCCTGCTGATTCAAAAAACTGAAATTTTATAAAAATATTTGTGACCGATCTGTATAAAAATAAAAATCTATAGCTTAAACCAGGGCTTCAAAAAATAAAAAATGCGTTTTGTCCAATATCTCAGTTATTACTGAACCGATTTATTTCATTTTTTCAGAACAAAAATTCAGAAAAAAATGTCCGAGAATTCTTTGTAAAAACGAAGTCCGTAGTGTATACAGAGGCTTCAGAAACTGGAAAACCGGTTCAAAAAACCGGTTTTTTGAACATATCTCCGCATTGTATGAACCTATCTTGCTGAATACCAATAGCATTTCCGATCGTTTGACATACATATTATATATGTCAGTTATCGGTGGGCTTCATAAACGCCATTTCAACCGACACACGGACGGACGGACGGACGGACGGACATGGTCCAATCGTCATCGCTTCTTACAAGGATTCCGAAAATATAAACTTTTTTGCTCTCCGACGAAAATTGTGGAAATTACAAACGGAATGACAAACTTATATATACCCTTTACACCTGTGGTGAAGGGTATAATAAAATAAAATAAAATAGAACATTAAGTGCTTCAAATTTAATAATATGAATATATTTATACTCTACACCACCATAGGTGGTTGGGGTATTATGCGTTTGTGCTGATGTTTGTAACGCACAGAAAAAATTATCGGATCCCCACCTTAAATCGAAACGAATCAGAATTACTTTCAGAGTCGATTTAACGATGTCCGTCCGTCCGTCAGTCTGGCTGGCTGGCTGGTTGTCTGTCCATGTAAACCTTGTGTACAAAGTACAGGTCGCAATTTTAAAGATATCTTAATGAAATTTGGCACGAATAATTATTTTGACACAAGGACGACTATTGAAATTAGTTATGATCGGTTCATTATTTCACCTAGCCCCCATACAAATGTCCTCCCGGAATAGGGGTTTAACGATCATAAGTGCCTTAAATATAGCAATATTTCAATGAAACTCGATACAAAGGGTTTTTGTATAAGTGTCAATCTTTGTGCCAAATCAAGATCGGTCCATAATTTACCATAGCTCCCATATAAACCCACTTCCGGGAATCGCCCTAAAGGGCATAAAATCATATAGATGTGTGTATTATTCTGTATTTGGATAATTTATTTTGCATTTAGTAAAAGTGTTGGTCTACAATTGGCCAAAGATCTAATTTTTAGCTCATACACAATGGTGTAGGGTATCATATGATGACGGTCTTGACCGACTATAGTTTCTCTCTCGTTTTATATAAATCATTTTTACGATATAAGAGAAAACTTTTAATAACATTGTTAATATTTTAAATTATTAAAATTCGTTAATAATATTTCATTGTACATATTTCAAATTATGTTTCAATTAAAAAATTTTTCAGTGCTGTTTTTAGTTGTTTTTGACAGCTTTCAACACCACTTCCTGTATATACAGGATGTTGCCAACAAAAGAGTTTTTATTTTGTTTTGTTTCTTAATTTTCAATAAGAAAAAAAATAAAAATCATAATAAAATTTTCTTAATTTCTTTTTCTCACATTTGCACTTCTTGCTCTACTTTACTCTTCCTTACCTGCAACATCAAAAGCAACGGAAGTTTTTTTTGCCATGTAACAATAAAAAAATTCACGGTTGCCTCCTTTTAGATCTAAAAAATAAAAACTTTACTCTTTGTTGTGTTTGCAACTCAACAGCAAAGTCATTATAAATGCAATATTTTAAGAAAGTCTTTAATACATCCTTTTAAGTTTCCTTTTTAATTTATAGGAAACTATTAAATGAAATTTTTATTTGTTTTAGAAAGTGTGGCAAACAGCTAAAGAAAATAATAGCAGCGGAAGTTTGTTTTAAAACGTTAAAGTTTTTTTTTGCTGCAATGCAACATGTAGTAGTTGCTTATAGAATTGAAATAAATATTTTATATTATTATAATAAAATAATTATAATTTAATATATTTTTAATTGAGCTGAATAAAAAAATATGGTTTTTAGAATTGCTTTAAATGACGGTTTTAGTATTTATTTGGATGAATAATAAAATTGAATACACTTATAGAAATATTTTCCTTTAAATATTTACTAATATGTAGTTTAAAATAAGTGGACCACAAAACACATGTTGCACTGCACAGTGGCACAGAATCGAAAATTTTTGTAACTTCTTATTGGCTGATAGAATTTACTTAAATTTACCATTTTAAGTTTAGAAGGGGGACCCCACATACCACTCAGGAGCGGAGCTATGGGGGCTCGAAGTAGAGTATCTCTGACATATACAATTTTTAAACGCTAGGAAATTTTTTGTTTCTTATCCGATAAGAAACAAATATGTGTGCTATTTATCTGTTATAGTTTTCGATTTATTTGCATTTAACTACCTAAATTCTTAAAGTTCTTGGTCCAGTTCTTTTAATATATATCCGAGTATTTCTGATATATTTTATTATTTGTTTTCATTATCTAAGAGTGTGTGCCAAACGGTAGCAAATATTAAAAAATTCTTTGTTCATTTTATCGTTTATTTTATAAAATTATTATTATTTTTTTTTTTTTTTTTAACAAATAATTTTTCAAAAATATATTTAATTTGTTAAAAGTGTTGTAAAGTTTTGTTAACGAATTTGTCAAAAATTATCCCAGAAGAAAGTTTTCATTTGGCACAGCAGAATTCTGAATTTTTTCCCCATAGGAAAATTTAAATTTTCTATAGAACTTTGCTATCGTTTGGCACACGCTCTAATTAAAGAACAAAATTATCTACTGAATTAAGAAAATTTGAAGTCGATATCTTTACCGAGCCCTAAAATAAACGATTTTGAATTTGAAAATTGCAAAAATTATACATTCCTATTTTTCTAAAATGTAATTTTCTATAACAACATATAACAATATTATTCTTTTCCGAAAGGTATCTTCACAAAGAATATTTTTAAATAGAAAACAAGTCCAATAACCATTGAACCATTTTATATGAAAGTTTTGATTTTAGTCTTTATTTTTTAAAAGCCCAACGCATGAATCTGAAAACAGAATGCAGTTAAGGAATCTATAATACGTTTTTAAGAGTATTCAATCAAAATCTCCGAGTCATCGGGAAAATGTGGATTTAATAGACGAAAATGTGACAAAATCCATTTTTGGGATTTTCGGCGTTTCTTTTGGAAATTGTTGTATATTTTTTACAAAAATCTCAACGTTTTTTACACTTTCTCACTTTGTACAATAAAGGCTACAATCACCGAAAAGATATCCGTTAAGATATCTTTGCTAACAAAGATTTTATTACAGAAAAAATATTAATAGTTTCTCAAAAAATATTCGACTTTTTTTTATCTACGAAGGCGGATCAATATTTCCGTGACTTTTCGAACTTCCCTCGTAATTATATGAAATGCAACATTGTTCCCATCAAGTACCACCTGTTAATAGACTACTGTCAAATTTTGAGCAAGTGTCGTCATTTACTTTGCGTTTAACAGCTGTTAAAAACAAACAACCTCGTGTATTTTTCTAAAAATGGAAAAAAGTGAATATCGAGTGCTCATTAAACATTATTTTTTGCGAAAAAAAAAAACCGTCAATCAACCCAAGGAAAAGCTCGATAAATACTACTCTGCACCATCGATTTAAATGGTAAAAAAGTTGTTTACTGACTTTCGTTGTGGTCGCACAAGTACAAATGACGCTGAACGTTCTGGACGGCCAATTGAGGTCAGTACACCCGAAAATGTCGTAAAAATCCACGATATGGTGTTGGCCGACCGAAGAGTAAAAGTGCGTGAGATTGTTGATGCCATAGGCATTTCATATAGCAGTGTGGTTTCGATTTTAAATGATCAGCTGGGTTTAAGAAAGTTGTCTGCAAGATGGGTGCCGCGTTTGCTCTCAATTGACCATAAACGTAAACGTGTGACAACTTCAAAGAATTGTTTGAAGTTGTTTAACCGCAATCCGAATGAGTTTTTTCGGCGTTTTGTAACTGTGGATGAAACGTGGATCCATTACTGTACTAAACAATGGGTTTCTCCGGGTGAACTTGCTCCAAAGAAGGCCAAGCTAAGTTTGTCGGCCAATAAGGTGATGGCAACAGTTTTTTGGGATGCACGCGGGATAATCCACATCGATTACCTTCAAAAGGGAAAAACAATAAATGGCGAATATTATGCCAACTTATTAAACCGATTTAATGAATATTTAATAAGAAAACGACCCCATATGCCCAAGAAAAAAGTTCTTTTTCATCAAGATAATGCACGGGTGCACACGTGTGCAGTCCCAATGACAAAACTCTATGAATTGGGCTACGAATTGGTACCTCATCCGCCATATTCTCCGGATTTATCCCCTATTGACTACTTCCAATTTTCAAACCTAAAGAAATGGCTATGTGGAAAGAGATTCAGCTCCAACGATAAAATTATTGACCAAACAAATGCCTATTTTAAGGTCCTCGAAAAATCCTATTTTTTGGAAGGGATACAAAAACTGGAGAAACATTGGACTAAGTGTATTGAGTTAAAAGGAGATTATGTTGAAAAATATATATTTTTTTTTTTTTTGCAAAAAACACTGTGTTTCATTCAAAAAGTCACGGACTTATTGATCTAGTAAATTACTTTGCATAGCTGACATAATTCTTCATTTTAAACCCAAATGTCCACTTTATTTTAAGTTTCTTACCATAAAGCAAACAAAATTTTAAAATTTCATTTTGAATTTTCAAATAAGCTTTTTGGTTTTTATTGTATTTAAAGTTCATATATAATTTCTGTGGCCATATTTGGGGTATTCACACGGTCGTCATAAAGTCATATATCATAAAATAATAACACGAAAGAATATGACTGCTGTGAGCAACCCTCATAAGTTAGTATGCTATTTTAAATTTGAGTCAGCTGATAAATGAAAAATACAAATATAAAAAATTACAAATATTTTTAATGAAAATGCCAAAAACAAGTCAAAAATCTGAAATAATAACCGATTTGTGCGAAAAATACATATTGGATATTGTTATGGCTGATTCAAGTAAATAAGATAAAATTAAAATTACTTGAATCTTCTAAAAAATCCATTTTTATAAAAATTATAAAATATTTTTTGGCACAAAAGAAATTGTTTAAAAACATAAACATAAACAGCTGTTGTCGATGACTAAGCCGGCAATATTTTCTGACGGCGGTTATTTTAAATACGTTCGGTGGCTGCTAGTCAGCTAAAGTATACAAACAAAATTTTCTTCCTTTTATTTTTTAAATGTCTCAATTTTTTTTTATTTAACTTTATAAAAGTTAATAACTTTTATAAATAAATTAATAAAATGTAATTAATGTTGAAGTTATAGAACTATGCACAAATTTATAGCATGTTTACGTATATATTGCGAATATTCAATCTCGGTAACTTCTAAATATTACCACCGGCTCGACGAAGAGTTTTTCCCTTTCGACTTAGATTTACATCGTTTAGTTATGACAAAACAATAAACACATCATAAAAGGTCTTATTATTTTAGGACTTTTTTCTTTGAAGCACAACAACAATTTTTTAAAACTATCATAAAACTTTAGTATTTTATGACAATAAGACTTGATAGCACACCGTGTGAATACCCCAATTGTGTAAATTTTTTAGAGAAATCTGTCCATTACTTTAGGAGATAATAGTCTGAAAGAAAAACAACATAATTCGGTTGATTTTATTATTATTATTTTTTTTTTCGAAATGTAAAAAATGTATAAATTAACATATGCTTCTTTTCCATATTTCCTATATTTAATTTAATTTTGGAAAAAATGCATAACTTGAGATATTATTAAAAAAAATAAAAATTGTATAAAGAGAAAAACAACACCATTACTTTATTGCTATATTATTCGATAACCAGTGAACACATTGGTTCCAAAAGTATATCAAATATTTTTCATACGAATTGCGGATATATTTACATGGAAGGTAATTTAAATTTGTATACCTATGACCTTTAATTTCAATTTTATACCTTAAAAACGGTCTCCTGAAAAGTAGTAAAAATGAATTATGTAGTTTTTCCTTTTTGTCACAGATTTGTTCTTATAATTTTTTGAAATTTCTTTTTGTTATTTCAATTCATTGAAAAGTATTTTCAAATGTTTCAATGTATGAGTTTTAAAGAGCTTATAAAATATATTTTTAAATATTTCTTATGGTACGGAAAAACAAAACTTCTATTTTAAAATAAAGTTGACTTTAACAAAAATAGAAATTTAAAATTGTTTTGTGGTTAGGCTTAATATCTTTTATAGAACCAAGACTACGCAACTACGCCATTTTAAAACAAATAATTTTAATTGCCTTAAGCTATTTATACTATCAACTTTAAAAAGTTTTTACCTCTTATAGTAACAGGCAAAAATAAAATCAATATTCATATAAATTTATGGCAGCCTTTTGTGGCCTTTTACTGGTTGGTCTTCTTATGAATAATTTTGCCTTAAGTTCTATTTAAATTTTATTATGTTTATCTTGCTGCTTAAATTTCCATAATTTACTTTATTTGTAACTAAACAATTAAATTGGGGTTAAAAATAAGATTTTTTATATACACGAAAACAGTGCAATAAATAATTGTAGAAACAACAAAATTTTTAAAAAATTTAACAATTTACAAACCTTTTTTTTTTTTAATAATAATTCATATTATTATTATTATTATTTTTTTTATAAAATTTATTCTTAAATTTTCTCTTTATGGTTAAAATAGTTAAAATTTTTAGATTTTATTAATTTTTGTTTAATAAATTTTATTAAATATTTTTGTTTCTAATTTTTTTTGTTATGAAAAATAAAAACTAAGTTGTTTATATGTATTTAAAAAATTTGTTTGTTTAATTTTATTTTTATTTTATTTTTTGTGAACTGTTTATTTTTTTACAAGAGTTTTCCTTTTTAATTTTTTTTTTTTTCATTTCTTTTATATACATCTACATACATGCATAAATATTTTATTCCTGTTTGCTATATTGTTCATTTTACAAATATATAAAACTATTTATTTGCATTTCAGTTTTCATCTTACTCTTCCTCTCTTTTCGTTTGTTATCAAAGTAACTGTTGCACCAACAGTACAAATATCTAGTATTTTTGTCTACAGTTTAGTTTATTTGTTAACATTGACTTATAAAAAGGAAGTATTTTTTTGTTTTGAATCAACACCTCACCCTCCCCCAATGCTTAAAATAACCTTTTACTTGTTGTTTGTTTATAAAAATATGTTAACAGTAATTTTATTCCTTCTTTGCTCTTTTGTTTTTTCTCTTTTTTTCCTCTATCTTCTCTTACTATATTTACATAGTATGGTTAATAATAAACCTTTTAGTGTTTTTGTGGTGCTAGGGAAATATTTTTACCAAAAAGTAAAGAAGAATAAAAAACAAGTGAGAATGTTATCCGAATGTTGGCCGAATCTATTTACCGATAAGATAAATATTTGAGACAAATTTCGTCCCCATAACTGGTACCCTCGGAGACCTATTCTGCTTTCAACAGGCAGACAGACGGACGGACATAGCTACATCGACATAGTATCTAACCAGAACCCAGAATATATATTCTTTATGGGGTCTTAAATGATTTTTTTGACATGTTACACACGGAATGGAAAACTCAATATACCCCCATTTTTTTGATGGTGGGTATAAAAAGAGCAAAATTGTTGTTTTCTATTTTACTTGTTTAAATTTTTATTTATAAGTAGTTTTGTTTTAAATACCAGCATAAGTATTTATTTGTGTTTGTATATTAAAATATATTTTTGAAGCTAAAAAATTTGTTTAACTTAATTTTTAAGTTAAGTTGTGGAGATTTTTAATTAACCCTTTTAGTTAATTTATAAAACGTTTTAGTTGTTTAGAACTCATTACAAAATTAATATTGAGTTAAAAAAAAAAAAAAAAAACTTCAATATGTATATACATTAGAGTGGCCCGTAGACAAACATTTTGTGGGATGACCCCTTAAATAATGAGCAAAAAATAGCTTAATATGGAAAAAATATTGAAAATTTGTTTTTAAATTATCTTCTACCAGCGCACATTGGGTTAAAAAGGGTCGAAATGGCGATTAATTCACATTTTGTTTATTTATTTATTATTAGGTAAAAAAATTCATTTTTAGAATCTTAAGAATTTTTTTTTTTGGCAGAATGGTAATGTCCGTCCGCCTGTCTGTACATTAGAGTTAAATGTGTCGAAAATTATGCATTATTCAAAGAAGGGTGGTATAAACATTTTAATGATCACGTTTAAATTTTCTATTTATTAGTAAGTAAAAAAATTTATTTTTAGAATTATAAGATGTTTTTTGGCTGAATGGTAATATCCGTCCTTCCGTCTATACCATAAGGTCAGTAAAGTGGCAATTGCCAATACGCTCATTGGTGACCGATGGATAGCAGCAGGTGACTATACACCAATGAATCTTTCTGTATAAAATCTGGTTAATTGCCACTAAAAAAACTGCTGGGTACTTATTGCATTTTCAATTTCAATTTAATATTCAACTATATAAAACATAACAGTAAATAAACTTCAATAATTCTATAATCAGTTCTCCTAAATTTCCATTTAAGTATTAATATTTAGTACAATGTTTTTTTGAAATAAAATTTCAAATTTTCAAAACCGGGTTTTTGTGTTAAAAAAAAACAGTTTACTTGACATTCGAAAAATTAACATTTTGAAAAACCGACAGTATTGAAACCGAAAAAAAAAAAAGTTTGGAAAACCGCGTCGATCACCTTAGTGCTTGGAAAGATAAAGAAAATTTGTATGAAAAATGGCAATTTTTGAAGATAACATTTTAACTTTTCTCTCAAGTTTTTCTTAATAAAAACTTTTCTTTACATATTTCAAAAGACAATTTTAAATTTTTTTACTAAGCCATGTGTTTGAAAATGAAAAATTCAAAATTCAAGCGTAAATATCTTTTTAACTGTAAGAGATTTAGATAAATGTAAAAATCTTTGATTTGTAGAAGTTACAATTTTTTTAACTTTTACATACTCGATAGGGTCGACTTTGACACCCTGCAACTTATCCCGTGTTATCACAGGGTAACTTCAAGATGATTTTTCTGAAAGCTTAGGCCCTCCTCCACCACTCTTCCATTTATTTAAATTAGATCCGACCAGTTTTATTACCACAAATTTTACGTTTGTATTTGCAATATTTAATGTTGATTATAAGTTTTTTCTGTTGTTTCTGTGTTGCTATTTTTTATTAATTTTTTTTTTTTAGTTTTGTTAATAATTTCATGTTTTCTGGGTAAATGTTACAAAAACAAAAAAGCACAAAATTTCCAAATTTCGTGTAGTTTTCTCGTGCCGTTTTTCGTTATTATTGTTGTTGTTTTTTTTTTTTTTTTTCATATAAAACGCTATAAAAAAGTTTAAGGCCATGAAATGCTCTTGGCAGTTGTTTTTAAATTAACACAAACTTAAGCACAGTCGAAATACACTTAGTTTTTCAACAGCCATAAACTTACAGTATTAATTTCTTCTTTTTTTTTCGGCAAAAAAAATATTTTTATTATTTGTTGTGTTTTTTTTGATGTACTTAAGCCTCATTTTTAAACAATTGTGAAAAATAATATTTTTTGGTTTTTTTTTTGTTCGTTCTTTTGGTTCTTCATGAGGATTACATGGTGAGAGTGTATAAAATAGCTAAAAGAACAATATAGCCAAATAAACATTTACTCGTTTCTACATTCATTCATTGAATTAAGGCTATTTGGTTGGCATTATGACCATAATATTTAAGTTTGTTATGGTGTTTTGTAAGCCAAGCTGTTGCTACTTTTTTCTTTGAAGGGAATTTTTATTTTATTTTTTTTTCTTTTTATTCTATTTAAAGTAGACTTTATGATTGTTTAAAATAATTTTGTTGTGCTCTTTATTTATATTTTCTTTTGGTTAATTAGAGCCCTTTTTTAGACATTTTCATCCTGTTTCCTTCCCTTTTTTACCCTTGAGTTATTTACCATATTTTTTGTTTTTTTTTTTTTTTGGTGCTAAAGAGTTTTTAATTTATTCATGCGGAAAAAATTAAAAACTTTTGTTTTACATATTGGATGGATTTATTTTTTAATGGTGATTTTGTGATTTTATATTCTTCTCGTTTTTTTTTTTTAATTTTTAATTTGATTTTGTTGATCTAATGGATTTGCATGAAATTAAAATGTTTTATAAGAGAATGAATAATGGCTTTTGGTCTATAATTGAAATATTGTTTGATGTTTTGTTTTATGGCGGTGCGGGTAATTTTTTGTTATAAAAAAGTTTTCGAAATCAGCTACACCAAGGCTGACTGCATAATGTGTATTATAATTTATATTTGAAAAAAATTATGACTTTTGTTAGATAACAAAAACTTCGGCTTGAATATTAAATTTGTTAAGCACAAATAAAATTAATTATGTGAATAAATTGTGCAAAAAAATGTTCAGGTTTTTGTTAAAAAAAAGTAGACAAATTTTCAATTATTTAAACAATTATTAATTACACAGGGCGACAAGGTAAAGGCGGGAGTTCTCAGTAAAATTAGATGCCCTTGATCATGGTCTTTTGAATTAATTTCTCCAGATAAATCTTTATATAGAACATTTGTATCACATATATCGAGAACGATTTATAAAAGGGGTGCTGCGCTACACCTAAAGTTTTGAATTGAAAAATTTTAGTGTAAATAAAGCCAGCAAATCTACCCCGCTTGTGAACAATCTAATTAAAAAATGTATAACGATGGTAACTAATCAAATACTAAATAATTTGTTTTGATACTTGTTTATCAATTGAAGTACAGGAAAAAAACGACAAAAATAATTCAAATATTTTTTTCTTCTAAAATAAAATACTATTACAATTCTCAGTTCTCTTCAACAACAAATTTGAGAAAGACATTTTATTTTTAGTAGAAACTTTGTTTTTTCGTTTTGGAGATTATTTCCGTATTCTCTTTAGCGTTTTGCTAAAGAAAAAAGTGAGACTTTTTTTCATTTTGGCGATTTTTTACGATTAGCGATTTGTCTTTTTCTTTTTTCCGTTTTGGAGTTTTGTTTTCGTTTACGTGATATTTTTCCTTTTTTCGTTTACGATCTTTTTTAATTTTACCTTTTTTTTTTTTTTTTTTTTTAATTTTGCCATTTTTTTTTTATTTAGGAAATTTTTTAATTTGGTCATTTTTTTCGTTTTAACATCTTGGCACTTTTTTCCATTTTGGTAGTTTTTTTATTTCCGTTTTCTTTTCGTTTTTAGCGATTATTTTGTGAATTTTTTATTTTAAAATTGTTTCCTTCTTAACGATTTGAAATATATTTTATGTTTAGTAGAAACTTTAACGTTATATAGGGGGGAAAAAAAACGATACAAATAATTAAAATATTTTTTCTTCTAAAATAAAATACAACAAATTTGAGACATTTTATTTTTAGTAGAAACTTTAACGCTATATATTTTTTCATTTTGGTTTTTTTTTTTTCGTATTGGAGATTTTTTTCGTATTCCCTTTAGCGTTTTGGCAAGACTTATTTTGTGTTCTTTTCATTTTGGCGATTTTTTCGGTTTAGCGATTTGTCTTTTTCATTTTTCCGTTTTGGAGTTTTTTTTTTTTGTCGTTTACGTAATATTTTTCCTTTTTTTCGTTTACGATTTTTTTTTATTTTGCTTTTTTGCCATTTTGGTGTTTTTTTTTATTTCCGTTAGGAAATTTTTTTAATTTTGGCGCTTTCTTTTAATTTTTTCGATTTTAGAGATTATTTTGTGAATTTTTTGATTTTGTCTTTTTAAAGTTTTGGCGATTATTTTATTTTAGCATTTTTTTTCCTTCTTAACGATTTGATTTTTCATTCTGGCAATTTCATTGTATTAACATTTTTTTCCGTTTTAGCGTTTTGTCTTTTTATATTCTGGATTTTTTATATCCACCATCAAAAAGATGGGGGGTATATTGATTTTGTCATTCCGTGTGTAACATGTCGAAGGAATTATTTAAGACCCCACAAAGTATATAATTTCTGGGTCCTGGTTGAATTCTGAGTCGATCTAGCTATGTCCGTCCGTCTGTCCGTCTGTCTGTCCGTTTGTTGAAAGCAGGATAGAGCTCGAACGGGGCAACGTAGGGAGATGAAATTTGGCACAAATATTTATCTTATATAAGGTTTGTTTGGTATTGAAAATGGGCAAAATCGGTTATTAAACAAAAAAGTTATGGGCCAAAAACTAGAAACACAGGGTGTCCGTTTTATACTTTACTGCTGATATTTCTTCAATAAAAGCACGTACGCCAACGAAATTTTGTACGTATACTTGGTGGATCGACATAAACTCGGAAACCGAAAATGGGCGTGGTTCGCCCACTTTACCGCCCACCTCCAATATATGGTGAAAATCAACGAAATTGCGTTCACCTAGTTCAAGGATCAATGTAAAGTCGGAAACAAAAAATGGGCGTGGTTCGCCCACTTTACTACCTACTTTGATGGTGGGTATATAGATTCGGCCGGGCCGAATATATTCGCGCTTGTTCTTTTAGCAAATATTTTTTGTTTTGAAGGTTTTATTCATTTTGCGATTTTGAATTTCGTTTAGTAATTTTTATTTTTCCATTCTGACAATTTCTTTGTGTTTTACGTGTTTTTCATTTAAGCGAATATTTTTCATTTTGGCGATTTTTATTTTCGTTTAACTGTTTTTTATTTGAGCCATTATTTTTTTTTTTTTTTTTTCTTTTTAGTGATTTTTTTGTAAATAATTTCTTTTAATTTTGGTATTTTTTGTTATAGTTTTTTCCTCTTTGGAATTTTTTAATTTTAGCGTTTTTTTATTTCAAGTTTTTTTTTTTTTTTTTTAATTGTCACTATTTTTAGCGAATTTTTATTTTAGTGTTTTTATATTTTATTCTATTTTAATTAAGATTTTTTTATTTTGCCATTTTGGAATTTGGAAACTTGTTGCTTTTGGCGTTTTTTCCGCATTGGCTGTCTGTCTATGTAAACCTTGTGAACAAAGTACAGGTTGCAATTTTAAAGATGACTTTATGAAATTTGACAGGAAAAATTATTTTGGCACAGGGACGAAGCCCATACAAATGACCTCCCTGAATAGGGGTTTGGCAATCAAGAATGACAATAATATAGCAAATTCTTTATGCCATATTTCATACAGTTCAGTCCATAATTGGCCATAGCTCCCATATAAACCCCTCTTCCGAAAACCAATTTAACGTGAATAAATCCCATGCTAATGTTAGTTTCAAGTTAATATTCGACACAAATAAGTTCTAAAAAAAAAAGAACGAAAGAAGTATCGGTCCATAATTTGCCATAGCTCCTATATAAGTCCCACTTTCGGGAATCACTGTAAAGTGCATAAATTCAAATAATTTTATTTTACACGTATCGCTCCAAAATTGACCACAGGTCTTATATAAGTCCTCTCCCTGAGATATGTTGTAATATGAAGTGCAAGTTTATTTAACATGTATTGTTGTTTAATTAATAAATTAATAGAGTCATTCCATTTAAAACCAACACGAAAAATTCCAATTTTTGACTTTTGAAAGTGCAAAGTAGCTCAAAATATGTACAAAGTTGCATACACAAAATTACAAATATCTTTCGAATTATTTATTATATAAAATTTATTGAAATGTTATATTAAAGGTATCAAAATTACCTTTAATATGACATATAACATGACTTTTTTCTCAACATCAAAATGTTCCATATCTCGCGACTTTTTGTTCGCGGGTAAATATCTCGAAAAGTAGCCTTTTTAAAAATTTTTTAAAAATATATGTTAATGATGAAAATGTCTATTAAATAATAAATACGAAATATTTGTTGCTATTTGTATTGTTTTAGTCTTAGTTTTGACAAGAATAATAATTGTACCAAATATTATCAAATTCGGAAGAGGTGAGAAAATCAGCTGGTTGGTTTTAAATGGAATGACTCAATATTAAATTGAATATGCTACATAATTTTTATTACCTCCTTCCCTAAGTTCTTTATACTTATATTGTAAATAAACGCACTTTGTTTTTATTCCATTTCATTGTATCTATTTATAAAAGTTGTATTGAAAAGTTTTCCATAAAAACAACTATAAGAAATTGATGTTTTTATACCCTAATTAAATTCAAATTAAACTAGATAAGAAAAATAAAAAAATTGTGTTATAAAGAAAAACTGAATACATATGAAAATAGTTTTTTTTTGCGATATTCACACTTGAATAGTTTAATTGATTGCTTTAGTCCTTGATATTTCTTTTTTTCTTACTTTCATTTAATGCTTATTCATCAGTTTAAGCTATAACCTAAAAAAGTAAATATATTTCAATTTGTCAATCTATATGAGACACATAAAGAAATTTTAGTTATACAATTAATAATTATTTAAAAATATTAAAACAAATTTCATAAAATTTTGAAGTCATTATCAGCTTTCTGATAATGACTTCAAAATTGCTTTATCAGAAGAGGAGTTATTTTTTTTTTCTTTGTATATTAAAATCTCTTTGCAGGGCTCTTACATTTCTACTTAAACTGTTACTCATAAATATTTTCCCAATTTATGTTTTAGCCAAAAAAAAGTATAGTTTTTATGTGTTGTTTCCTTTCCAAGCATCAATTTTCGCTTAATCATTATTTTGATCATCATCATTGTCTTTATCGTCGTCTTCTCAACGTTGTCATATAAACACTAAATTTTCCTCATAAAATCGTTAGAAAATAAAAAAAGTAGAAAAAAAAAAAAGCACTAAAGTCAAAAAATCATAATCATCGAATGAGAAACGTCAAGAGGAAAATAAATGATTAATGGAAATGTTTTTGTTTACACATTTAGAAAAAAAGCAGAAAACAAAAAATTTAAGGGAATAAGTTATATTAAAAGTTAAAGAGAATACTATTTTAATAATTGAAGCAAACAATTTTGATTTCAATATTTAATAAGACTCTTAAAAAGTATAAGGATAAACATTTTTTGGATATAGAAAGATGGGCGTATCGAAATTTTTTAGACCAACTGTTTGTTGAAATCTACTTTTTAAGGAATTCGAAAGAAAACAAATTAAAAATAGCATACAAGCTTATCAGAAATATTCTTTTAAAAATTACAAAAATCGGTTTGTGAATGAAAGTTAATAGAGAAAAACAGAAATCGTACTGGTATCAGTTTAAAAACACAAATATCTTATCGCTTTTAGGTAAAAATAGATTTTGTTGGATTGTACTGTTGTTTGTAACGCACAGAAATTCCACCCTAAAGTGTACCGTTTGACTCAGAATCACTTTGCTCTTCATAGCTTGAGATTGATTTAACGAAAACCCACCTGTAATGTTTTGACGCAATGATTACAATGACATCCTTTTCCGTCTTACCACGTAAGTCACAAAGCTAGTCGCATATACATATGACGTTATGCTTCTTGTTAGAGAAAAATTTCTTCACACGTTAAGTGATGAAATCTGAATTAAGGAACCTTTGGTAAAAGATGGAGTCTCAAACCTTATATTCCGAAAGCTGCTCATATAACCAACGAAAGTTTTTTTTTTTTTTTTTTAAGTTCCCATACATAAAATACGACATAGTTGGGGGTAGTGCATTAATTTTGCAGTTTCCACTAACACTTAGTGATAGTGCAACATTTTTAACTACAATCTTTACTTTTTAGTGGTGAGTTGAAAAATATCAGCCTCACTCAGCATAGTGGTAGTGAAAAAATATTTTTTTCCACTAAAATTAATTAGTGATAGTTAAAATTTGTTCAGCTCAAGCCCAGTGCAAAATTTTTTTTTCTTCACTAAATACTTTAGTGCAAAAAACAACCCTTCACTAATGTTAGTGGAACTTAGAAATTCTTCACTAAATTGAAAGATGACCTAATGTTTTTTTAACTTTCTTCTCTAAATACAAAATTAAGACTTTCACAAACCAATTTGAAATTTAAATTGTATTTTAAAACATATATTGTTTACAAATATAGTCTCTTAAATATTCCAATTTCCGAAAATGCCTTCGTAATGGATATGTTTTTCGGCAACATTTTATCTCTCTAACTTTAGGCGTTCCGCCTGTGGAATGATGAATTAGTCAGTAACGTAACTCGTTTATATATGGATGTCTCAATATACCCAAATACTTTTATAAAATTTCCAAAACTGACTAAAAGAAATTCTAAATTATGTATTGTTGTTTTAAAACGATTATAAATTTGATAATTACCATCATAGGTCTTTAAGATTAATTCAATAAGTTATGATTGATTGGAAAAATGTCATGTTTATGTTTAGTGAAAAAAATTAAAAAATCATATTTATGTTTAGTGAAAATTAATTATTTGCAGCTTATGTATAGTGACTGTTCAGATTTTGCACTAATGAGTGTAGTGCAAATTTTTTCACTACCACTAAATTTAGTTATAGTGAAAAAATTGCAATATCACTAAAATTTTTTAGTGGTAGTGAAGAAATGTTTCACTACAACTATAGTGGTGGCAAATAGTGAAAATTAAATTTTTTTTACTATAGTGCGATTTAGTGAAAAGCTGAATGCACTCACAATTTAGTGCACTACCCCCAACTCTGAAATACGGCTTTTCGGAGAAAATTAAATTTGTTATGTTCAATAGATAGCTGAGAGTGAAGACTAGCTCATTTGGGTTCTTATTTAAAGGCCCATGGTGTTATCCTGAACGATTATGTTGAAGAACTTTACATGTCTAAATCAAGTTTCGAATTGAACCAACCCGACGCACAGTGCACCAGAGAGATTTTTGGCAATAAGTCGTTTTTAAAAATTTGAAAATAACGAATATGGCAAATTATTAGGAACATTTAAAAGCATGTTTTCCGAATTTTTGTTTGTTATCAATCTACATCATTTCCTTCTGTATCGATCCAAAGTTAAAAAAGTTGTTAGAAATTAATTTTATTGAAAGGCCATTTTTTTTTTTGGTTTTTACTACATATTTTTATGACAAAAGCTGAAATTTTTTTTCGCATCAATTAACATCTAAATCGGCAATTATAAAAAAAAATAATCCGAATTTAAATTATTTATAGTATATTTTTTTCAAATTTAAATCAAATAAGTTAAAATTTTTTTGATATTAACCTTCTTCCAAAGAAATCCAAACAAATCCTCAGTCCGATAAAAGCAATTTTTTTCTACTTTTGTATCTAATAGAATGTTAGTTTTTGAAAAAAGTTGCTCCAAATGATAAATGATCATATCGCACCAATTTATAATAGTGTTCCTAAATATCAAAATAACATAAATTTTAAGAAAAGATTTAGATATTTTTTCAAATAAATAATTATCAAGTGTATTTACACAAAAATGGATACATTCGATATAATTATAGATGCAGTTAATTTTCTATCTCTATTTAAAAGAAGAAAAACAGTATGGAAATTGCTCGTGCTCGCCAATTATTTCAACTCGCTCCCATACAAATACCCCACGAATAGGGTTTTAACGCTTAGAAATTTCTTATTTATATCACTATTACAATAAAATTCAGTACAAATAAGTTTAATACATTATTAAATCAGAGTAAGATCAGAGAAAGATCGGTCCACAATTAGGCATAGCATAAGATAATTTTAAGAAAAAACAGACAAATGCGTTTTATAGCAGAATTAATGTTATTGAAAATATTAAAAATGAATGCAATTTTTATAGTGAACGAAAAAATAATGCAGAAAATCTGGAAATTCGATTTATTTCATTTAAGATATATTTTAGGCAACTAACATACCCAAACTTACGAGAAATTTAGTAAAAATATTTTTATTACTGTTTTAATGGCTGCAGTTTTTTAAAATCTTCATTTTGAACTTCCTGTGATTCCTCTGGTAGTGTAATGTATTGCGGTTTTTGCATAATTTCAACTGGTTTATTTTAATATACAATTAAATATTTTTCATTTAGGCAAATATTGGTAAAATGTTTTTCTTTATTACACAAGCTAAAATCTTATGTTTTATCACTATATAAAAGGTTTTACCCAATTGTACCCAATAACTCTTTAAAACTCTACATATATCTCGAAAATATCCCATTTTTAGGGTAATTTTTGCAAAATTATTAAAAATAATTATACAACATATATCGGAATAGATTTTATTTTAGAATATAGTCCATTATCTGAACTTAATCCACCTGTTTAAAAAAAAACAATGATCGTTTTATAAAAACTAACAAAAATCCCACTTGCAATTTTGAAATTTTTACTTTTTGCTACTATAATATTATTTATGAAAAATTATTGGACTTTGAGAGAGTGTATCAAAAAAAGTAAACAACATAGAACAATAAATTTTACAGATTATAATAATTCAGTTTGTTTTCTATTACCTATTACGATATAAAATTATTGCAATATCCAATTTATTTTTTGAATTAATTCTCGTTTTGAGTACTGCTCAACCCAACGTGCGACGTATGTATAAATTGGTTGAATTAATTTGAAATGTATGGAAGAGTTGCAGAGGACGACCTAAGCTTTAAGAAAAATCGTCTTGCAGTCACCCTGCGATATCACAAGATAAGCTACAGGGTGTCAAAATTGACTACCTCGAGTTTTAAAAAATCGTAATTTATACAAATGAAGTTCGATTTTAAAGATTTTTATATTTCTGCAAAGTTCTTGTCAAGATAAAAAAAACGCTTACTCACCCAAGTTATCTCTTACAGTTAAAAAGATATTTACACTTGAATTTTTAATTTTTGATTTTTTGCCTCGACTTTCTTTCGTTTTTCGGGAATATGTCCTAAGGTATATAAAGTAAACATTTTTTAAAAATATTTTTTGTAATTTGCTATATATTTCAAAATGACATGCTGAAAGAATTTTTGGATTATCTCAATGCATCTAGACGTGAAAAATATTAAAATTCAGCACTCTGAAATTGGTATGAAAAATGGCTATTTTTTTTACAAAAATATAGTTCAATTCTTTCACTTTTTTCTCAAAAAAATGTTTTCTTTATATATTTCAAAAGACAAGGCTTCATAAATGGCCAATGTAGAAATTTTGAACTGATTTAGGCTTGCACCCTATATCAGGCATTTGTCGAAAATGGTAAATTTTGGAAAAAGTTGAATTTTTTATCGTTTAATAAAAAAAATGTCACGCGAGTTTTTTTAAATTTTTTGACGATATTTCATCAAAAAATAGATTTAAAACGATTTGACATTAAATTGCTTCCCGCCCAGCCAAAAACTAATGCAGGAGAGCAGATTTCATGATAAAAGTCAATGTTTTAAAAGACTTTTTTTAATTGCATAAAAGAGCATATTAGCATAATATTTTTGCCTTTATTTCTTATGTGGTGTATAAAATATATATCAATCTTTCACTCGTGCAAAAATCATTAGAAAAACTTTACAAATAAATTTTTGGCAAATTTTCAATTTAATCCGAGCAGTAGTTTAGGAGATACAGATTTATTACCAAAAAATTTGCGTTTGAACCCACTGTGCTTCGTCTTACAAACTGGTCTGGAAAAACCAATTGCAGATTTAAATGTTGTTTTCATATAGTTATAATTGAGCTAGAGACTTGAAATTTCAGGTACCTTCCTACAATTTTGTTTTCTAACGATCTGTAAAAAAAAAACAGATAAAACTAACACAAGTATAGTTATGAGGATAAATTGGTGTACATTTGTAACAATTATGGTCTGGCTGGACCACATATATTTTGTATTGAAAATTATATATTTTGACGATGTTATTCATTCTTTGTTATTGTATTTTATTACCATCTTCTTAACTGAGCTCTCATCAATTTACACATGTTATTTTATTTCCACATATTCGTTTATATTTTGTATTATGAGAGTTATACCGATAAAACCTCAAATGTTTGAAAAGGAAAACTCTATGTGTTTTTGTAGACTTAAAACAAGGAGAAGAACATGAAGTGTATCGATAAAAAAAAGGTTATATCTTGCAAAATTAGGCAGTAGTGATGCTATAATATAGTTATACAAATGGAATAATATAAAAGAAAAAAAATCACCAAAATTTCCATTGAAATATATAAAATTACAGAACTGGTCTGGCCAGACCATATTTGTTAAGAAGGTGACAATTGAAACATTTGTATGACGAAGGGTTAATATCACAAAGATCCGATAATATATGTACAAACGGACCACCGAAGCTTTCAGTCCTGATTCTATTTCACTGTTTCCTTCTCATTCTCATTTTAATAACTTCTATAATAGTCGTTAAAATTGTGCGTGCGCACCAGAAACTCAGTGCTCAGTATTAACGGCTTCAAAGTATGTACCCTATATTAAATTCAATCGCTCTTGACCATATTTTCCTCGAGATAGATTATGTTAATTAAAATTGGTTTTTGGATAAACTATAATTATTTTATCTATAATAGAATGTTTGTTAGTTAAGATATCTTAACGTAATTTTCGCTGATTGTAGTCTTTATCGTATAAAGTGGAGAAGTGCAAAAAAACTGTAAGATTTTTGAAAAAGGAATCGCAGAATTCCACATTTTCCCATCGTCCTGGTGATTACGATTGAAAACTTTTAAAAACATATTCCTTAACTGCATTCTGTTTGCAGATTCCTGCTTTGAGATTTTGGAAAATATAGACTAAAATCAAAAGTTTCATATAAAATAGGCTAAATTCGAGAGTGTGTGTACCAAGACCACTTGGCTTATTGGGCTTGTTTTTTATTTTAAAATGTGAAGATACCTTTCAGACAAGTATAAAATTATTATATGTTGTTTAAAAAAATTACACTTTGGAGAAAAAAATCATAATTTTTGCAATTTTCAAATTCAAAATCTTTTATTTTTGGACTCGGTAAATATATCAACTTTAATTTTTTTTATTCAAAAGATTATTTTGTTCTTTAATTAGTTAAAAGAAAAACTAATAAAATCGGTCGGCAATACTGGGATATACATATATGAAAAAATGTACCTTGAAATTGAAGTAGTTAAAATTTCAAGAAATAAAAATATTTGAAATAGGATAAGAAAAAAAAAAAAAAAAAAAATAATAATAAAATTACAAATGTTTAAAAATTTTCTATGTCAGAGGTGCTCTACTTTGAGCCCCCATATCACCGCTCCTGAGTGGTATGTGGGGTCCTCCTTCCAAACTTAAAATTGTACACTCCTCTGCTATGTATATGTGAAATTTTGTATAAATCATTCTATCCGATTAGAAGTTACAGATTTATTTCCAAAAAATTGATTCTGCTCCCCCTGTGCAATACATGGTGCAACCTCAATAATTTTCTATATAACCTTAATACGTACTGGATTGACTGAGCAGTCCAGTCCCGTATAATCAGTGTTGGTCTAATTATATTTACATGGACCATCTAAACGTATGATTAATATTTATATATCTATTAAATATAACAAAAATATTTAGTAAAAACTAATAAGTTCATTTAATATTGTGCTATTAAGCGATCAATGACTTTTTTTTCGAATATTTTCTTTGTTTTTATCTTTATCAACTTTTAACTTTTCCAAAGAAATTAATGAACAATTAACAATTCAATTGTGTATTAAATAAAAATTCCTCTTTGCCATGAAAAATAATGTAGTTAACGTTACATTTATTTGTATGTGTACAACCTTAGTGTGACGATAATAATGATTGTAATAAAAACACCATACATACATACACATATCACTCTTTATTTACTTACATTTAATAGCTTCTTTCTATTGCTGTTATAATCATTATTCTCTTTGTAATGAGAATTATATGAAAGAAAACACAACATAAACGGAAACAAAAGCCAATATAAATAATAAATATTGTTGTTATTCAGTAGGGATATATACTAACGTTTATATGGTTGTGTGTATTTGTGTGTGTGTGTTTATGTTATACAAAAGAGAGGGCAAGTGTTAACATTCACATAACAAAGAAATTTAACTCTATACAAATGTGAGTGTGTGAAAATATTTACAAAAATACATTAAATAGACGATAGATAACAAAATATTTTATGTTCATATACATACATACATACATACATACATACATATATATAAAAATCCTGGTAAAGAACATTAACTGTTATAAATCCTTACAATAACAAAAAGAAAGCAACTAACCAAACAACTACAATAAATAATCACATGATAGATTGTTATGAAATTCTTATACTTTCACACATATTTAAGTAGCTATGAATGGAAAACACGTGCATTTAAGAATATATATTTCTGAGTATAAAGAAAAAAATTGTTATGGTAAATATAATTTTTTTGACTTGTAAAAGTACCAAGTTTAGGCAAAAAGCTTTTAAGTGTGATCTTCAATATATATAGAAAATATTTAGATAAAAGTAAAAATGTCCACATACTACTATGTATATGAAAATAAGACATGATTTTTTTTTATTATTATTTTTATTAAAAACAGTAGAAGTTTCATATATTTACTAACGTACTTGTTAAAGTTCCAATCATACCAAATAACTGTCCAATAATAGTAAACTGTTCAATCCTAACTAAACCTATTTGCTATAAATAATAGATTCTTATATGTGACTATTTTTCGGTCCAAGTATTCATTTTAGTACTGCTTATACTAAATGTATAGTTATAATGTAACTAAATGACTTAAAATGCTTGTATTTGGTTTATTATATTTATTGTTGTATTTATAATATTAATCGATAATAAATTTACACTTTACCAACCTCGTACACTTTAAATACACTTATAAATAAGACACATACATTCATATACACATTATGTGCCTCTTCAAAGGACACAAACAATGTTTATAAATGTTTCTCTTTCGAATGTATTTAAATTATTTGAATGTATCACATGAAAAAAATATATATTTATATGAAAACATTTATTATGGAATGGAATGAAAATTTTAGAAAATTGCAATAAATTTTATGTGAATTATGTGTCTTAAAATTTACAAAATTATTTATTTGTTCAAATAATCTTAGAGTAAAAGACATTGTAAGTAATATTTTATATAAATATTAGTTGTCTTAAGAACAGAATCATTTTGTAATATTTTTGTAAATATATTTAAAATGGTTGTAAATTTATATTTATATAAATAGTTTAAACATAATGGATTATTTAAGTAATTTTGTTAAGTATTCAAAGAATTTAAGATAAATATCAATATAAATTTTTATAAAAAGAGCAGCAAAAATACAGATTATTGGAAATATTTGAATTTTTTGTTACACAGAAGAATAAACTATAGATTGAACTATCGATTAGACTATAAACTACGCTATAGAATAGACTGTAGACTTGAATTTTAACTACATTATATATTACGTTATAGACTATGTTTTATACTAGACTATAGTCTATGCTTTAGACTACATAAAACTCTAAACAATAGAAGAGCGACTGTAAGACATACTACAAAAGAGTCTTAGGACTAGAATAAAGTTTACTCGATATTAAAAACTATAGATTACATGACAGCCAAGACTATAAACTACGCTGTATAGCAGTTAAGACTACTAACTACGCTATAGTTGTGACTATAGAGGTCAATGTTATAGACTATGTTAGTTAAGACTATAGTCAAGACTACATACTCCGCTAATGGCAAGACTATAGACTACAGTTTAGTATACTCTATAGTCTACTATAGACTACGCTATAGTCTACTATAGTCGCTATAGCCAAGACTATAGACTACGCTGTAGTCAAGACTATATACTACGATAATAGTGTAGACTGTAAATTACGCTATAGATAACACTGTAGATTACGCTATAGACAAGACTAAGGATTAGGCTATCGTCAAGACTTTAGATTACGTTATAGTCAAGACTATAATTACGCTATATTTAAGAATATAGACTATGCTATAGTCAAGACTACATATTACAATATAGTGTAGACTATAAATAATGCTACATTCAAGACTAGATTATTATAGTCAAGACTATAGATTTCGTAATAGTTGAGACTATATTATACGCTAAACTTAAGACTATGGACTATACAAGACCACGCTATGTACAAGACTGTAGGCTACGATATAGTCGAGACTATAGACTACGATATATTCAAGACTATAGACTACGCTATAGTCAAGACTACAGATTACAATGTAGTGTAAACTATAAATTACCCTATAGTTAAGACTATACACTACAGTATAGCGATGACTATAGACTACGCTTTGAACAAGAATATAGACTACGATATAGCTATATTTAAGACTATGGACTATACAAGACTACGCTATGTACAATTCTATAGGCTACGATATAGTCGATACTATATAGTCAAGGCTATAGACTACTCTATAGTCAAGACTATAGTCAAGACTATAGACATTGTTATAGTCAAGACTATAGAATACGCTATAGTCAATATTATAGACATCGTTATAGTCAAGACTATAAAATACGCTATAGTCAACACTATAGACAACGTTATAGTCAACACTATAGAATACGCTATAGTCAATACTATAGACTACGCTATAATCAAGACTATAGACTACGCTATAGTCGACATTATAGAATACACTATACTCTAGACTATAGATTACGATATAGTGCTGATTATAAACTACGCTATAGTTAAGACTATAGACTACGGTATATCGATGACTATAGACTACGCTTTGAACAAAAATATATACTACGGTATAGCGATGACTATAGCCTATGACAACTATAGACACCGTTATAGTCAAGACTATAAAATACGCTATTGTCAATACTGTAGACTACGCTATAGTCAATACTGTAGACTACGCTATAGTCAATACTATAGACTACGCTATAGTCAAGACTATATTCAAGACTATAGTCAACACTATAGACAACGTTATATTCAAGACTATAGAATACGCTATACTCTAGACTATAAATCTGCACTATGATTATAAATTACGCTATAGTTAAGACTATAGACAACGTTATATCGATGACTATAGACTACGCTTTGAACAACAATATATACTACGGTATAGCGATGACTATAGACTACGCTATAGTCAAGACTATAGTCAACACTATAGACTACGCTATAGTCTAGAGTATGCTATAGTAATACCATTATTCAAGATTATAGACGTTAAGGATTATAGATTACAATATAGTATAGACTACAAATTACGCTATAGTTAAGACTATAGACTACGGTATAGCGATGATTATAGTCTACGCTTTGAACAAGAATATAGATTACAGTATAGCTATGACTGTAGACTACGCTATAGTCAAGACTATAGACAACGTTATAGTCAAGACGTTGTCGTCAATAGACAATGCTATAGTCAAGACTATAGATTACGATATAGTGTAGACTAACATGACTATAACGTAGCCTATAGTTTTAACTATAGATTCCGCTATAGTCAAGATTATAGACTACATTATTATAGATGACCAGTTTAGATAAGGCTATAGTGTAATGTATAAGCTATAATATAGAGAAAACAATGACTGGACTATAGATTGGAGTATAAAATAGACTATAGACGTAACTATTGACTACACTTTATACTAAAACATTTATTAAACTAAGCTGTAGACGAAAGTGTATACGAGAATATAGCAGAGATTATAGACCAAACAATAAATAAGACTGTAGATAAGACTATTTGAGATTTTCTTGAAATGATTTTTTTTGCAAAACATGTATTTGTTTTAAGAGTCCTCTTTAACCTCAATATATTTTTTATTATAACTTTCAAAAATTTTCAAAATATATTGAATATATTGTTCTGAACATTTGTGCTGAACCTAAAAACCAGACATGTGAATAACGTCGATATATTAACTTATAATTATGTTTATTTCTTTTACTAAATATCTTTTTGAGTTGCTATAGTTTTTACGTTTAGCATTTTGTTTATTTTTCTGTTTTTGGTTTCACTTACCTCTTCGTATATAAATTGATCAATTTCCTCCAATGGTCGACCATACATATTTTCCGGAAATGGTTCGAATTTCTTTGGCAAAACATCACCATCCACGACAGTAGCTTTATTGCGAGGATGAAAGCCATACTCACGTACCAATTGTATATGACGATTTTCATGTTTAATTTGTGATTTTTGAGTGTAGGCAACAACTTGTTGTTTGGCAACTGAAATGGAAAAAGAAAAACCAAAAGGCATATAATAAAATTGCTGCTTGGGGGAGATTATACAACAGGCAAAAGTGCCCATGGCATTCAGGAACCGAGTGTTTTTTTGGCATTTTCACCTACACAACACGAATATTAACGAAGATAAACAATTGAGTATAAATATAAACAAAAACTCATTTAGTTGTGTTCTAGCTTTCAACAAAGTAAGTCTCATAACAAAGAGCGCAAGAAAAAATTATAATTTGTTTGTGTGCTAGATATAACAAACACATTCGCAACAAAGAGCTTAAACAAATAAAATACACAAACACATTCAAATTTTAATGTCCCTCTTTTTGCCTTTCGCTGGTATACAAGGAGAGAAATGTAAACAGTAAATATATATAAATTAAACTTAAGGCGATTAAATATGTATAATTCAGATTCAAGGTCATATGTAAAGAATTTTTATGTTAACCAAGTATTTTTCTTTTGTAATGAAGTAATAAAAATATATAAAAATTTTATTCATTTATTTATTTTTATTTTCTTTTTCCTTTTCAATATTTCATTTACTGCTTGTAGTATTTTCTTTAACTGATTATCCTTAATATCAATTTATTTTCATTTTGAAATGTAGTATGTAAATGTTTTATTTAATTCTCTTTTGTCTATTTATTTTCCAAACATATGTAAAATATTTATTTATAATTGTATTTTATTATTTATATGGTTTTCAATCATAAACTAATTGCTATTAAAATCAACCTTTCATGTAAAATGTTGGTTTATATGATTGTTTTAGATGATGATGTTGAATAGGATATGAAAATAATCTATTCAAATTTCCTAAATATTAACATCCGTATAAACTGGCAATAACAACAATAATAATAACACTAATGGTTTCCTTTCACATATTTATGTATGACCTTAGTTTCTCTGTGTTTGTCTGTCGGTTGTTCTGTGTGTTTGTGTTTGTATTTCTATAGAAATACATATTATGGCAAAATGATAAATTAGTAAATTACAAAATAATTATTAATGAATATATTTCGAAACAATTGAATTGAATTTAAAAATATTTAAATTATCTATAAAATAAGAATGATAAATTTAAGGAATTTTTATACAGAAGGTAATGAAAGTTAAGGTAACAAATAATTTTAAAATAAATTTTTTTCTTTGAAGAAATAATATACAGTATTATAATATACAGTTCAGACTTAAAATTAGTCCAGACTATAGACAATATAGTTCAGACCATAGACAAGGCTATATTCTGGACTATAGTCAAGACCATAGCCTAAACTATAACCCGTCTATAGACCAAACTATAGTCCTGATTATATACTAAACTATAAAATATGAACTAGTCAATAGCTAATTTTTACATTAGACTCTAGACTACAATATGAACTATAAATCCAGCCTTTAGATTATACAATAAACTAGACTACTTAATAACATGATAATAGTTTGCAGACTAAATTATAGCCCAGACTATAAACTAAACTATATTCCAGAATATATAGACAATAATCCGAACTATAGACTACAATATAGTCCAGGCTATGTACTTGTCTATAGTCTAGACTATAGATTAATCTTTAGTCTAGAATATAATTTACTTTATAGATTCGAATAAAATTATAATAAATTGTTTTTTCTTTTTTGCTTTTATTTACTTACAGATTAGATTAAACTCCTCTTAAGCACTCTTAAACCCCCACTCCCTTTTACTGAAACCAGACCAAGAAAAGTAACTTTAACTAAAAAGGAAAAGAAACAAAAAATCAGAACGGAAAACCACGAAGAAAAAACCAAAATGTCGAAGGTACCATTTCCTCAAATGAAAAAACAGGAACCGGAAATTCCTCAATTTAATTCCATGATAATACAGCTGAAACAAGCCTCCGCCGGTGCAGCGTCAGGTTTTATAACACGATTCCTAACACAACCATTCGATGTCTTGAAAATACGTTTTCAATTGCAAGTAGAACCGGTGCGTAAACATACGCCTCTATTTACGAATGGTGCACAAAAAACGCCTCCTACCTCCAAGTACACATCAATGATGCAGGCCTCACGCTTAATTTACAAAGAAGAGGGTATAGGGGGTTTTTGGAAGGGTCACAATGCTGGACAATTGTTGACCATTACATATACGGTCTTTCAATTTTGGTCATACGAACAAATCGATTTGGAACTTCGACACTATGAATATTTGCACGAGCATAGAAACTTGAGAAAATTTCTTAGTGGTGGTTTGGCTGGCTGTGTGGGCACTACCATTTCCATGCCTTTCGATGTTATTCGGACTCGTGTTATCGGCCAGGATCCTCATCACAAGGATACAAGTATTTTCAGATTAGTTCCCTCCATCATTGAAAAAGAAGGTTTCTATGGCATTTTTCGTGGTTTGGGTACCACTCTCATACAAATCGCTCCCCTCATCGGTTTCAATTTTATGTTCTATCATCAACTAAATGATTTTTACAAAAATGTTGTAAGTCCTGATCATCATCAACCGCCCGTATTGTGGGGCTTGGTCAATGGCTGTATGGCTGGTGTTATTTCCAAAGTGGTTGTTTATCCTTTGGATTTCATTAAGAAACGTTTACAACTGCAGGGTTTCCAGGAAGCACGTAAAACTTTTGGACGCAATCAGAAATGTTCGAATATTAAGGAGTGTGTTCGGGTAACATTGAAGGAGGAAGGTGTTATGGGTTTCTACAAGGGCATGTATCCAACGCTGTTTAAGAGTGGCTTGACGACTGCTTTATACTTTAGTTTCTATGATATTTTCAAAGAGCTGTGGGTGCCCGAAGTCAGCGAAGATTAAAAGGACTGGTGGACAAAATAGATTTAAGAAAAATATTCTTGATAATTGAAAGAAAAACTTAAATATCGAATGATGCTCAAATACTATTCAAATATAAAAAAACCATGATTAAGAAATAAAATATTTAATTATATGTACCTATAAAAAGAAAAAAATGTGTAATTTATTCTTGAGGAAAATTTTAATCTTTTAATTTAAAAACATTCATTTTAAAATTTACCAGCTGTCGTTTTGTGAGCAAATTAAAACAATAACTTTTAAATGACAAAGTGTTACTTATATTTGTCATCCTTTATTATCTACCACAATAAATTTATTTCATATAAATCTCCCTATGCAACCAATAATCTTCCTGTCAAATGTGATTAGTTGAAAGACAATTTCTCTTTTAGTTTATTCGTTCGAGTTTATAAGCCATCGAAATTTCATAATTTAAGTTTCTCTCCAATCATGCTTAAAATTTCTTCTGTGGCAATAAACATTTTACGTTTGTAATAACATTAACTCAATAATGGTAATGGTTATATTCCATTTGGTGGCTAGAGAACTACCTCCCCTCACCCTTATTTTTAAACCACCTTTGGTAAAGTAAACTAAAAGTGAACTAAATGTTTTAACAACCTTGTGTCATCTTCTTTGTTGCTTTCTTTTTTACACGTTATGATATAATGTTAGTTGTTGAAACTTTAAAACAACAAAGTTTTATTTTTTTGCTGTTGTTGTTGTTGTTTTAGTTCTAAATGTTACAGTTATTTGCTATCAAGCCATTGGAAGCGCATTGCGTGTCACGCGGTGATGGCAAATTCTTTAAATAGGGACGTTTTTAGGACTTTAAAGTATTCTTTAAAATAAAATTTTTCCTTAAAAGAAGTTTTTCCAACTAAACTAGATTTTACACCACAAAAAAAAAAAAAAAAAAAAAAAATCAATTAAAAGGAGGTTTTTTTTTCTTTAAACGAGATTTTCTCTAAAAGAAAAATATGATGAAGAAAATTATTTTACCACATAAGTAGCTAGTTTTTCACCACCAAGCAAAAGAGATTACACGTCTAGACACTAATTTCCATTAAAAAAGTTATTCATCTCAAATCCAGAATTTCACTACAAAGGTTTTCACTGCAATGTTAGTTTTTCTTCACGTGAAATCCAATTTTTCACTTCGTTAATTTTTTTTTTTTTAACGAAGCTTTCACAGCAAATTTAGTTCTTTAACACAATATACATGTTTCACCACAAAACCGGTTTTCATTTGAAAATAATTTTCCGCAACAAAATTGTTTTTCCACCATAAAAAGGTTTGTTTGGTATTAAATTTTAGCAAAATCGGTTAATAAAAAAAGTTATGGTCAAAATACTAGAAACACAGGTTTCCATTGTAGCTTCATTTCTTACTTTTCTGCTGATATCTCTTAAACAAAAGCATGTACTATAACGAAATTTTGTATAAATAGTTCAAGGGCCGATATAAACTTGGAAACTAAAAATTGAGAAACGTTTTTTGTCGTTTTCACTTTACCGCCCACCTCCCATATAAGGTGAAACGTCAACGAAATTTTGTACAAATAGTTCAAGGACCAATGTAAACTAGGCAACTAAAAATGGGCGTGGTCCACCCACTTTAACGCCCACTTCCCATATAACGTAAAATTTGAAAAAGTTGATGGTGGGTATACAGATTCGGCCGAACCGAATATAACATTCGCGCTTGTTTTACCTTAAAATTAGATTTTCACCACAAAATTAATTTTCACAACAAAACTAGATTTTCACCACAAAATTACCTTTTCTTCACAAAACTAATTTTTCACCATAAAACTAGTTTTTCACCATAATTCTTATTTTTCACCAGGGATGGAAAATTAAAATATTTTTGGGTATCAAAATAAATTTTAAACAGTATTTTTTTTTAACTATCAGAGTATTCAAAATTAAATTTTTGATAGTTGTTTATTATTTATTATATATTTAAATAAAAAATGTACATTTCTTTTTACAAAATAAACATGATTTTACCAAAATGTTAAAAAAAAAACAAAATTCCGTAAATTAAATCCGACAGCTGTTTGTTTCCAATAGAAAAACCGATAAAGTTTGTTTTCTGTGACACCTAAAACCGACACTAATATTGATTCGAACATAAAACCGATAATATTGGAATTCATGACACCAAAGTAATTTTTTTGTCGTTTTAAAATCTAATTCCTACAAAAATTGGATGACATGACAGCCCTGATTAAATGGTTTTATTCAGATTAAATATTATAGTTATTTAAATAAATTTAAGGAGAAAAAGAGTCCAAGATCAGTTCCTTAAAATCGAACACTTCTGCTTTAGTTCTGATAAAATATAATCTATTACCTGATTTTAAAATTTGGAACATTTTCAGTTCAATTTGATTTACAGAGCATAGAAACTTGTAGTTTTTAGTAATGATTGTATATGTATTTAAGAGTTTACAATTTTATAAACCTATAGCTCAAATGTTTCTATAATATAGTTAATTTGCCCTATAAACTTATTAAAATTGTCCTAATTCCGTATCTAAGTTTTTGGGAACTCGAAGCCCCAGCAATTAGTCGAAGATAATGTTCATTAATTATCATTCTTACTTCTGAACATCAATTGTAAATATGTATACAGAGAAAACAGGGTTGTTTTCACAACCAAATTTTTTGGTAATCGAATTTGGGTGGTTCCAAGAACTATCTCATAATTCGATTGCAATAACCGAAGAAAAAAATACATGATAATTTATGTATATGATAGAACACTTACCTCCTCTGATATAATGTATTCATTCCATATGTGTATTTTTTACACCCTACATGTTTGTAACACCCAAAAATATTGGTCTAAGACCCACCTTAATTTATACCAATCGGCTTAGAATCACTTTCTAAGTCGATTTAACGATGTCCGTCCGTCCGTCCGTCCATGTAAACCTTGTAATCGGTCCATTATTTCACCTAGCCCCCATACAAATGTCCTCCAGGAAAAGGGTTTAACGATCATAAATCCCTTAAATATAGCAATATTTTAATAAAATTTGGCACATATAAGTTTCATACAAGTCTTAATAAGTTTCCCGAGTTTTAAAAAGATCGGTCCATAATTACCCTTAGCTTCCATATAAACCACTTTTCAGAAATCACTTTAACGGCCATAAGTCATATTAAAATTTTAGTATCAAGTTAATATTCGACCCAAATGAGTTCTATATAAACATAAATGATAGTGCCAAATTTTATAAAGATCGGTCCATAATTTACCATAGCTCTCATATAAGGCCCCCTTTCGGGAATCACCCAAAAGTGAATAAATTCATATAAATGTCAGCATCAACGTAATAATCTGCATTTGTATATCTTAATTTACACTTATGAGTATAAAAGACCCCTCTCCAAATTATACTGTACACAATGGTGTAGGGTATCATATAGTCGGGCCTGACCGACTATATCTTTTTCTCTCGTTTATTTTTATACCCACCATCAAAAAGATGGAGGGTATATTGATTTTGTCATTCCGTGTGTAACATGTCAAAGGAATCATCTAAGACCCCACAAAGTATATATTTTCGAGCTATGTCCGTCCGTCTGTCCGTCTGTTGAAAGCAGGATAGGCTCGAACGGGACAACGTAGGGAGACGAAATTTGGCACAAATATTTGTCTTATATATGGTTTGTTTGGGATTGAAAATGGGCAATCGGTTAATAAACAAAAAAGTTAGAAACACAGGGTGTCCGTTTTATACTTTTCTGCTGATATTTCTTCAACAAAAGCATGTACGACAACGAAATTTTGCATGTATAGTTCGTGAATCGATATAAACTCGGAAACCAAAAATGGGCGTGGTCCGACCACTTTACCGCCCACCTCCCATATAAGGTGAAAATCAATAACGTAAATATAACGTAAAATTTGAAAAAGTTGATGGTGGGTATATAGATTCGGCTGGGCCGAATATAATATTCGCGCTTGTTATAATTAATTTTGTTTTAATAAATAATTTTTAAAATGCCAGGAAACAAGAAATATGTTTTAATCCACAACATTTTCTTTCGGTTAAAAATTCCGAATTTGAAAATAAAATTATGATTGCAACTGCAAATTTTCGGTAATGAACTATACTTTATGTAAGATTGTCTCTGCTGATTTTTTTAAAATTAATTATAACTATACGCATTGATAGAGATGACTAAACAGATGTTTGTAAGGACTTCATGATTAGTATATCAACGATTTGGTATTTAGAAACATAGATAAAGTGTTTAGTTTTAGCATTTTTTATAACTGGAATACATTTTTTGTTATTATTATTGTATTTTTATAATTACGACCATCTTTTAACTAATTATTTTTCTGTGTGTATAAATCAAAAAAGTTATTTTTAATCGAATTGTGGAATATCCGGGTAATCGTTTGACATTATCCAATGACTCGAGGGAGTACCTGGGTATTTTAGAATGATAAATAGTATCGAAAATAGTACTATAGTATAAACTTTTCCATCCGTGTTTTTCACCATAAAATTTGTTTTTCATCAAAAAACTACTTTTCAACTATAAAATTAGATTTACACCATTTAAGGAGTACAAGACACTAACACAAGCTTATTATAGTGCCTCTCTATTTGGATATCGCGGCTCTAGATAAGCAAAATTTGACGCAATGATTCCTTCCGACAAAAAAAACTAAGAAGATTGGTGTTCTCAGTGTGAATCTTAGCATTTTTAGTCTACAAGCTATAAAAAGGAAACAAATTTAAGTAAGAGAACGAAATTTCGAACAAGTTATTTAAGCATAAAACGTAGGAAATATTGACTACTTTACTTTACTTTACGATCGCATGTCTTCAGATTTTGTGGAACTGATTTTCTTATCGAGTTTATTGATTAAGATGAGCATTGGAATGGAGGAGTTGTAGCCCCCACACAAAGTAAATATTTATAATTCAATTCTGAAAAACTATTATAGCATAAGTCTTAAATATGTGTAATAGTAATTTTCTTCATAATTTTCATATCTGGGGTGAATATAAGAACGGTAGGTATAATGGAAGAGACAACACTCATGCAAATAAAAATTGCAAATCGCATATTTAAAAAATGATTAAAATTAATTTCTTAAGTTTTTGGGAGAAACTAGGACGAAAAAGTTTCTGGGGGAAGCAGTAGTATCGCATATAAAATGAACTATAAATGAAAGGGAAATAGGGTGATCTACATATATAGATATGTAGCAAATTTTTTATTCTATGAAAACCTTTTTTATATATTATTTATAGGTTGTATATCAACATGTACATGGTCAACATTTTCGAAAGCCTTCATAAATGCCTTTTCAACTGAGAAATGGACATCGTTTGATACCTTACCTATGGGAACCAGAAATTACAAACAAAATAACAAATTTATATAAATCCTATACAACAGGGGTGAAGGGTATTCAAATAAAATGTTCAACCAAAAAATATATTTTCTCCTTAAAACCATTTTTGTCGTAACGTGTTACAGACTGAAAAGTACCAATTAAGGCACAAAAAAGTACCAACAAAATTTCCTACAAAACAAAAACCACTACTAACAAAGAAGTTGTAGTAGTGTTTGTGTGTTGTATCGCTATTGAAATACTTTTAGCTGCTTTTTTTCACAACACAAACGTAAAAACTTTGTGGTAGTTTCAGTTTTAGTTATTGTTGTTGTCACTTTGCGTTAATAATAAATTTCCCCAGTGACATGGTATTTTACAGTATTAAATGAAAAATGGGGTATATAATTATGTATGAATGTGTAAGTGTGCAATAGTTTCCTATTGTTTCTAATTCTCCTTCTGCTGCCTTGGCGTTTGCTATTGCGTTTCTGATATTTTACTTTTTAGTAGAAGTTTACTTATCACGAATATTACGTGTGTAATTTATATATTTTTTACGTTATCGTGTTTTTTTCTTTTTTCGCTTTTTTTTCAAACTTAAAACATGCCATGATTTTTCATCAGTCTGTGTATTCGAGCTTGCAATTCTTATTCATTTTATGCAATAAACCATAAAGTAGTCATGCTGATTATGACGATGACAATGACGACTATAAATGAAACAAGTAAAGGAACAAAAAACTTTATCGTGCCGTAATATGTAGATGGTAGATACATATATATAGAGTTTTAATGAAAAAAGGGAATAATATTTTGTTTTTGTAAGATTAATTAGCAAAGAAAAGATTATAAAGTAAAAGATTTTTTCTTTAATTAAGTGGTATGATTAGAGAGTTTAAGAAAATTACAAGAATTTTATTTATAACTTAAAAATGCTTGTCAAAGTAATATTAACTTTCAGATGGGGCATTAGTTAAATACAAATTTACATCTTTAACCCATTTTAATATACCACAAAGTGGCCTGATTTATATACAGTGGCGGTCAAAACAAAAATATTAAAAATAAAACTAAAATATTAATCATTTTAATATTATTAACGAGAGAAAAAGATATAGTCGGTCAAGACCGATCATATGATACCCTACATCATCGTGTATGAGCTAAAAATTAGACCTGTGGCCAATTGTAGGCCAACAATTTTCTTCAATGTTAAATAAATTATACAGAACAATGCATTGATACTAACATCTATATGATTTTAAATCTTTAGACCGATTCCCGGAAGTGGGTTTATATGGGAGCTATGGTAAATTATGGACCGATTCTCATAAATTTTAGCAATGTTGTTTCTATTTATATAAAACTTATTTGTGTCGAATATCAACTTGATACTATTATTCGTATGGGATTTATGCACGTTAAAGTGATTTTCGGAAGAGGGGATTTATATGGAAGCTATGGTCAATTTTGGATTGATCTTGATGAAATTTAGCACAAAGATTGACATTTATACAAAACTCCTCTATACCGAGTTTCATTAAAATATTGCTTTATTTAAGACATATATGATCGATAAACCCCTATTCCAGGAGGACATTTGTATGGGGGCTAGGTGAAATAATAGACCGATCATAACCAATTTCGTCCTTGTGTCAAAATAACTATTCGTGCCAAATTTCATCAAGATATCTTTAAAATTGCGACCTGTACTTTGTTCACAAGGTTTACATGGACAGACAGCCAGACGGACGGACGGACATCGTTAAATCGACTCAGAAAGTGATTCTGAGTCGAACGGTATACTTTAAGGTGGGGGTCCGATTATTTTTTCAGTGCGTTACAAACATCAGCACAAACGCATAATACCCCAACCACCTATGGTGGTGTAGGGTATAAAAACAGGTTTTAATGATACAAATAAAAATGCAACTATATAATTCCATGTCAAAACGGACAGCAATTGGACTTGACATCTCCGATTTCTATAAAATTCACTACAGATGTTGGCAATTTTAGACTCATTTCCCTTTCCGGTCTAAAAAAAAAATTAAGTTTTAAAAAACGAGAAAAAGGTAAAACTTTACAAAGGTGTACTTGTTTAATTGCTAATAACTTCTAAACTATACATGGTAGATATCTAGTTTTAGTTTCATATTAAAGATTTGGGACCCTGTAGACCCACCCCCGGTAGGTCTATATAATCCAAGCTAGAAACTTAAACTCGCCTATACCTCTAACTACTATCACTATGTGAAATTTCATTGAAATTAAACCAGCCGTTCCAAAATTCCATAATTATTTCCATTTCATTTTTTGAATCGCACACAGCACTGTGGAGGGGCCTTCATTCTGAAAGTTTGTAATTTTAGCAACACTTGCAATAAGTAATAACTGTAGCGTATTTCATTGAAATCGGAGATATCAAATTCGAAAATGCATGTTTTTTGTCCGTTTTGATATGGAATTACTCAATTGTTAAAATCATTAACAACTCTTTAAGGAACTTTAAGGAAAAATATAAAAGATAACATACATTAAATTTTCAAATTAATCCAAATATTCTTAATCGAACAGAGATTTCGATATTTTTTTGACTACGTCATACAGTTACTCATTTTGTAGAAAACCGTAGAATTTTATAAAAGTAATAATTGGGTCTGATGGAGGACTTTTCTTACATTAGGAATCTAAAAAAATATTTCAACTGGTTTAATATTGTTGCCGTTACTTTTTTAATCTGCAGAAAAAGACATTTTGAGGGAATTATCATCTTATCAATCGTTACTTTTTTTTTATACCTACCATCAAAAAGATGGAGGGTATAATATATGATTTTGTCATTCCGTGTGTAACATGTCGAAAAATCATTTAAAACACCATAAAGTATATATTTTCTGGGCCTTGGTAAGATTCTGAGTCGATCTAGCTATAGGTATCCGTCTGTTGAAAGCAGGATGGGACAACGTAGAGGGATGAAATTTGGCTCAAATATTTATCTTATATAAGGTTTGTTTGGGATTGAATTTGTGTAATCGGTTAATAAACAAAAAACTTATGGGCAAAATACATATTTTTATTAATGCTGTTTATGGGACCTATGGTTAGTAATGGACCGATCGTCATAAAACTCGGAACCGTGTTTTATACTTATTTGTTTTACTATTCTTTTTCATTATTCTATTAATCAAATAACTGGAAAATGCTGTTTTTAAATTACTCGATTAATCGAATAGATTTTATAAATTACTCGAGTTATTCCAGTAAATTATATCTTAAAATTTTACTCGTTCTTTCAATGTATATTAAGAAATTAAAGAAGTTTTCTATATAATTTTAGTACATCCACTTAATTTACAAGAAATTCTTCTTCTGAAAAATTCCCTTTCCAAAATAATATAAAATTAAACTTCGTGTCAATTTTTCTATTTTCTTTTCATAAATTCATTGTTTCTCTAGATTTTATAAATTCTTTGATAGTTAAATAAAAAGGTCTAAAAATCTAATAATGCAAATTTATGAATTCAAATAAAATTCTAAATTATTTTGGATAAAGTTCAGCAAATCTAAACTACTTATAAGTCTAAATTTCTTCTATATCACAAGTTTCATCCATGCCATCATTGTCATATCTCTATACCAGGTCGAAAATCTATTAATCGTGTTTGCTTTGTCATTTATAATAATATAGTAATTCCTGTTGTCCTCTATATTGTTCAATGATGGTATAGAATATCCATATAGAGGCCACATTAATATAATAACAGCATTGTCCTAAACAAAAAAAAAAAAAAAAAAAATTAAAAATAAAATTATTAAAATTCGTTCAATTGCTTAAAATATTTGAATTAGTTACCTTTAAATTTTTTTGTCTATAGAAATTCCCAGATGTAGCATCCAAATCTTCATCAGTCTATAATATATTTTTATTAAGAATTCAATTAAAATATTTCATATAATTATGTATAGTTACGAATAGAATCCTCTTGGTTTTGAAATCAAATATTTTTTGAAACACATTCTTCTGTGTCTTAGTGGTTTTATCTACATAAATATAAATGAAATGTAATATTTAAAAACTGTTTAAAATCATAAACATTATTAAACTTACGTGCTAGGAAGGCAAGTCTCCAAATTCTTTCTTTTTGGTAATTAATTTAATTTGGTATATTCAATTATTCTGCTCGACTTCTTCTTTGCGAATAAATTGTATTTATGTATTTTAATAATTCGATTTATAACTTATTTACTTTTTAATTATTTTCGTTTTTAACACAACACAGATTTTTTTTATTTTTTGTCTTTTATTTAAATGCGTCATTTCTTGTTAAGAGATAAAAGAAAACTGAGTTGTATTTGTTTTCGTTTTACTTTATTTCCCATTAGAAATCATTTATATAATTTAATGAAATATTTCATTGGTTCAATGCTTTTGTTCATTGTGTAATGCTTCTTCTTAATTAAATCAATGTATTAGTACATTGAATAAATTAATTCAATGAACTAATACATTAAATCAAAAAACTGATTTACTTATTGTATTAAGAAATTAATTTAATGAATGGTTTCAATGTAATGTTCATAATAGCGTTAATTTTTTCATTGAATTTTAATGAATATTTTCATTGAAGCAATGAATCGTACATTAAGTTAATAAATTCTTGGAAAAAATTAATGAATTTCATTTAATGTACTTCAATCATTGAAATTACTTTTTTCAGTGTTTGACATGTTACACACGGAATGACAAAATCAATATACCCCCCATCTTTTTGATGGTTGGTATAAAAACTAAAATTCAAATATCTTTAAAAGAAGTAAAGAAGGGAAATCTTTAAAGTCGAATTGTTCGATTAATCGTCATAATTTATTCGAATAAATCTTGATTTAAATTTAATCGGACAATTATTTGAATTTAATTTGTCAATTAATCGAACAAACAATATTCGAGTGAATACCCTAATACTTATATAAAACTTATTTCTGTAAAATATTATCTTGATACTATGTTGTTTACCCACGTCCGAGTGATTTTCGAAAGTGGGCTCTATATGGGCGCTATGGTCAATCATACACAAATGATCTCAAAATTTTTTATTTCTGTAAAACATATTTTTGATATTAACATTTATATGAAATTTTTGTCCCTTAAAGTGATTTCCGGAAGTGGGCCTATCTTAATGGTAGACGTATTAACGCTTGTATAAAATTTATTTGTGACAAATTTCATTGAAATTTGTTCATAGTTAAGACATTTGTGAGCTGAAACCTCTATTTTGGGAGGACATTTGTAAGGGGTCCAGGTGAAATAATAGATGGATCATAACCAATTTCAACATCCTTTATACTTACCCCAAAATAATTATTAGTGCCAAATTTAATTGATATAATTTCAAATTAATGTGCAGTTTCTACTTTGTTTTACATGAACCAGACAAAAATAATGATAATATTCCTTTACATTTACATGTTCGTGTAAAAGATATTTCTAAAATGTGTATTTTATATACAAATTAATGAAAATAAATCCTATAAAATTTATACAAAAAAAAAAAAAAAAAAATTAACTTTGACTTTTAAAAACTAATGCTGCATTTGGCTATGTGTCACAGTGAGATTATTAGTAATTTTGTTAAGGATTTCAACAAAACTTTTGATTTTATTTTATACAAGCTTATGCCGGTGAGCTTTGCTACCCCTTTTAGTGCGATAACTAATATATATTTACTTGATATTGAAGCTACTACACCTCGTCGACATATCCGTTCTATTCAAAATCACTCCTTCTGACATGCGAAAATTATTATTTTCTACATATTGGACCCCTCCCGTTGGACCTATAAGTCCTATTTTCATTTCATCAATGCAATATGATAAGAAAGTAGTTTCTACAAAATTTTAGAGCTCTCACTATAATAGTTCTTTAGATATACCAATAAGAATATTTGCTTTGTATGGGGGGTACCATTTCCCCAGGCCCATCCCATTTGCATCCAAACTTATGGAATTTCTTGAAGATGTTAATCTTACAGAATATTAAAACTTTTGCTGTAATAGTTCCTAAAATATACGATATTTAATATTTTCGTTGTATGGGGGTACCATTTCCTCTGGTCCTATCCATTACATTTTCATTTTAAGTTTAGTGGTTGATAAGAAAGATATTCCAGGAAAATTTTAAGATTTTTGCTGTGACAGTATTTAAGTTATTCGATAAGTATTATTTTCTTTGTATAGGGGCTATCCCCCCCTAGACCTACCCGCCCCATTTTCATCTCAATTATGTAAATTGATGGCAAAATTATTTCCACAAAATCTCAGGATTTTATCTGTAATAGTTCTGGAGATATGTGATAATAAATATTTACTTTGTAAAGGGTCTACTATTACCCTGTTTCTATCGAAATATAAAGTACTTTAGGGTATTACAGAAAGATACTGATACTAATTTAAGGCGTTCTTTAAGAACACCTGATAAGTTGAATGAATTTTTTACCTTTGGAGACCTCTAGTAAAATTTGACGAAGAAAATATCTGTAGAACATTTTAACCCATTAAACCCAGGATAAATGCATTAAAAGTTCCAATGAAATATTCCTTGTTAAATGTTCTAAATACTTATACAAAAATAATTAAACTTCAAACTATATTTATATTATTTTTTTGATTTCTCTGAAACTACTTTTGTGCAAAATTAGAAATATTTAGAAGGTCATAAAACTAAATTTTGCCTACCAACAAAAATCCTTTTGGGGGGTTTATTACACTTATCAAGACCTATCAATTGCAGATGTCAAGATTCCGCCCCCAAAATGCTGTAGCATAGTATTATTATCCTAATTAGTAAGCGTGAAACTAGGTAAATAAATAATTAAAACAGTTTAAAATAAAATGTCCTTTACTTAGAGTTTCATTATTCCTATATTCATTGTAATATTATCAAATCCTCTATATTCAATTAATTTATACAAGAACATAGTTTCTTTCTTCATTCCTTTTAAAAAGTAACAAAAAACTAAGAACTATATCTCAAAACATGCACCTTTACAAACACAATTATTGTCTTTCCTCCTTTTCTGCCAATTTATCCAATTTTGTATTTCGTTTGTCTAGGTATTCTGTCTGTCAAGATGGGTTGTTGTTTATAGATTCGTTCAACTCAACACTTTTCACTGTTACTGTTTTCAAAATATAATATTTATTTTCTTTTTAGCCATTTATGTATATTTATGTTGAATAAATTCCTGACGATATATAAAAAAAAAATAATATTAAAAATAGGAAACCCAACATGGTTTTCGTCTTTCGGTGTGACGTGTTGTTGTTTTTTGTTTTCTTCTTTTGCCACCTTTTCATTTTAATTCTATCAATTCCAAAAAAGAAGAAAAATACTGATGGATAGATAGATGGATGGTGGTGATATGCTGATGTTAATATTGTTAAGGTGAATTGGCTTGTCATTTGGTTTGCAAACTAAGTGTCATAACCATTTTGAGTTTTTCTTTTTTTCATATAATTTATAGTTATCGGCAGAGAATAAGTAAATAGAATGGAAGTTTTACAAACAAAAAAATCTATTATCCAAAAAAAAAACTAATTTTGCACATGCGTTTGTGAAAAAATACGTTAATCGTAATTATTTTGTGATACCAGTTCCATAAAAAAAAACTGAAAATGTTTAGTATATTTAACTCTTATCATCGCCTCTTACTCTACTCTATGGCTGTCACTGATATAAAAGTGATTGTTATTGCACACATCAAATCAAACTTATCACGGAATGATGTTTTGCTAAGTAGAGAATGTGTGGGAACATACAGGTGTTAAGTGTTAGGGAGTATCTATGTTCTTAAGAGATATGAATACGCACGCCAGAATGTCATAAGCAGCTGTCAATAAAGGTAAAGATCAGGCTGCTAAGTAGGTGTTGTTGGTGTGTGTTAACAATGAAAATCTATTTAATTTAAATATCCATAAGTACATTGAGGATATTATGTTATCAACCTATATGTATTTGAAGGCGTTTAAATGGAAGATTAAAGATGCTATTTTTTTGGCGGAAATTTTAAGTATATGTTTTTATGGACGACAATTCATGCCTTATCCTTTATTGAGAACTATTATAATGAATAAAGACTAAGTTAAAGAAAACGTCCCTCCAAAAAAGACCCCACAAAGTATATATTTTCTGGGTCCTGGTTAGATTCTGAGTCGATCTAGCTATGTCCGTCCGTCTGTACGTCTGTTGAAAGCAGGATAGGGCTCGAACCAGCGTTGACAATTTTGCGCTTTTCGAGCTAGATTTAGCGCTTTTCAGCAACCCAAAAGTCACATTTTTTACATCAGTGCTTTTTCTTGAAAAGGCGCTATATTGGCGCGTTTGGTATTCAGTTAGTTTTAGTTACAGATTTTAATCATGTCTTCTTAATTTTTCTGAATTTTAAAGACAAATGTAGAAATTTAATATATAAAAAAATATAATATATAAAAACAAGGAAAATACAGATTTTAAGCGTTTTTAAAATTTTGCTTCAAATGTTTAAATAATTTTATTATACATACTTAATATAAAAAAATCGTATCTTGATTTTTTTCTTTTGTAATCGCCTTTTTAATGCATTCTGGTACACTGCTATCTAATACACGTGTGCGCTATGACTGCAAAATAACGGATTTATAAACATTTAGAAAAAAGCCCCAACTTATTTCAAATATATTTTGAAAGAAAAAGCCCTAACTCACTTGAAGTTTGATTTATTATTCTCATGTTTTTTTAAGAAATTTTCTAGAATTTTTAATGAAAATAATTTTTGTGAAACATTCACATATCAAAATACTGATTGTTCTTCTGTTGGAAAGTTCTTATTTTAAATTTGTTTTATAGAAGGAACTGTGCAAAAGAAAATTTTGACTCAAGTGTTCCAAACAAAGCCGAATGGAATAAAAATGGTAATAAAAAATAGCAATATGTCAGTATTTCTAAAAGTGGTCTTTGTAACAAGCCTTCTAGGCAACTAGGGAAGCCATGTTCATCGCCCATAAAAATTATCTCAAATATCATAAAGAGGCACTGGAGATGTCATAGTAAACATTGGAATATGAGTCAATTGGAATAATTTTTTTAAAAACAAATATAATACTATATATCTACCCTGATTGAATTTTAAAAGATAAAATAAGCTTACTTAAAAAAAATAAATAAATAAATGATTTCCAATATCTAAAAACAATTCTGCCTCTAGATTGACACATTTTTTATGGAAATATACTTTAGTTTGTAATCTATTGAAACATTAATTTTTGTTTATTTAAAACACCAATTATAGCATTAATTTATTCCAATTTTAAATTACTTGAAAAAGCCTTATCTAAGATAACTTTCTAACGAGTAGAAAAATCCAAAAATAAAAGTCAGAATTAGTTCCGGTCCTTGTTTTGAATTAAAACTGCATACTAATTTTGTTTGTGTCTAAAGTTTTTTAGGTTGTATTCTTTTTTTTCTTCTCTTGTTGTAAAATTATGAAAAGGGCAGATACGTCTTTTCTATATTAAGCCATTAATATTTATTCTGTATTTCTATTTATTTTCAATAAATATTTTTTAAGACGTCAGACAATTTTCATACTTAGCGATGAAAAACAAAACAAGTTTTAAAACATACAATTTGGCTACTAAGCGAGCAGTGAATGCTGGGCCTAAGAACTTCATATTTAATGTTGTTATAATTTAAGAGCTTTAAACTGAAAGTTATTATAAAATTTATCACCTTTCTTTGTACCTTAAATATTATTTTTATAAAACGTTAATGTTTAAAATAACAAATATATATGTATTAAGTTGTTTTGCTTTTAATAAAAAATTCATATTTAACTAAAAAATAAAAACAAATTCTATTCAAATATAATTTAACGCTTTTTAGCGCGTTTTTGAATGATGACCGGCGCGTTCTGGTTCAAAAAAGTTGAAAACGCTGCTAGAAACACAGGGTGTCCGTTTCATACTTTTCTGCTGATATTTCTTAAACAAAAGCATGTACGGCAACTCCCATATAAAGTGAAACTTCAACGAAATTGCATTCAAGGACCAATGTAAATGTGGAAACAAAAAATTGGCGTGGTCCGCCCACCTCCCATATAACGTAAAATTTGAAAAAGTTGATGGTAGGTATATAGATCCGGCCGAACCGAATATAACATTAGCGCTTGTTTACTTTACAGCCCAAACACAACCAAGCGGATTATTTTTTTTTTATATGAAGATTTGGCAACTAAAATAACACAGCGGAATCCGCTGAAAATTAAAATTTATTTTATTTTTACAACGGATTCTCAAAAGCTCTAATTTTTTCACTCTCCCTCTCTGTTGGTGTTGGTGTTTTTGCAAAATGAATCACATAGCTTTACAGTTTTTATTAGAAGGAAAGAGAAAGATTTGGTTTATATTTTTATACCCTTCACCAAAGGTGTAAAAGGTATATATGAGTTTGTCATTCCGTTTGTAATTCTCACAATTTTCGTCGGAGAGCAAAAAAGTTTACATTTTCGGGATCCTTGTAAGAAATGATGACGATAGGACCATGTCCGTCCGTCCGTCCCTCCGTCCGTCCGTGTGTCGGTTGAAATGGCGTTTATGAAGCCCACTGATAACTGACATATATAATATATATATCAAACGATCGGAAATGCTTTCGAGAATTTTGCTATTGGAATTCAGCAAGATCGGTTCATACAATGCGGAGATATGTTAAAAAAACCGGTTTTTAGAACCGGTTTTCCAGTTTCTGAAGCCTCTGTATATACTAGGGACTTCGCTTTTACAAAGAAGTCTCGGACATTTTTTTCTAAATTTTTCTTCTGAAAAAATGAAATAAATCGGTTCAATAATAACTGAGATATCGGACAAAACGCATTTTTTATTTTTTGAAGCCCTGGTTTAAGCTATAGATTTTTATTTTTATACAGATCGGTCACAAATATTTTAATAAAATTTCGGTTTTTTGAATCAGCAGGATCGGTTTATAAATGGCGGAGATATGCTTTAAAAACCGGTTTTTGGAACCGGTTTTTCAGTTTCTGAAGCTGAAGCTGTATATACCAGGGACTTCGAATTTTTAAAGGGGGCTCGGAAATTATTTTCTGAATTTTTGTTCTGAAAAAATGAAATAAATCGGTTCAGTAATAACTGAGATATCGGGGAAAACGAATTTTTTTATTTTTGAAGCCCTTGTTCAAGCTACAGATTTTTATTTTTATATAGATCAGTCATAAATGTTTTTATAAAATTTCGTTTTTTTTTAATAAACCAAATTCGTTCATAATCAACAGAGTTATGGCCCAAAAACAAATCTGTTAAGAATATAAATACACACACAAACATGCACAGAAAAAAGTAAAAATAGACTTCAATTACGAAATTTGTAATATTAATTAATTTTTAATTGATTTTGCTCCAATCATCAAAATTATAATATTAATAACTAGAATAATTGATATTATTATAACTTCTTTTCCTTAAATAGATGCAATGAGCTGAAAATGTTTGAAAATTTACTTAAATTTATTTTAATTCTGCACTTTTATAGACAAATATTTAATTTTTCTTTATATTTTATTAACAGCTGTCAATTTATTAAAAAACTAAATTGAAAACCAATTAGAAAATTAATTATATTAATAAATCATATAATTAAATTCCAATATAAAGTTAATTAATAATTTTATTAAAAAATTATTTGAAATATTTTTTTCTGTGTGTATATTAAGCATTGTAATGACTATTAGTGACGTTTTTTGTTTTTTTTTATAGACAAGTAGTTTAGTTAGAAACATCAGTCATATAATGAATAACAGTGTTGTTGTTGTTCTTTGTATATGCAGTCTGTACAAAAATAAATAAATATGGAATTGTTGTTGTTTATTTTTTAAAAACTAAAACATATCTGTTAAGAATATACATAAATACATACACAAACATGTATATTAAGCATTGTAATGACTATTAGTGACGTTTTTGCCTATAAGACAAGTAGTTTAGTTAGCAACAGAAGTAATATAATGAATAACAGTGTTGTTGTTGTTCTTTGTATATGCAGTCAGTTTGTACATACAAAAATAAATATATATGGAATTGTTGTTGTTTATTTTTTAAAAGCAAAGCCTGTTATGATTGTTTTTTTTTTTTTTTCATATTCAAATTTTCGTAGTTTGAAAAAAATTTAGATTTATATATGTGAAAATATGAAAGCATACGTTAAGGCGAAAATTTTAATATTTGTCGGTAATATGGTAATATGATGTCGATAAGATAGTAAGATGGTAATATGGTAATATGGTAAAGGGTATTAAAGATTCGGCACAGCCAAATCTTTTTTCAATTTCATTTATATATGGAATTTAAGAGAGGAAGAAAAACATTTTTTATACATGTAGTTTTGATGTTGCCAAACACAAAAAGTATAAAGAAACAAAAACAAAATGTATATGAAATCCGCTGCTGGACGCCGTCTTCATTTAATTTGCATTTCTCTCTTAAATTAAATTTAATTTTTTCTCAAAAGATGGGCTTAGTATCTCCATAACCGTTGAACGTATTAAAAAGTAATGTAAGAACAACTTGAAGATAATTTTCATTGAAATTTTTTTATATTTTTTTTAACAAAATCGGACAAGTCGTTTTCGAGATATGTTTCAATATATAGTGCAGCCTTATTAATTTTACAAATTGCGATTTATCGCGAGAACTAGAGCCAATTCAAAAAAAGTGGATTAGAGGCTTAGTACATATTAATACCGTGTATCCGAATTGACTGAAAAAGCCCGTGCCGCAGAATCAGTATATCTCTGTTGAATCATTATTATTGAAAATAAATTAAATAGCCCCAATAGCTAGTAAAATTTTAGTCACCTCATTACAGTCAAAAATTTACTAACATGTATACTTTTCTATCGTTTCACATATGCAATTTGGACCTAAATAAAAAGTAGAGGTATTCCAATGAAATTTTAGAAAAATATAGATGAACTTATTTTAAAACCAGAGAATTAAACAAAAAACATTTTCATACCCAAAATCTTAGTCCGGGAAACATTTATTTTCAAAATGTAACTTTTTTAAAAAAATAAGTTATTTTTTGAGCAAAAAATAAAAGTTTAAAATTTATAAAAATTTATAATAATCGTTATTTACGGTCCCTGGTAATATGATTTAGAATTTGTAAGAAATCTTGTAGTTATTTTTTAAAAATTGTTGGGCCCAAAATAAGGCCCTTAAATAAATAAAAAAAAAAACTTAAAAAAGAAAAAAACTTAAATATCTCTTGAACTAAGAGAGATAACCTGCAATGACTACCTACAAGTACACCCAGAGAAATATCAATCACATACGTGTTGAAAGCGATACCATTCTGTGTCAATAGTGAATCTACACCCTACGTGTTTAAATTAAATACTGCGTGTTCAATTCTTGTTGAAAATCAATACCTAATTGACTCCAAGTTGAAATCATTTCGGTATCAAATTGTAAAATTACATATGTTTTCTATTAAATTTGTTAATGAAAGGTATTAAAAAGCTGTTGCCGTAAATTATTAATGTGACCACAACCGTTGTCGATTTTGAATCGAATTTTTTCCCTTAGTGTAGAATTGTTTTTAACATTCAAGTCTTAAATCAATTCTTGACGAATTTTTAAACAATTTACATACCCGGATGTCCAACTATATAGGCCTACTCTCTACTCCCGTGACCTGCTAGGAACTTGTACTCCATCAAATCAACTCGAAAACACCTCAACTCTTTTGTCTTTTTTTACATGGTCAAAGTTAAGGAATTATTTAAAAAAATCGATTTAGGACCACTGTAATGTACATTTTTTTTTTTTTTAATTTCTTTTACCATTAGCAAACGACAAAAGATATCGATTTTTTCCAAAGCACAACATTTTCAAATATTTTAACGGAAAATTAAAGAAAAGGTGTTCTCCTGAAAAGTAGTATAAAACACATAGGACTTTTAGTGAACGCAACGGCGATATGATTTTTTTTCGAAGTTGTAAAACTAATAAAAATCTATTATTTTACTTGTTGCCATATTTATGATGCCAAATGATGGAAACGTATATTAATATTATTTTATGAGTTTTACAACTTTGTAAAAAATTATATATTCTACAATTCTCATCTGCTATAAGCTATAGCTCATTTCATTCTAAATGAAATATAGTATTTTGAAAAAAAAAAATATATATATATATACATACATATATAAAAAAAAAATATATATTTTCAAAGAAAGTGTGGGTCAAAAATGGCAGTAGAATCCGAAAAATATGAATTAATTTTTGTTTTTCATCTTATTTATTTATTGAATCTTTACAAAATTAAGTGAACTAATAACAATAAGTATTCAAATCTTAAATCTAAATCTTAATTTATACCAAGTCCAACCACTGTCGGACGAGGCTTGTTGTGTTCCTTCCTATAAAATTGAATTTGTGTTTTAAATATCTTACACAATTCAACTAAGAATATAAATGCGTAAATACTATTTAAAAATAATATGGTATTTTCTTTCTAATAACTCCCTATTTTTGGGGGAATAAAGAAAATTCGAAAATGGTATAATAATCTACTCAAAAATATCTACAAACTACACTAAGTATGTTACATTCCAAGTGTTTTTCACTATAGCACCGTGTTATATTTTATTTAAAAAAAAAAGAGTGTGTAGTCTGGTTTTCGGCAAAAAACTCACTTTGCCGAATTTTCACTTTCAAGATAGTTTAAATTTGGAATCGGAAATGATATCTACATCATCGTTTGTTCAATACATTATATTTCATTATATTTCTTTAACTAACTGAAAAAAAAAAAAAAAAAATCTGATAAAAATTAGGCTTTATATTTAAAAACACTGGACCAATATTTTGCGAAATTGAGAGAGCTAAAATATCAAATGCAAATAACTTGAAAATTATAAAGGATAAATAGCTGATGCCAGCATGTTTTTCGTAGTGCTTAAGGTAGTTTCAGACGATAATATTTAGTATTAAGATTTTTCGACAATAAAATATTACGTATTTCATCGGCATGTCAAAAAATCCGATAGAAAATCCTAAAGTAGTTTACACGGTAATACATACATATATTGTATATTATTTTTGCAAATTCTTACCCTTATGAAATTCATTATGAATATTAATTTAAAATTTCTTTTATAAATATTTTATTGTTTTTACTTTTTGTATATGAAAAATATAACATGTAAATCAAAAGTTTTTGAACAATTTCAAAAAATTTAAAATACCATTGGTATTTTCAAAAAAATTATAAGTAATTTTTCATAATCAAACAATTTGTATTCAGACGATAAGTAAATATTTTAATATTAAAATTTTTGACAAATCTTAATATTGAATATTATCGTCTGAAAATACCTTTACCGAGAGTTTGTATAACAAACAAAAATTTTGGAAGCAGTTAAAAATTGCTTATGTTGGAGGTTCCCTATTTTGAGCCCCAATAGCTCTCCTTCTTCTTAAAATTTTATGTAAATCCAACCAGCCGATTATAAGTTACAGATTTATTTCCAAAAAAAGAAATCGATATGGAATCTAGATGATGATCGGGTGTCATAACATAAATACATATCGGAAGGAATATAAAAAAAAAAATACATAAAATTAAAAATATTTACCGACAGGTTAACTACACAGGAAAGTGGACTTGAGACTCTCATTTAAACTATCAAATTAGAAGTCAAAATTATGGCCACAAACAAATAAGCGCGCATTGGATTTAATATTTCGAGATATTTGATAGGAATGTTTAGTGATAAGTTTCATTAAGAAGCTCACCTCGAGGTGAATTTGCTTAAAATAGCAATTTTCAAACGAAAATATATATTAAGTAGCACACAAATTTTTAATATCTTATAAAAACATTAAAACATTAAAAATTTTATAATTTTTCTTAGTGGTGAGATTATTAAGAAACTCACCACCTGATAAATTTGCTCGTACTTGCAATTTTCATACAAAAATTTATGAAATAAAAATTTAAACAATTTTGAAAAAAATTATAAAAAAATTTAAAATTTTCCTTAGTGGTGAGTTTCTTATTAAAACAAAAAAAAAAAAAAAAAATCTACATACAGTACGGTGCAGAACAAAAGTAACAAAACTAGGGTAAATCTAAGAATAGTTTTTTTTTTTTACAATATTTGGTTTACAACAAAAATAATTTTACGAAATTATATACATATTTAAGGATTAACAAAAACACAAACATTTAAAGAACTTTAACTTTGTCTATTAACAAAAACGGGAATAAAACACTACAATCTTCATATAGGATTGTGCACAACAATAGCAACATATTCATATTTTGTTTCATTTTGTTCTATATTTTCTATATTCTCTATAATTAAGTAGTTTTAATGCGATTAAATTGTTAATTGATTTCTCTAGAATGATATATTTTTTTTTTTTTTGCTAAAATTCAAGTACGGTCATAATTACATCTTTTCTCTGTCCAAAATAATTTTTTGAAATTTTGCGGTTTAAGATGTACACCTTGACAGTATACCGCGTTGCGAGACGTTGCGTATCCGGTCATAGTGGATACATATAAATATTGTTTTAAATTAAATAAAGTACTTTTCTTTTTAAATATGATTAATTTTGTTGGTTTCAAGAAGAAAGCAACGTATTAAGGAATGCGATCGAAAAAATCTTAGCACGCGTTTTACCTCATAACTTTTTTCGAAATCAACATTAAACATTTTTTTTTTTTTTTATCTAGTTATCATGGAAAAATACGTCAGTTATTATTTTTAATAATAAATATGCACAGTGGGGCCAAATCAAAATAAATGGTAATAAGTCTGGATCTTTGAAACCACTCAACCGATTTAAATGAAACTTGTAGGCTAGGGTCTATAGCTGCAGCCGCTACAGTGGGCCAAAGTTGACCACCTCGAGGGTGAAAAACATATCGGCGCTTATAACTTTTACAAATATAAACCGAAGAAAAAAACATGCTTATTTTGCTAAATTATCTCGTATGCTTTAAAAGATATTTAAATTAAAAAAATAAATTTATCATTTTTGGCCTTGACTTTTTTTGCGTTTTTGCCCTATAACTTTTAAAATAAAATTTCTAAAATTTTTTCAAAAATATGTTGAAATTCTCTATAATTTTATAAATTATGCTAATAAAAAAATTTGTTGTTATTTCAATTCGACAACAAGAAAAAAAATTTCAAAGTCAAAATTTCAAAACAAGTCTCAAAAATTGTAATTTTTTGCCAAAAAGGTAACTTCATATATTTAACTTTTTTAAAAAAATTAGTTAAAAAAGTTTAATACTTTTTCGCATTTTCTGAAAGACAGGACCTCAAGAAAACGTGTAAGTGTAATTTTGAGAAGTTCTGAACGTTCACCTTACATCTAGTAGTGGTCAAAAAAGATCAATTTTGGATGAGAAGTTGAACTTTTTGAGTCTGTAAAAAAATATTGATTGATGATTTCGGTACTTCTGTGAATTAAACTATATAGTTCAATATATTCTCAAAGATTTTGCGATTTTCCGAAAATACCCATATTTTCAATAATAAAAATTTTGACCTTTAAAAATATATATTTAAATTATATATATTTTTCTGATTTTTACATTTATCAATTCTCCATTAAATTTTTTTTATCACGTGAAAAAATTATGTTAATAACTATAAGCATTTAGAAAATATTCCTTCTCAAATTTTTGAAATATGTCCATGTAAACATAATTTGCATTTGTTCATTTTGTGTGCTAAAAATTTTAAAATAGTGAAATTTATTATACATAATTTTAAAAAAGACATAATTTCCTTTAAAATGATATATAATAGACCCTAGCTGCAGCTCCTCCTCTATCGATGTTCCAAGTTTCATTTAAATCGGTTGAGTGATTTCAAAGATCCAGACTTATTACCATTTATTTTGCTTTTGGCCCCACTGTGCCATGTTGATTTGTTGTAATTTTCATCAAAATGAGCGACAAAAAAGATGTACGTGCTACAAATTATTAAAAAATTTCAAAAAAAATCCAAATAGGTCCTACAAATAATTGGCCACAGAATTAAATTTCTGCCGTCAAACTGTTTTTAATGTTATTAAACAATATCAGGAGTATTTGACCAATGATAGGAAACCCGGTTCGGAAAGAAAAAGAGGTCCACATGATATTGGGAAGGCCAGAAAACTGAAACACTCCAAACACATCTGGTAGAAAAGCATCCCAGTTAGATCAGTGCTTTGACTATTTGGTGCGAAAAATTAAAGCTAATACAGAGTTGATAACATATAAAGTTCAAAAAGTTCCAAACAAGAATGCTGCCAAAAATTTAGAAGTCAAGAATAGGACACGGAAATTTCAACCAAATTTCATACAACATTTTTTTTCACAGCTTCTGTGTCAAAACTTTTTTATTGTTAATGCTCGAGGCAATGTTAAAGATAAGTTTAGGACACAAAAGCAGAAAAAATTTCTAAAAAAATCCTGGTATAGCAAGCTTTTTGCAGTTGCGGCAAAACAGGAAAGACTTTTGATACATTCGGATCTATAAATACCAAAATATACATCAAGGAATATTTGCAAAAAATACTTCATCCTTTCATAAGAGAGCACAACGCACAGTGCTTTGTCTCATAGACAAAAATCAAAATAAAAACATTTTTCAAATTGAGTTGAAATATACGTTTTTAGAAAGATCACAATATAGATCATACAATTTAAAAAGATTTTTTTGAATACAGTTATTTTTGTGCATACTAGAGGGCGCTAAAGTCGGAGAATTGTAAGCCAATATTAATGAACCAAAAAGATGGCTTTAAACAGTTTTAAGGAAAAAAACGTCAAAAATTCATTTTTTGATGAAAAGTGTCCAACTTTTGTTTTTTTAATACCTCAGAATATTGGTAAATTAAAATGATTACAATTTTTTAAATATAGTGTTGCGAATGTATAAATATGATTGCTCAAATTCACACTTATTTTCTACACAAAACCTGAAAATTCCTTAAATGTTGTGATGGATATACAAAAATTATAAAAAATTATACAATTTTTTTTTTTAGTTTATGTAAGTTTTTATAGTTATTTAATAGATCAAAAAACAGCTAGAGCCTATTTTTTGCCACAACTTTAAAAAAAGTTTAATTGAAAAAGTGTCTTATTTTCCGTCTTTACTTTAATTTCAAAGTGTCTTCAATGTTGACGTAATTTATTTTGCTAAATTAAAATAAAATAATTATAGAAATTATTCCAAAATTTAAAAAACAACTAAGGATTAGAAAAATAATTTTTTTGGGCCTAATATATTACGTTAAAAATCCTCCAGATGGCGCTAACTATAAAGAACTTTTAGATTTTAATACAAAAATTACATGAATTCGATGGAGTATTAAACAAAATTATACAATTTTTTTTGCTTGATTCTAAAATTTAGTATTGTTTTTTATTACATTAAAGAAAAAGTTCTTCCTATTTTTTGCCACAACTAAAAAAAATAATAATTTAAAAAATTTATAAAGTTTCCTTTTATTACACAAAGGTCAAAAAATTCTTTATGTTGAAATATGTCGAAATATTGCTTTAAAATTTAATAAAATATTTAAAACTAAAAAAAAATATAGCAATATTGGACCGGAAATCGGTCGAAATTAGGCAAATTAATGATTTACTCAACATAAAATATGGGTGCAGAAATTAAATTAATATTTAATAATGATAGGGCTTGGGGGAGGTAGGTTTGCCCTTGCTCCTATTAAATATAATATTGTCTGACCTATAAAAAACCTATTTCCAATAGCTATCGTAAATTTTGATACTGTTTCGACCAGTTTTTTTTAAAGAAAATGCGTTTTTAACATTTCAGAATACATGAGAGGTAGGGTTGTTCTTGCTCCGATTTTTTCAAAACTATGTATATAGTTACTATGTATCTAAATTAATATATGTGCAAAGTATTTTTATAAAATTAAAAATGGTGTGTTAGCCAGAAATGCGTTTTTCTCATTTCAGGATATATGGGGGGTAGGCGTGTTCTTGTTCCGATTTAAATAAAAATTGGTTAAATCGTAAATAGTCTATATTTAACTACAATCACAAAATTTGGTGGAATTCCGACAAGTATTCATGAAGTAAATTCGTTTTTTAGTTTCAGGATATATGGGAGGTGGGCGTGTCTTTGCTCCGATTAAAACATAAATTAGAAGACTTATAAACAATCTATTTTTAATGGTTTGTAGAAATTTTGGTAAAGTTCAGTCCAGTATTTTAGAAAAAATTTAGTTTTTTAACTTTAGGACATATGGGAGGTAGGCGTGTCCTTGCGCCAATTTTTTCAAAACTTCGTATTTATTTATCTTAAGCCTAAAGTAATACGTGTACCAAGTTTCAATTTGCAACTCCTTCTATTTTTGTCCCATCGTTGTATGGGATCAAAGCACTGTGCAATGTGTCCACACATTTTTGTCCCGATTTGGTATCATGTCACTACCGTAAGAAAGCTCTGGAGTGGTACCAAATCAATAACATAGTTTTTGTACCAAGAGAGGCCAATTTTCCAAATTGTCCATAGCTTAGACCAGTGGAGAGATATTAAGCTTTTGTGAAAAGTGAACTAAAGAGCACAAAAAAATAGTCCCGAAATACCGAAGATTTTAAAAGAATATGTGCACACTGTTCCAAAAAAGTGACTGAAGCAACTATCAAATCTCTAACGGAAGGATTACCAAAAATGGTACACAAGTTCATAAGTAGTGGTTAGAACTAAAAAAAATATATTTTTCTGTGATCTGTAATAAATTACCAATTAAATAAAAAATAATGTAAACTCTAGGATCAACCATTTCCAAGTTATTGAATATTATATAAGTATGTTAAGATTTTTTCGAATGCACTCCTTATATGAAATTATAAATTGGTTTTTGTATAAAAACAGAAATAAAAAATGTACTTTTGTTGAATAAGCTTTTCAGTGAGCAGTGCTATATTGCTTAGCCTGTAGCTTCTTTAAATGCTTCTTCAATGGACTTTAAGCAGAGTATATATTAATTATATTATATAACCTATCTGTGTAGACAAATCCATTTTTGTGAGGTGTTACCTATTTATTTTTAATAATAATTGAACGAAGTTTTTAGTGGAAGTCCTTTTATATGTACTTAAAAGTCATAATTTTTTAAATTGTGCATCCAAAATAAATTTGTATACCTTAATTAAGCAGTATTCTAAAATTTTTATTATAAAACAAGCTTACTTTCTATTTTTCTTATTCTAACTAAACTTAAAATTTATCTCATCGGCCTATATTATCAAAAATCATAATTTTTATTAAAACAACTATAAGTAAAAGAAAAAATAACAAAAATATGTATAAATAATGCTATTCAGATATTTTTACTATAAAACTGCCATTTACTTAAAAAATCGCAATAAATTTTCAAAATTTGTGTCAGTTTTTACAATTGGAAATTTTTGTTGCTATTGATATGCACACTTTCATATAATATTTTTCTCGTTTTTGCGGAAAGAAACAAATTCACATCTTCTAAAGTACAAATGTTTGTTAGTACCCAAACATATTAACAATGTTATGAAATTAGTTTTGTTCCAAATTTAATACTTAAAAAAAAAAAAAAAAAAATAGTACTATTTAGGATAACCTTAATTTTGTTGGTTATGTTCTAAACAGTACTGTAGGTACTTATATAAAAATGAAACTGAGTTTGTTTGTTTGGGCTTTATAGAGAGAGATGGTAGCCCCCAATCCTAAGATTTTGTGGAAATAATTTACATAATTAAGATGAAAAAGGGGGGCGGGTAGGTCTAGAGGTAGTGATAGCCGCCATACAAAGAAAATACTAATTATCGGATAATTTAAATACTTTAAAACTTAAAATGAAAATGGAACGGATAGGACCATACAACGAAAATATTAAAAATCGTATATCTAAGGATAGCTCTAAAATTTTGTGGGAACTACATTCCGATAATATTGCATCAGATGAAAATATGACGGATAGAAAGAAAATAATAATTTTCGAATATCTGAAGGAGTGTTTAACTTAAGTCTTAAAAAAATTTATAAATAACTTTCATATAAAATTTTTAATAGGACGGATAGGTTGAAGGGGTATAAAGTATTAGTTATCGCTTCAAAAGGGGTAACAAAGCTCACTGGGATAAGCTAAAAACTTAAACTAAGGACTTAATTTTGTAAAACGAAAATTATATTCGTTCCAAAATTGTATATTCAAAACAAAAACGAATTGAATTTTTGTTTAATTTTACAAAATCAGAGCCTAAATTTTGATTTCTAATTAATATCTTCATGGAAAATAAAAGCTCTTTTTAAAATTTGTTTTTTATATAAAAAAATAATTTTAATGTTTCATAAATATTTACAATAGATAAAATAAAATAAAAATTAAATTATAATAAAATAAAAAATATAATAAAATAAAATAACAATAAAAAAATGTTTTTTTATAAATTAAGAAGTTGTTTGAAATGTCTTAAATAAAATTAATGATGAAAATAACAATGAGAAATGATCATTGAATAAGAATTTTGTGAAAGGCACATTTTGTTTTGTTGTTGGTGTGTTTATGTGTGAATGGTAGAAAACAATGGACTAGACTTAAGCGGATAAGTGGATGTTGGAAAATTACCAGCCACCAGCACCGCCGCCGGAAACAGACCAGCCACCGCTAGGGCTGTAAGAGGAACCTCCGCCTGAAGACCAGCCAGAGCTGCCGGAGGGAGTATAACTGTAACCACCACCACCGGAAGAACCACCATGAGAACTACCACCAGAGGTGGCGGCAGCTAAAGCGGCCAATTTAAGACTGTCATCATGACCTCCAGAAGAGTAGCCACCTCCCGAGGAGTAGCCACCACCGGAGCTATAACCACCTGAACTGCCGTGAGAGGATGAGGAAGAAGCAGCAGCTATGGCAGCAATTTTAGCAGAGTCATCATGACCACCACCATAAGAGTAGCTGCCACCACCGGAAGAGTAACCACCATGACCAGAAGATGAGGAAGAAGCAGCAGCTATAGCGGCAATTTTGGCAGAATCATCATGACCACCTGAAGAGTAACCACCACCGGAGGAGTAACCACCACCGGAAGAGTAACCACCATGACCTGAAGATGAGGAAGAAGCAGCAGCTATGGCAGCAATTTTAGCAGAATCATCGTGACCTCCCGAAGAGTAACCACCTCCGGAAGAGTAACCTCCACCGGAAGAATAACCGTGGGAACTGGAACTACCGGAAGTGGCAGCAATAGCAGCAATATTAGCAGCAGCGTGAGAACTACCATGACCTCCTGAACTGCCACCATAAGAGTAGCCACCACCATGACCGCCACCAGAGCTATAACCTCCATGACCACCAGCACTTTCTTGAATGACAGCATAAGTATTGACATGAGCGCCACCACCACCAGAGCTATGACCACCATGACCGCCAAAACCTCCATGACCACCATGGCTACCACCATCTTGAATGATAACAGTATGTTCAGAAGCACCGCCATGACCGCCAGCACTGTAGCCTCCAGAGCCTCCAAAACCACCGTGACCACCACCTCCATGATGACCGCCAGCATCAGCTACAATAACGGTTTCGTGACTGCCACCATGACCGCCAGCACTGTAACCTCCAGAGCCACCAAAACCACCGTGACCACCACCTCCATGATGACCGCCAGCATCAGCTACAATAACGGTTTCGTGACTGCCACCATGACCACCAGCACTATAGCCTCCAGAGCCACCAAAACCACCGTGACCACCACCACCATGATGACCGCCAGCATCAGCTACAATAACAGTGTGTTCAGCACCGCCGCCATGACCACCAGCACTGTAGCCTCCAGAGCCACCAAATCCGCCGTGACCACCACCACCATGATGACCGCCTGCATCAGCTACAATAACAGTGTGTTCAGCACCGCCGCCATGACCACCACCGCCGAAACCTCCAAAGCCACCACCATGACCGCCACCATAACCGCCACCATGACCATGTCCAGCATCCTGAACAATAACAGTGTGTTCAGCACCGCCGCCATGACCACCACCGCCGAAACCTCCAAAACCACCACCATGACCTCCACTATAACCGCCACCATGACCATGTCCAGCATCCTGAATAATAACAGTGTGTTCAGCACCACCACCATGACCGCCGCCATGACTGAAGCCACCACCACCTAGCAGACCACCATGCAAAGGACCAATAACATCACCATGACCACCGCCATGACCATGATCATGATGTTCTATGTGGCCACCATGATCACCACCTCCCGATTCGGGCAAATGTATTCTAATGTGTACATGTTCCTTGCCAAATGTGGGTTTGCCATAACACACGCTGCTGGCTACCAGCAAAACAGATAACTAATGAAAAATAAAATAAATTAAATTTAAGAATATTTCACAACACAATCTTTTTTTTTAACACTTTTTATTTCACAACTCACAATCATCCACTTTGCCATTTTGTTAAAGTTTTGAAAAACCGTTAAATTTAAAAAAGACCAAACTTCCTTTTTTTTAGCTTTTATTCGTTTCGTTTGTGATTTGAAACACACCCCGGGTTTGTAATTAATAAAGTAAATCCAATTTGGGGAATGGGTATGTAAGTTCCTTGTACGGTGTCAAACCACAAATGATGCGTTAGCTGTCATTGAGCGGCACATTTATACAACAGCTCTTAACTGTGTAATGCCCCACTACAGCTGCTGTTGCTGCACAAGGGGTGTTATGTAAGCAGCAGCAAAACTCAGTATTACAACAAATAGCAACAACAATATGAGCTTAACAAAACCACCAACCAACCTTCCATGCTGTAAGCGAAAAAAAAATCACAAAATCAAAAAATACTACAAAAACAATATAAAACAACAACAGTAACCAAAATACTCATAGAGACAACAAACCAGTGTAGTTCATTCAATACGAAACGATTTTTTTAAAAAAAAAAGCATCGCATACGACAAAAACGAAGATCAGCACAACAAACGATCAAAACGACCCACCGAAACAAACGATCGACCGACCTATCTACCATTTCTACATACAAATTTAAGCCAACCAGTTTAATACTTAATTATGGTATAAGTTCACATAATATTTAAAACTCTAACAACAATAACATAAAGATCCATTCATTCAAACATTTAATAAACATACAAACATACATACGATCATGATCAAAATTCAGGAAACATCCAAAAAAATTTTTTGTTTTTATTTTCTTTTAAACGCTAAATACAATCGTAAAAACAAAAACTAAAACAACAACCTGAAATAAGAGAAATAGAGAGAGAGAGACATTTCTCACCAACCAACTAATAAAATTATTGTGGTAGGTTGTGGTATTTTTTAACATCATTATGATCATCATCATGCATGCATGTAATCAAACATGCATTCATACTCTTTAAAATCGTATTAAATAATATTTTGGCCATAACCAAACACATACACACATACTTATATCCGTTGTACAATGAATTAATTACAATAAACCCGTTTTAAAAACAGATTCAAGATGTGACCTTTAAATCTCTCTTTCTACTTTTATTTTTCATCTCCAGAAAGTGGGTAAAATAACAACAAAAACATACATACATAAATATTAAGTGAGAGCAAGTGGGTTTTTTTGTTGTTTTTGTTTTCTGGAAATAACACTGGTCAACAATTGTTGTTCCGAAAACGTTTTATATTAAATTTAATCGAGCAAGATATTTGTGTAGTATTAAACATGTTTTTTTTTTTTCTTTGGGCAAAAATAGGTCATCTTTAGTATTTTTGTTGTTGTAAATTTCTTTAACTGTATTGTGTAAATGTGCATATATTATAGAAGCTGAAATAAGATAAAGATGCTGCTACATTTTTAAATTTATGTATTTTAAATATTTATGAAATTTTTTTAATTTTTGCAGGTCTTTTTAATGAAAATAGTAAGTTATTGATAATTATTTTTTTCTTTTAATTTGAGCTTGTTACGGGAAAAATATGTATAATTTTTTCGCTAAAATTTCGGCTCACAATCTTTTTAAATATATATGTATTTTCTTCAATTAAAAGTTATAAAATTTCAAAATTTTTGCAAAGAAAAAAATTGATATTAAACTTTAAAGTTACATAGTTTTGGTTTTATAATTGATTGAATCTTTTTGTTTAAGATCAAGAATTATATCAGCTTAACAATATAGTCTATTTAAGACCATATTTTGTCTCCTATATTTAAAAATGAGCTGCAAACCCACTACTTCGTTAGAGGAAATTTGTTAAAGTAAGTTAAAATAACGAAAAACTACCGCAAAATCCCTTTTAAGAATACTGATTCATTTAGGACCTTACATCTTCAATTTAATGTTTCTAGGATAAATATTACAGAACATTCAAGAAATACTATTAGAAGAACGAAAAAATACTTTCTTATGGATTCTCATTCACTTAGGACCACATATTATTAATTTCATGTTTCTAGGTTAAATATAATAGTAAATTCAAAAAGTTCTATTAGAAAAACAAAAAGTTACCCCCCTGTGAATTCTCACTCACTTAGGGCTACATATCTTTAATTTCATTTTTCCAGAGTCATAATTAAAGAACATTCAACGACCTCTCCTGTGAATTCTCACTCTTTTAGGACTACATATCTTTAATTTTATGTTTCTAGGTCGAAAATTATAAAAAAAATTCAAAGAGTACCATCAGAACAATAAAAAGTATCATAAAGTTCCCTTTTATGGATCTTAATTTAATCTTTCTAGGTTAAATATTATAGAAAATTAAAAAAGACCATTAGAAAAACAAAAAATACCACAAAGTTCCCTCTTATGGTTTCTCATTCACTTAGCACCACATGTCCCTAATTTCATGTTTCTAGGTTCATAATTATAGAAAATTCAAAAAGTACCATTAGAAGAACAAAAACGTACTACAAGGACCCCTCTTGTGAATAATTTTCCACATAGGACCATGTATATTTAATTTCATGTTTCTAGGTTAAATATTACAGGAAATTCAAAAAGTACCATTGAAAAAACGAAAAAGTACCACAAAGTCCCCTTTCATTCACTACAAAATTAAAAAGTACCATTAGAAGAACAAAAACGTACCACAAAGACCCCTCTTGTGAATAATTTCCCACATAGGACCATGTATATTTAATTTCATGTTTCTGGGTTAAATATTACAGGAAATTCAAAAAGTACCATTACCATAATTTTCCACATAGGACCATGTATATTTAATTTCCTGTTTCTAGGTTAAATATTACAGGAAATTCAAAAAGTACCATTACGTTTAATATAGGTTTAATATAATTGAAAATTCATTATTGAGTTTGAATAAAATGTAATTTCCCGGTTTTAACCCCTTTCTGGTATTTTTCCCCCCAAAGATATAACAAAAAATGTATTACAATGCATTTCTAAATTATAGTGGGATCCTATATTAAAATACGCATATGTTTATGTCAATAAATATAAAAAAAATGTTTTATAAAAAAAGTACCAAAAATAGGTACGATTTTTACCCCTTAAACGTTTAAATTTCTAAAAAGTACCAAATTTGTATTTCTCATTTTTTGATAAGTTATGAATACGATATAAATTTTATCTTTATGTTGATTGGTTTCAAAGATACATATGGTGCCAAAAAAGTACCAAAATACAGTTTTTACCCGTTTTCTATCTAAAAGGGCCGATTTTCAAAAAAGTACCAGATACCTGTCCGATTATTTTTTAAATGAATAATGATAACTATTCAACTTTTTTTGTATCTTTATTAGCTTGGGAGTTATAATGTTACCGATTTTACCCATTTTTACCCTTTTTTACACCTTAAACATCCGAATTTCCAAAAATTCCGTTTTAGTTTTAAATTTTTATTAAAACAATCCCATAATTTAAAAATATTTGTTCGATTTTAACATACATTAGAGTTTCTGAAACTGGTTATTGTTTGTAGATCCATGCATAAAATCAAAATTTTGATATCAAATAGTTAGATAGACTCATTATAAAATTATTATACAGTGGCTGTATAAGTAATAGGGTATCCAATTATTCGGGTGTTCATATTAATCGGTTTATTCGTCAAATAATTATTCGGGGTTAAAAGTTGATCGGTTAATAACCGATTATTGAGAAATTAATCGATTAACCGAATAACATTAGTTATATATGTAAAACATATAAATTATACAAATTATAGCATTTAATCTATTGAAATAGTTACTTAGAAACATAATATAAGATCAAATTCTTTTACAAAAGGATCATTTCGTAATTATTTTCTCCTATTTGTATGAAAAAATTTAATTTTGTTGGCTAATACTATAAAATATTGTCCTAATTCCGCTTTATTTAATACATTTTTCACGTAAGTGTATTTTCTGTGTAAAAATTATAATTTGTTAATAGAGTATAAATTAATATTTTTTGGGTACATTTAGGAGATGACAATTAAAAGTATTATGACTTGTGTAACTTTGAATTTACTTTAATCAAAGTAATGTTTTACGAATTTCTATTGACACAAGTTTAATTATTTATGAAGATATAATATTATTACCTTTTCTTATCGCTTTTTATAAAACATTATATTCCAACAAAAAATGCATCCAAAGACATCAGTTAGATACTGAAATTGTTGACCAGAAATAGTACAAATTTGTATAATTTTCAATGAATTGCATTTCTTGATACCTGTGTTATGTCATGTCCTGTTCACGATGTGCAAAATTGCAATGAATATCCAAATTTTTTTTAACGGCTCAACGAAATTATTTTAATTTTTATTATTATTTTAATAAAAAAAATTATGTATAAGATTGTTTTTCATTTGTTTCAGTATTTTTTTTTTTTTTTTTGTAAAGATAACATTCAAATATCAACGTCATATAGCAGAGCAATTCATTTAAATCTTTCTATATATATTGGATCCTGTTTTATTACTTCTAAAGCAGATGAAAAAGTATCACACTAAAAATTATTTTTATTTATTTTTACTTGAATATAACAGTAAGATGTAGTTTACATAAATTTATCATAAAAATACAAAATTTTCTAATTTATAATTCAAGAAAACTACATTTCGGTTAACCGGTTATTCGACAGAAATTATTCGGTTTATTCGTTATTCGAAAATAGAAGGTTTTAAATTATTCGGACAGTTAATCGACAAAAATTAACCGGATAACCGAATGACGGTTAGTCGATTGGATACCCTAATAAGTAAACAAACTCATCATTTCATTTAAAAAGCTGCAAATGTAAATTTTTGAAATGAACATGTTTTGGATAAAATCCACTTGTTTTCTCTTATACTGATTACAAATTTTCGTCATTTTTTTAGTTTCTTTCTAGCGAATTAAAAAAAAAAATATTTTCGTTCGAATAATATTCGTTCGATTTATTCGAACAATTATTACAAATAATTATTCGAAGAATTTAAAAATAGTATTTTTCGAGTAACGAATAACGAATATTCGAATAAAAAGAAAATTTGATTTTTTTAAATGATTATTTATAAAAAATATTTTAAAATGGGTCTTAGAGTCAAATTTATATAAAGGTACCTTTCGCAATGAAAAGTTTACCTTTTTTTCTACTCATTTAAATTTTATTATTTTTTAAGTTAATTTCTGAGGACTTTTGGCAGTTTTTTTCAATCATTAAAGTGACATTTGAAGATTATTTTGTTATTATCTATCGATATCATTTTAAAATTGTTCGCTTTTGAAATATACTTAGTTCAAAGAAAATTAACTTTTTTATCGTATTTGTTGATCTTTTAAATAGTTTTTTAGTTAAAATTAATTTAAATTTATACATAACTTTCTTATCCCGGTGAGCTTTGATGCGATAACTAATATTTACTTTATATTGAAGCTAATACTTCCTTTGGCCTATCTGCCCTATTCAAATTTGATATGAAAATTATTTATAAACATTGTTAAAACTTTCATTAAATCACTCTTTCAGATATGCGAAAATAAATGTTTTTCTTTATACCCCACCCGCTAGCCTTATCCATCCTCTTTTAATTTCCTCAATGCAATATGATAGATATGGACGTAGATATAGATATTTAGATATACCATTAATAATATTTGTTTGTATGGAGTGTACTTTTTCTCCTGGTCCGACCCATCGCGTTTTGAATCCTTATGAAGGTTTTTGAGAAAGTTCACATTTGTCATATATTTGACCAAATTTGCGTGACCACTAATTTTGTATGTGGGCTACCATTCCCTCTGCTCATATCGAAAAATAAAGTAGCCTATTTTACTCTCGGGTATTACTAGATGATACTGTAAATATTTCCAGTGATTTAGATTTTTATAAAGCCCAAACCATAGAAAACAACTTGTTCTCAAAAAACCGAACTCAGCTGTCAAAAAAAAAAAAAAAAAAATAACTCTTTGTATGTGTTAGTAGAATTTATACGTGTGAAGAGAGTAATTTTTATTTGCATTTATTACGGTGAATAAAAAGATTTGGACTTCTAGTTGTTTTCTCTGTCCCAAAAAAAAAAAAAAAAGAAAAAAAAAAAAGACAAACAAACACAGTTTCTTGAGTCGATTTAACGATGTCTGTCCATGTAAACCTTGTGAACAAAGTACAATTTTAATGAAATGCTGATGACATTTGGCACGAATAGATATTTTATTTTTAGAAGAACGAAGCTTATTGAATTTGGTTATGATCGGTCCATTCTTTACCTACCCTTCATACAACTGTCCTCCCGGAATAGGGCTCAACACTCACAAATACCTTTATTATAGCAAATTACAAGGACTATCTATATATGAAATTTCTTTTCTGTCATATCATAAATGAATTTGTGGCGATTTTTCAAAAAAATTACATACCCGAGATGGCCAACTTTGGAGGGCCACCCACTTTCCCCCTGATCCGCTAGGAACCTGTACTCCACCAAATCAACTCGAGATATCCCTAACGGTTCAATAGTTACTGAATTATATCCAAGAAAAAGCGTTTTGGAATCACTGCGCGTAGAAGAATTTCCAAAGCAACTTCAAAACAAAATAAAAAAACACTGCAATAATCCCCAATGTAATTAGTCTCTTACATATTTTGACGATTTTTGGACTTGTAGAAATATGAAAAATAAATTATACATAGTAAGTATACCATATATCGCGGGCTTATATTCAAAACGGGCCTCATGTAAAGCACCATTGTTCAGGAACTGTTTATTTCCCTCATTTTTCAATATTTTGCTATTCTTTCTTCTACGAGTTATTAATATTATGTCTACTAAACCTCACACTGAAAAATAAATCTTTTAACTCCATTATTCGCAAAGTTATGGTAGATAGACCGTTTTGTCTTAATTATTTTTAATGTATGTTATAAAATATTTATTGGAAATTAAAAAAGTAAAACATAATATTTTTGAAAAATATTATGTTTGAAATTTTGTGGTTGGCTGGACCATTTTTAATCGTTAGAAATTTCAAATACCAGGAATGTTTACTAAAAGGACGAAAATGTGTTCAAAATTAAAATTATAAATTAAATTTTTAAAAAAAGGTGCATGCGAAAAAAATTGCAAAAAAATTGTTTGCAAAAAAAATTGCAAAAAAATTGTTTGCAAAAAAAATTTAAACCAATTAAAATTGTATTAAATTGCATATCAACAACTAAAATTTTATTAAAACATTTAAATACGATGTTTATTGCACATTTTTTTTAAGAAACTGCTTTTTGTATCTATTTTGCTCATAATCACGAATTTTATTTAATTTTTTTATACCCACCATCAAGAAGATGGGGTGTATATTGATTTTGTCATTCCGTGTGTAACATGTCGAAGGAATCATCTAAGTCCCCACAAAGTATATATTTTCTTGGTCCTGGTTAGATTCTGAGTCGATCTAGCTATGTCTGTCCGTCTGTTGAAAGCAGGATAGGGCTCGAACGGGACAACGTAGGGGGACGAAATTTGGCACAAGTATTTGTCTAATATAAGGTTTGTTAGGGATTGAAAAAATTGGTTGATAAACAAAAAAGTTATGGGCTAAAAACTAGAAACACAGGGTGTCCGTTTTATACTTTTCTGCTGATATTTCTTCAACAAAAGCATGTACGACAACGAAATTTTGTTCGTATAGTTCGGGGATCGATATAAACTCGGAAACAAAAAATGGGCGTGGTCCGCCCACTTTACTACCCACTTTACCGCCCCCTCCCATATAACGTAAAATTTGAAAAAGTTGATGGTGGGTATATAGATTCGGCCGGTCCGAATATAACATTCGCACTTGTTCATTCCTGTCTTTAAATCTAGGGTATAGTCAAAGAATATACAACATGAATATTCTTTGGTATAGTGCTCCCACTTAGCTTCATCAGACTGCTTTGAGATTACAAAATTTTTGTGAGATATATTAAGATTCTAACTCAAAGTTTAAAAAAAAAAAAAGTTTAAATCGCAAAGAAAATTCTCAATATTTATCAATTTTTATTTTTACATAACTTTGAAAATCAAACAAAAACTTGCTTGGGAGCTTACTGAAAAATCATGGTTTCTTTTGGAAATCACAATTATTATACCCATTAAGAAATTCTTTAAGGAAGCCATTAATTCCATTCAGTCGAACAGTACGGTAACCGGTACCAAAGAAGCTGAAGCAAGGTACAAAATTATATGAAGGCGAAAACAAAAGCAAAAAATAAAACAGTTTAAAAAAATTACAAAAAGAAATATTATTCTTTAAATTAGAAAAAAAAAAAAAAATATGTCAATAAAGAAAAGGAAATTTCAAATCATACATAAATATACAATTTCTTTTCAATTAACATGTTGCTTTATTTAATCATCTACTTGATTAAAATACAGATTTTTTAAAATTAATTTTATTAATTCACTTAATTGAATACATTGTTTAAAGTTTATATATTTTTCAATCAATTTTTTAATTAAAGTCATTATTTGGAAATTTTTTTAAATTTTTACGTTTTTAAAATTATGAGTAATTAATATAATAATTTCGGTGAGAGGTGCAAGTTTAAAAATTTTTTCAATTGTATGAATTATTTTGATAATTAAAACGAATTTTTACTTTTTTCTGTGCCCGTTTTTCCTTAAAAAAATATATTGTTTGTAGATAGCCCAAAAACAAAAAGTTAAAAACATAGTGTTAGAATTAACTTTTGGCTCCAAAATTAACACCATATATAAAAAACAGAAAACTAAAGAGTCTGACGCAAAAAAAGAAAAAGATTTTGAAAAACTGCATGAGGCCCATCGATATATAGTAATTTAATACTTTTCTGCAAGGTATCTTCATAGAGATGATTTTAGAATTACAAACAAAGAGTTTGCAATGGCCAAAGGGTTTACAATGCGTTCCAAAGAGTTTGCAATGGTAAACCTGAAATAAATGTGATTTTTTTTTTGCGAATTGTGAAATTCCTTTTACAATAATCTTAAATATTTATACACTTTATTATTTCAAATAATAAGGTCATCAAATCGCTGAAAATGTCGTTAAGATATCTTAACAAACCAAGATTTTATTGGAGATTTTATTTAGTTTCTCGAAAAATACACTTTTTTACAAAGATTTTATTTTAATCAGAAAAACTATGGATTTCATGTTTTCCAAATAATTTTTTTTTCGCCATTTTAATTTTTGAAATTTTTTCTTGTATTCGTATTCTAATTAAGGTCAAAATTTAGGGATCATTTCGTCTTTTCGAATTCGGAAAATTAGAAAAATAAATCGGATTCAAGGACCATAAATCTATCAAGTGTTTATTTAAAATTTTGTTAAATAATAAAAAAATATTTTTGGCCGCCATATTGGATCCGCAATTTTTTATTTATTATTACATAATCGTAATCAACCTCTCTAAAAACCTTTTTGGTGGTATTAATTTTTTTTACGTAAATCAAGTTTTTTTTATTATAGCCAAAATTCAGGGATCATGGCCCAGTGTGAACTGGATTAAAAATTTATTAAAGAAATATTTGTCAATATTGGAAAATTCAAAATCTTTAATTTGTTAATTTAAACGATCGTTATTCAATTAGATACCTAAGAAAATATTATTTAAATATGGTGAATGGTAGACGTAAACGATTTAATAAAATGTACCTCCTAACTTGTTTTATTATTAGGTAAAATGTTTAAAATATCCATAAAGGCCTAAATCAAATGAGTGATTGTGTTGCTTACTTTTTGTATTTACATATTTTGTCTAGAGTTATTCATCACGTACATACTACATACATACATATTTGTATACAAATGCAAACTACATTAAACCGTTAAATTCAAAATATTGGACTTGAGCTCTTACTAATTTACCCACTTGAATTTACTTCTGGTTAACAACTATTAAAATCATTATTTAATCGCTCTCTTTATTTTTTTATGCTCACATTTGTTGATTTTTGTAAATTCATTCATGTATTTAATTATTTTGTATTTAAATTTTTTGTTGGCATTTCTTTATTTATTTTTATTTATTTAAATGTTTATTGTTTGTTAATTGTTGCTTTAGTTATTGTTTTAATAATTTGTCGTATTGCTTTTGTTGCTGTTGTTGTTCGTATTTAAAGTGGCTCCAAAATATATGTATGGATTCTGCTAGAGTGTATGTATTTAAGTTTTAATGTTTTGTTTTCATTCCATAAAATGTTTTGATAACATTGTTTATGTTTTTTTTTTTTTTGTTTTGTTTTTACTATTTCTATTTTTGTTTTGGTTTATCTAATCTTTTTTTGTTTGGTAACATCAATTTTGTTTTTGTTGTACAATTACATACATACATACATACGATCAAACTCTTGCTTTTGCCAATTTGGTCCATTTGTTTTTATACAAAATATTTGTTTTTGATGCTCTTGTTGTTTTCAAGCTTTTAAACTCTCTCAAGCAAAGTTCGTATCCCACCAAAACATCATAGGCTCGGTCATGGTCGTTTATGTTAAGCATTTGTATACATATGTACGTATATATGTTATGTAGATATGTATGTATGTGAATGCAAGTTTGTAAATATTTTAATTAAGTTACAATTGTTTTTGTTATTTTCATTTCTTTTTTCTCCGAATACTTTATAAATTTCTGTAGTCTGCATGTGATTGTTAAGTTCAGTAGTCAGCTTTTGTTTTTTTTTTTTTATATGTATGTGAATATATTTTTTATTGTGATACTTTTAGTTTTATTTTAATAATATTTTTACTCTCTTTATATTTCTTTCTCTTTTGTTAAATTTCTTTTTGTATAAAATGCTCCACAATAGTTTTAATTAATGCAGTTGCCATTTGCCTAGTTTTGTTGTTTTGTTTTATTTAGTTGTTGCTGTTTTATTATTACAACTACATACACATACATACAATATATTATATTCAATTTGTTGCAAAAAGATAAAATCAGTTGGAAAATGTTATAAAAGGATTATTATTATTTTTTTTTTTTGTTAATATTTTTGCATTATTATTATTTTTTTCATTTATTTTTTATTTTTTTTTGTGTAACAAATACTCATACTAATTAAGTTATAATATGTATGTTACGAGTGAGTGTTTTAGTTACGTTAATGTTTGGTGCATGAATTGTTGTTACTTCATATTTGTTGCCATACTTTTTTTTAATTGAAGTTTTACACAAAATGTTTTATAATATAAAAAATCTTTGTGAATAGTTTTTATTTTTTTCCCCCTAAAATTGGGTCATATAAAATTAAAGTTATATAGCAAAAAACAAGTAATAACGCTCATTTAGAATTATTGCGAAATATGGCCTACATTTAAGAATAGTTTGTTTTTTGGTATATCTTAGATAAGTCACAATTATCCCTCTATTGATTTTTTTTTTTTTTTTTTTTGTGTGAATTTATAAATGTTCATTAGTATATAAATCATATTTATATTTGAACAGATAAATATAATATGGGAGAAAAAAATTTAAAAATTATTAATTGTATATTAAGCTCAATGGGTGTATGTATATCAGATAAAATAAAAAAAAAAAAAAATTAGGAAGACCCCTCAAACGATGCACAGTGACCCGTTTCAAAAATAAAATGGAAATAAATCTGGAATTTCCAAACGGCTGCTCCGATTTTAATGAAAGTTTTTTTCAACACAATTTTGTTATTTATTGTTAATAAAATTAAAAATAATTAAAAAAAAATCGAGTGAAATTTGGATCCGCTATAGCAAAAAAACTTTACCAAGATAGGTCCAAAAATAAAAATTTTAATTTTTGAATCCAAATATCTCTGAAACTAAAAGAGATAACCTATACATACGAAAAAAACCTTTTCAATCAATAAAACAATAAAATAATATCACATGGTCAGAGGTGAGGTATTTTCGAGTTGATTTGAAGAGTAGTGGGTGGCCCTCCAAAGTTGGTCACCTCGGGTGTGTAATTTTTTTTGAAAACTCGTCAAAAATTCATTTATGATATGACAGAAAAAAAATTTATTTATAGATAGTTCTTGTAAATCTCTACAAAAAATACGCTACATGTATAGGTTATCTCTTTCAGTTTAATAGAATTTCAGGTCGAAATAAACTTTTACCTCATCTTTTTTTTTTTAATTTTTTAACTTGGCGGGCTTAATACTACTTGTTTCTAGTCATACATTTGTACGCAAATTCCAAAAAAAATAAAAAAATGTTTTGGAACCACTGTGCACACAGAATCACCCCCACAGCTACGAAGTGGCACTTTTGTGGTTACAATACAACTAAAAAATAAATCGTGTGCCAAAGCTTACTTTGAATCTATGTTGGTTAAATATTTTTGGTTAAAACATTATAAAGTTTACACGTTGTTTGAGAATGGAGCGTTAAAACTTTTGCTACAATTTTTATCTCCATATTTATGCGAAAAAATACAAACTTAGATCACGTTTGTGATCTAGAAAATGAAGTAAGATTTGGTTGTCAAAAATTTCTCTAAATTTTATAAAGTTAGTAAAAAAAACAGACATTTGTTTTTTGGTAACACAATTTTATTTAAAATAAAAACCTTATGAGTTTTTACCAGGGATCGTAAATAACAGTTATCCAGAAAATTTAAACTCAAAAACTCCATGTTAAAGTCAACGGAGACCTATACTGTCATATACCAATAGATTCGTATGGCAATGTACAGTTTTTGCCAAATTATACTTATAAGTAAGGATAATTTATTTTTTTCCTTTTAGAAATCAAAAAGATCTAACCAGCGGAAAGCTTTGGGTGTCATTTGGTATAAAATGAGTTTTATTTTTTTAACGGGAAAAGTAAAACTCCTTAAATGAGTTTTATTTTATGACAGATATAAAACTCTATTTTTAAGAGTTTCATCCGATTTTTTCTTTTTTACAAAATAACTGTTAGAAAAGATTTTTTTTTTTTTTTTCACTTATAACCTTTATGGTCCCTGGTTTTTACTACTTTTCATTTCTACTATAATAAAATCAAAATGTGCTAAGGAGTCCGCGAAGAAACAAAGATTCCTAAAAGGGTCCATGAAGCATGGAGAGGTGGAAACTTCTGCTCTACATAATTAAAACCAAAAACAAATTTCTTTCCTTTTTTTTTTTTGGTTCATTTAATCTAAAGCTATGTTCATATTTGTTAAACATTTGACCAAATTTGCGTGACCATTACTTTTGCAAATTTTTTTTGGCGTTGTTTGATCTTGCAAATGTTTTGTAAGAGAAATTAATGATAAGTAAAAATGATTATACCATAAAAATGTAGATGTTAAAAAATAGTTTATATAGTGGTTACGTCATTTTGGTCAAATATTTGACTAATCTGAATATACCTTAACAAAAATGAAGAATTTAAATTTTTAACATAAAAACTAAAAACAACAACTACAAACCCACTAGATTAAACAAAAATAATAATAAAAATTTCCTTTTTTTCTACATCTTTCTCATGTTGAAGGCTAAATACCAAACATTTGTTTGTGCTCCAAATGGAAACAAGAAAAAATCTCAGTGAATTTACTACATTGATTTTTCTTTTTGCTTTAAATAAATAAGTTTTTGGTAAAAAAGTAAATACAGTAATAAAAAAATTATACAACTTTTGAAAAAAACTCTACTGACTGAGTGACTGATGTTTAACAAACTCGTCTCTATGTACCTGTTGCATGCTTCAACCTCGTAGTAGTAGCGTGTTTATATTGACTTGTTTTTAATTTTTTTTTTATTTTTTTTTTTTGTCGTTGTTGTTATTTTTGTTTACTTTGTTGCAAGTATTACCTCATCCAAAGTTAAGACTAGAGGAGGAGTTTGACTTGGTAACAAACAACAATATTTGTGTCGTTTAAACAGACGAGTGCAGCTTTAGTTTTTGGAAAAAAATAAAAAAATGTGTTACACTTGAATAAATATCAAAATTAATTTTGTTAATTTAAACAAATTGCTGCAAGGATATTTCTTTTCTTTTTTTTTGTTTTATTTTTTATTTTTCTTAATAAAAACCAAAATAAAAACACTAAATAAAGTTTCCTTTTCTAATATATTTTTCATTAAATATGAATTGTCAGTTTGATTGGGCAGACAGGTAGGTTTGTTGGTTGTTTTTTTGGTTCCCTGTAAATAGTTAATGTTGCAGTTTTTGTTGTTGTTGTTGTTGTGTGGCACGTATTTGGCTAATGGAAGTGAAAGTACTTCATGTTGCAAATTTTCGATTATTTCCGCTGCTTGTAGGGCTGTATTATGTATTTTTTTCTTTTCTTCAGTTTTTACAATATTTATGCCATAATTTTAAATTGTATTTCATTTACTATTTATGTATATTTGTATATTTGTATGTCTGTATTTCTATTTCTTTTCAATTTCTTCCTTTTTATGTACATATGTATGTATTTTTAGTAATTTTAATGTTTAGTTTGTCTAGCTGACTCTTTGTTCGTTGCATTTGTATTTGGGGTTAATGTTTAAAAATGTTTTACCAAAATGAGGAAGTAAATCCAACAAATACAGGATTGAAAGTAGCAAAGAGAAAAATAAGCGAATTATAATAATGATAATGTTTAATGTATTTAGTTTTTTAAATAAAAAAATATTTTGGCCACTGTGTTGATTGAAAAAATTTAATTGTTAAACGGTTTGTAGGGGAAATAGTTTAAAATTTTGTATGCTATTGTATGCTAATGTTTTCCCAGCTGAGAATGTGGTGACTTTTGCACCTGTGGACACATAGTAAGCATATGCCATGTCTATGCCTAACAGAGGTTTAATTGAGTTTTGGTTAAGATTATCCGATGTTGACCATCTCGGGAATGTAATTTTTTTGAAAAATCGCTAAAATTTATTTATGATATAATAGAAAACAAATTTTATATATATAGTTAGTCTTTGTATATGCTTTGGAGTCTTTGAGGTTGCCAACTTTGGAGGAGTACCCACTAACCCCCTATAGTGATCTGTACTCCTCCAAATCAACTCGACAACACCTCACCTCTAACCATGTGAAATTTTAGTGAGATATCTACAAAGCACGTTGGGGTAAAATGTGTCAAAAGTGGCGATTAATTAGATTTTGAAATTTGAAATTTTATAATAAAGTTGGGTACCGACTACTGATTAATATAACTTTTTATCGGATTCATATATTTATATGATTTTTGCAGCAATATTATTTTGTAAGAAATGTGGTGAATATTTTAAACAAAACGTAGGGTCAGTAGTAAGACCGCCAAGTTAAAAAATATATAAAAAAACGAGGCTGAATATGAGAGAAACATTTTTTTGTACAGATTTACAAGGAATATTTATATATAAAATTTCTTTTCTATTATATCATAAATGAATTTTAGCGATTTTTTTTTTTAAATTACATACCCCAGATGGTCAACTTTACAGGTCTACCCACTAACCTCCTGACCACTTAGGTATCCTTACTCCTCAACTTAAAAACACCTTAAAAAAATGGAATTTGATCTGCTTAACAAGAATCTGCTTTCATTTTATATATGTCTAACAATTTCGGAGTTGCCCAGAAATTAGTGTCAATAAAGTTATATTTCATGGAAAATGGAAGAATTTTTTTTCTGAAAATTTCCTTTTAGAAATGAAACTTTATAAATTTGCAGTTTTTAAGCCCTTATGGTAAAACTGGTAATATTATGGATAAAATAAGTCATATATCATTAAAATTTATATACTAATATTCGTATGAGATTTATACACATTAATGTAATTTTCGGAAGATTATTTTATATGGGAGCTATGATCAAATATGGACCTACATATATTTATGAAATTTGGCACAAAGAATAATACTTATACACAACTTCTTTTCACCGAATTTCATTAAAATATTGCTATACGTAAGACTCAGAACTACTCAGAAAGTAGTTCTGATTCGAACGATATACTTTAAGGTGGGGGTTCGATAATTTTTTCTGTGCGTTACAAACATCAGCACAAATGCATAATACCCCAACCAACTATGGTGGTGTAGTGTATAACTACACAGAAAAAAGTAAAAATGGACTTCAATTACGAAATTTGTAATATTAATTAATTTTTAATTGATTTTGCTCCAATCATCAAAATGATAAAATTAATAACAAGAATAATTGATATTATTATTACTTCTTTTCCTTAAATAGATGCAATGAGATGAACATTTTTAAAAATTTACTTAAATTTATTTTATTTCTGTACTTTTATATACAAATATTTAATTTTTTTTTATATTTTACTGACAGCTGTCAATTTATTAAAAAACAAAACTGTAAACCAATTACAAATTTAATTATATTAATAAATCATATAATTAAATTCCAATATAAAGTTAATTAATAATTTTATTAAAAAATTATTTGAAATATTTTTTTTCTGTGTAGGTGGACTAGATATAATTTGACGAGCTAAACAAGAATCTGCGTTCACTTTTTTCTATCACGTACTGATTTTCTGAAAATATTGAGTGAATGAAAAATAGTGTAGAAATTTCTTGAAAACAATTTCGTCTGCATCTTTTGGTCTATCAAAATCGTATAAGAAAAAAAGTAGTCTATCTTTTTTTGTTTAAAGAGAAAACAAAATATCGTTTTTGGAGATATTCAGCTTTGATCTTTTTATTATCGATTTTGTCTTCTGAACTATCGAATAAATTAAATTTTATTAACTTCACATTAGTCAATATCTTTTTCTATTAAATGAAATATAAATTAGAATTTTTCAATGCATAGTTTAGAAGTTATGAGCAATTTTTTTTTAATTTTTAAAACGTTATATTTTTGGTCCGGAAGGTGTCTTTAAGCAATTTGAGCAACACTTGTAATAGGTAATAACTGTAGTGATTTTTATTAAAATCGGAGTTATCGAATAACTCAATATTCGTTAATATTTTATTTTATTTATTTTCTGAAAAATGTGTTTCATTTTGAAGTCTTTTTTTAGAGGAAGGTAGATGTCCTGAGAAAAACTGAGTATGTAGTTTTACTACGTATGTTCTCTAGTTTCCACATAGCTAAAGGATCCGTTACTCTATCGTAAATGTAAATGTAAAAACGTAAATGTAAACGGAACGTAAGTGGATGGTTACTCAAAATATGTAAATGTAGCCAGTACTTTGTTGTTTTGTACACATGAACATCGGTGATGCCAATTACACATATTTCCAGTAGATCAAATTCAAATTGAAAATCACTAAATTTATTGGTTTGTATTTCAGCGATTTGTATACAAAATGAAATTTGAGCTTTAATGACAAAAATTTTAAACTTTAAATTAAATATTCGACTCTGTGTCTTATTTAAATTACTTCAAAAATTTTTTAGTGAAGAAAACAGCAAAACTATTTGTCCATTTGATAAACCTTTTACAGCGATTTTTTAAGCAGATTTAGTATATTGAAATAAAAAGTTGTCAACACTGTTGTTACAGCTGTCACGTAAAAACGTAGAGCGACCTAATTTGATTAGGTTTCTACGTAACATTTACGTTTTTGAGTACACATACACATATAACTCTCATAAGCAAAAAGTGTCAGCTGATTCACTACATTTACATTTACGGTAGAGTAACGGAGCCTTAAATATGTCATTCCTTTTTGATATGATTCATAATAATATTTTTATTAAATTGTAAAAACATAGATATGTATATTAAATTTCTAGTAATTAAAAAATAAAAAACAATTTAATATTATGTCACCAAATCTTTCACAATTAATTCCATATTATATGTTTTTTTTCCACCATACATCATCTATCGATGTCATAATTATTACAGTGTAAATATTTTAAATTTAATTAACATTTTGTATATAAGTTGTTTTAAAAAATTTGCATATTTTATAATATTTCTTTTTTTTTTATGATAATGTCACCATCAATCGTATTATGGGTTTGTCATCAATATGTAGTAGAAGCTATAATACAATAGTATTCAAAAATTAAACAAAATATTGATAAAATTATCTCTATGAAATTAATGCTCATAATGGCAAATAACTACTTATTCAATGTGATAAATTATAATTTTGCATAATTTTAAAAATAAACAAATTTATATACACTCCCCGAAATATTTATAAGACCTAAATAGTTTTTTTATATTTCTATGGAACTACAAATGCAATCCCAGAAATATTTGACACACATATGAAGACAAGTAAGGTAGTTTTTTTGAATGTAGAAAAAGTTGGTTCCGTTAATCTTGTGCAAAAATAACGGGACTTTTACTTGATCTTCTAACGAAATAATTATAAGACCAAATATGACGAACTATTTTAAATATTTAAAGAAATGGAATATGTTTTCAAAATTTTAAAATTTTTTGTTCGTATTATTAATAAAGGTTGTACAGAGTTAGATCAGAGTTAATTTTTGGTACAGTGGGACAAATATATTTTTGTGATATAATCAATAAAACGTAAAAAATAAGCCCAAAGGGTCAATTAAGTTATTTTTTTCTTTGTATATTAAAAAAGATTATGGGGAAAGTGCTCTTTATTGCTGTTCTTGTAATTTTGGAGTATATTTGTATCATAATATGTAAAACGAATGTATTTTTCTACGTAAAGAATCTATTTATAGCCTTAAGTTTTTGAGATATAGAATGTCTTGTTCAGAATAAATCAGAAAATATTTATAATGTCTTAATAAAAATTGGCCAGAATGTTAGTTGTAAGCTAATTTATAATAATTGCTAACTATACTAAAGATATTAAGTAAATATATCTTATAAAAATATTTTTTTTATTGCTTTAATAGCTCCGGAAGTTGTTGCATATACGCAATATAATATCTAGCCTTCATTTATGATTATTTTGAAATAAATTGTATCCAATTTTTAATTTTTGTATCAGAAATTGCGTAAATACTTATAATCAAGGGAATTCATTGGAATATAATTGAGATAAAAGTCTAATAACAATAAGTATGGAATTCATTAAATTACGCCTGTTTTCAGATCTACTAAAATGAGTTTACTATATTTATAGAATCAAATTAGCTATTAATAATTATAAACTATCTTGTGATTACCAAATTAGCCAAGCCGTATTGAAATATGATTAATATTTTCTGATTTATTCTCAACAAGACATTCCATATCTCAAAAATTTTAGGCTACAAATACATTTTTTACGTAGACAACTAAATTAATTTTACATATTTTGATCTTAGTTTAGTCCAAAATTACAAATGCAATAATAAACACCATTTCCTTTCCAGATTTTTTTTTATATATAAACAAAAATATAATTTAATTGAGCCTTTAAGTTTATTTTTTGCTTTTTATTGATTATATAATAAAAATATATTTGTCCCACTGTACCAAAAATTAACTCTGATCTAACTCAGTACAGCCTTTATTAATAATACGAACAAAAATTTAAAAATTTTTAAAACATATTCCATTTTTCTAAATATTTAAAATATATTTGGTCTTATAATTATTTCGTTCGAACCTCAAATAAAAGTCCCGTTATTTTTGCACAGAGTAACGGAACCTAATTTTTTTTACATATAAAAAAACTGTCTTACTTGTCTTCATATGTGTGCCAAATATTTCTGGGATTGCGCTTGTAGTTCCATAGAATTATAAAAAGCTATTTTGGTCTTATAAATATTTCGGAGAGTGTATAATAATAAATAAAAAAAATTACAAATTTGCGTAATTATAAATCCAATAAAAATTACTCATAAATGTGTGTTGCTTCACACACATTTTATTATCTGGCGAAAAACAATCAGAAACTGAAATTTATCTTAAAAAAAAAACTTTTTAGAGCTGTTTTAGTCAGGAAGTAAACTCCTTTGTAAATTTTTTTTTTCTTTTAAGATTTATTTTCTGCATGCAAGCAGTCAGACATCTTAAGTGCATGTGTTTTATGACTATTCATTCACAAGTTGGTGGCCAATGTTAAGAGATGTTGCCAAAAAAATATAAAAAAAAACTACACAACTTTGTGTTGCATCATCGTTATAAACGAGATATAAAGGAAAAGATGAAGCAGAAGCCAAAGCATATAAGTTGCAGATGAAGACCCCGATGAAAATGAAGTGCAATGAAACTGAAAGTCATGGTTTACTTGGATACCAACTAAATATTTGACTTTAATACTGATTACCAATGTTCATATATTTAAAGCTTAACTCTTAGTATCAGTGTTACATACACACACACACACACACACACACATGTACTTGTATAATCAGCTGGTTTTTTGTTGTATTGCTGTTAGTGATGGTGGTAGTTGTTGTAATAGCAGTAGTACGAGTAGTTTAACTATTTGGAATGTTTTAACTGCTGCACACTACTAAGTCCAAGAGCCAAAGTCAAAGTTAAGCCAAATCTAAGATGTGTAACTGGTTTTTGTTTGAATTTCATTCAATGCATATTATGTGCATAATTACAAACAACATCATTAAGAAAAAAAAACATTATAAACGTCATCAACATGTGCTCATCATCTTAAGCGTATTTGTTAGTAGTTGTGGTGGTTGCAATGCGGCAGATAACAACTTACTAATATTTAACTGTAAACTTTTTAAAAGAATGAAATCACTGATAAAATAATGTATTTTTATTGAAATATCAAATAGATGTAGGGTATTGTGGTACTAAATTAAGAAATTTTAATCGATTACAATGTAACTCATTCTGTATAATATATTAAAAGTGTCATACTCACATATAGCTGACTTAAAAGGTAGTTTCAGTGAAATTAAAAAAAAAAATGTGTTTTTAAAATTGGTATACATATTAAATAACAAATATATACATTAGAGTGTCCCGTAAACAAAAATTTTGTAGGAAGACCCCTCAAACGATGCGTAAAAATTAGCTCAATATGGGAAAAATATTTAAAAAAATTTTAAAATTGATCTACAGTTCCCTACCAGCGATTGAAATTCATGGGTCTAGAACATTTCGTCCAAAAAATAGTATTGAGTTTTGTGTTGAAATCGGTATCAAAAAATTGTAATTTTAAGCCATTTTAAGATAAAAATATTTAAAAAAAATTTCACAAAAATGTTGGTCCATAAAAAAATTTTCGATATTTTTCTTGAAAAATTGATAACAATATTATAATTTTGTTCCCTTTATGGTTTAAATATTAAAAATTTGCATTGTAGTAAGTACTGTTAATAATATATAATATTTCAAATTTGTTCAAAAAATTCTTCATCAAAATGCCTTAAAAAGTCTTCTAGCGAAAAAAATCCCAAGAGAAAGTTTTTTAAAATATTTTTTCCATAACCAGCGTAAAATTAAGAATTTTTTGACACACATTTCGATTAAAAAATCGAAATTTTTTTTGACCAAAATGTATGGGACTAATGATTTTTCAATCGCTGCACATTGCGGTAAAAGGGGTCAAAAATGGCGATTAATTCAGGGAAAGGTGATATCAATATTTTAATGATCACAATTTATTTTTCTTATTGATTATTAGTTAAAAAAGTTAGTTTTAGAATTTTAAGATTTTTTTTAGCAGAACGGTAATGTCTGTCCGTCCGTCTATACATTACAGTTAAATGGGTCGAAAATTATGCATTATTCAAAGAAAGCTGGTATCAACGCTTTAATTATCACGTTTAACTTTTCTATCTACAAGTAAGTAAAAAAATGCATTTTTAGATTTATAAGATGTTTTTTGGCTGAATAGTAATGTCCGTTCTTCCGTCTATACATTTGTGTTAAATAGGACGAAAATTACGCTTAATTCAGGAAAAGGTGATATCCAAATTTTGATAATCACTTTCTATTTTTTCTATTTATTAGTTAGTAAAAAAAATACATTTTTAGAATTCTAAAATATTTTTTGGCAGCACGGCAATGTCTGTCCGTCTGTCTGTACATTGGGGTTAAATGTGTCGAAAATGCCACTTAATTCAGGGAAAGGTGGTATAAAAATTTTAATACTTTCATTTGGTTTTCATATTAATAGGGAAGTGGAAAAAATATACTTTTCGAATTTTAAGATTTTTTTGAAAGAATTCTAATGTCCGTTCATTTGTCCGTCTGTTTGTTGATTTTTGCAAACTTTCCAATTCAAAATCGTTTAACTTTTGACTCAATAAAGATAATGACTAAAAATTTTCTTTGTTCTATAGATAATTTTACTTTTTAACCAACTACATAAAATATACTAAAATCGGTTGAAAATATTTGGCTATATATGGAAAAATCTTAACCAAGATCTAGTAAAATGGAGATTTTTGAAATTTTAAATGCATATAACTCGAAAAATATATAAGATAAGTAGTACATGCAATCATGTTTTCTATTAGATCCCGTTTCTAAACTCAAAATGCTACTGTCCTCTGCTACAACTATGTGAAATTTCATGCAAATCCAACTAGCCGATTAGAAGTTACAGATTTATTTCGATTCTTCCCCACTGTTTAATGTTTGATAAAGCAATGAAAATGTCTGGCACTTAAGCTGTTTTTTGTGTAAAATCTACTGGAGTTTTTTTTAAAAAAAAAAAAAAAATATTTTCTCAAATCGGGCTATATATGCGCACGATTTTTTTTTTCATAGTATTAAAGTGGACAATATGTACTATTTTTCAGAAAATTTTCAGAACAAACATCTTGTAACATTTTAAGTTGCATTCCATGAAAGTTGAAAATTAGTGAATTTTAGGATAATTTTCAAAAAAATAACAAAAATATAAGTTCGACATATAATTTACAAATACTTGAAGAAAAGTACACATATACATCCTAAGTTAATGGTTTTATTTTAAATTTTTACATTAAAAGACTCTTTATTTAAAATAAATACACTGAAATCTGATGAAAATTTAATTTTTTACTATTTTTCAAAAACGTAAAAACAAAAATCTTAACTTTGACAGGTCCTTATAAGAAAACAACACAACCTAGCTTATAGGGTGATCGACGCGGTTTTCTAACCGGTTTTAAAACCAATTTTTTCAGTCAATGTGCTGTCGGATTTTTCAAAATGTTTATTTTTCGAATGTCGAATAGACCGGTTTTTTTAAATACAGAAAACCGGTTTTAAAAATAGCATTTTATTTCAGAAAACATGTACTAATTAGGAATAATTTTTTAAATATTCATAAAGACTGATTTTTTATGTTTTAAATATATAATTTAAGTCTAAATTGGAATTTATTCTCTAATATTATACAAATAAATAAGTAATAATTATCCTGTATGAATTTTTTTAATCTATTGTAATATCTGTAATATTTTTGTACCCAATTTGATTTTTTTGATCCAATATTTCCTTTATTTTTTAAAGATGTTGTGTTAAAAAAGTTCCACCTGCAGAATCGTTTCAATTGAGACAGGCGTCCACATTAAGCCATAGTTTCTGTTTATGCTAATTAAAATTTAGTCTAATTTTTGATGATTTTTTCTACAATTTTGAAACATAATTATATTTTAGTCATCTAGATATATAATTTACTTAGCATTTTTTCTCTTTCCAGAGCTTTCTGAAGCTCCCAAACGACGTATAAAATAAAAATTTGGCTTAATTATAAAACTTTTCGTCCAACAAATCCTAACGGAGCCATATTTTGAAATTTTTATCAGGGAGCGGATATAAGAGGATTTATGTGTCTTTTTCTAAGAATTTTTTTTCTTTCCAGAGCTTTCTAAAGCTCCCAGAAGACGTAGAAAATTACTTATAACCCTATTCGTCCTACAAATTCTAACGGAGCCAGATTTTTAAATCTCTATCAGGGAGCGAAAATACGTGGATCTATATATATGGATTTAAATATATCATTCTTAAGCATTGTTTTCTCTCCAGAGCTTTCTGAAGCTCCCAGACGACGTAAGAAACTAAAAATCTACTATTTGTTCTACAAATTCTAACGGAGCCAGATGTTTCTATCAAGGGCCGAAAAGTCTGTTTTGGTATTAAGAACTTTTGAGTTGCTATACTTATTGTTTGCTCTCATTTACGACGATTTTTTTTGTTTTGAAAGGTTTACGAATTTAAAACATTAATCCATATTATCCCAATAAATTCTAACGGCTTCAAATTATTGACTTCGATTAGGGAGATGAAGGTGTCCACATGTTGTTCATATTTTTTTCTTTTAATTTTCGGATTTGTTTGTGCATATTTTCATTATTATATTATTTTTCCTGACATTGTTAGGCTTTTACGCTTGTATTTAATAAATTTTAACTTTAATATTATAAGAATTATTGATTTTTTTAAAGAAATGTAGTCTTTTAGTATAAATATTAACTTCTGCAAAAAACCGGTTAACCGGTTTTTTCTGAATTTCAAAAAGTGCAACCGGTTTTTCTAAAATACCAACTATTCGAAAACCGGTTTCTCAAAAAATTCGAATAATCGATCACCCTACTAGCTTAAAGATTTTAGTTGATATTGATACATAATTTTGTCTATTTTTATTTGGTACCCAACTTTATTACAAAACTTTAAATTTTAAAATTCAATTAAGCGCCACTTTTGACACATTTTACCCCAACATGCGCTGGTGGGGAACTGAAAACCAATTTAAAAATTTGTTTAAATAATTTTTTACTCATCGTTTGAAGGGCCTTTATACATCGAAATCTCGAAAAAGGCTATCCTTGGGACACTCTAATGTACATTACAGTGCCTTGATTTGTATGGGGACAAAAAAATTGCAAATTAAAGACTGATGTGTTTTAAACTCATTCCCAAAATATTTCAGTTCAATTATTTAATTTACGTGAGCTGGACCATTTTTAAAATACCTCCAAAAGTATGGTCTTCGATCGACGTATATTTTACTAGGAAACCCTAAAATATCCTGCACTAATACCATCAAACATTGAAAATATCGTAAATTTTATTGGAATAACTCAGTAGGTTTTAATATTACGTGTAATTTTGGCCAGAATTGTACATAAACTCCAAGTTTGGGGTTTTGCATATAAACCGTTTTGAATATAAGCCCGCGATATGTACTAATAAAATATTCACCATTTACATTACAATTAACTTAATAAGGTTAAAGAATTATTTTTTACAAAAGCAGAAATATTTAACAGAAAATAAAACAAGTGAGAATGTTATATTCAGCAACTTTTTAAAATATCATTTTATATGGGAGGCGAACGGTAAAGTGGAAAAAAATTCCTCCAATCTTATTAACAATGAAATTGAAAAAAGATTCGGCTGTGCCGAATCTTTGATACCCTTCACCATATTACCATCTTACCATCTTATCGACATCATTTACCATATTACCGACAATTAATAAAATTTTCGCCTTAACGTATGCTTGCATATTTTCTAAATCTAAATTTTTTTCAAACTACGAAAATTTGAATATGAAAAAAAACAATCATAACAGGCTTTGCTTTTAAAAAAGAAACAACAACAATTCCATATATATTTATTTTTGTATGTACAAACTGACTGAATACACAAAGAACAACAACAACACTGTTATTCATTATATTACTGCTGTTGCTAACTAAACTACTTGTCTATACAAAAAACAAAGAACGTCACTAATAGTCATTACAATGCTTAATATACATGTTTGTGTATGTATTTATGTATATTCTTAACAGATATGTTTTAGTTTTTAAAAATAAACAACTACAATTCCATATCTATTTATTTTTGTACAGACTACATATACAAAGAACAACAACAACAACAACACTGTTATTCATCATATTACTGCTGTTGATAACTAAACTACTTGTCTATACAAAAAACAAAAAACGTCACTAATAGTCATTACAATGCTTAATATACATGTTTGTTGGTGTATTTATATTCTTAACAGATTTGTTTTTGGGCCATAACTCTGTTGATTATGAACGAATTTGGTTTATTAAAAAAACCGAAATTTTATAAAAATATTTATGACTGATCTATATAAAAATAAAAATCTATAGCTTGAACAAGGGCTTCAAAAATAAAAAATTAGTTTTCCCCGATATCTCAGTTATTACTGAACCGATTTATTTAATTTTTTCAGAACAAAAATTCAGAAAATAATTTTCGAGCCCCCTTTAAAAATTCAAAGTCCCTGGTATATGCAGAGGCTTCAGAAACTAAAAAACCGGTTCTAAAAACCGGTTTTTAAAGCATATCTCCGCCATTTATAAACCGATCTTCCTGATTCAAAAAACTGAAATTTTATAAAAATATTTGTGACCGATCTGTATAAAAATAAAAATCTATAGCTTAAACCAAGGCTTCAAAATATAAAAAATGCGTTTTGTCCGATATCTCAGTTATTACTGAACCGATTTATTTCATTTTTTCAGAACAAAAATTCAGAAAAAAATGTCCGAGAATTCTTTGTAAAAACGAAGTCTGTAGTGTATACAGAGGCTTCAGAAACTGGAAAACCGGTTCAAAAAACCGGTTTTTTGAACATATCTCCGCATTGTATGAACCTATCTTGCTGAATTCCAATAGCAAAATTCTCGAAAGCATTTCCGATCGTTTGACATACATATTATATATGTCAGTTATCGGTGGGCTTCATAAACGCCATTTCAACCGACACACGGACGGACGGACATGGTCCAATCGTCATCGCTTCTTACAAGGATTCCGAAAATACAAACTTTTTTGCTCTCCGACGAAAATTGTGGAAATTACAAACGGAATGACAAACTTATATATACCCTTTACACCTGTGGTGAAGGGTATAAAAATATTAAATAATTCCTTTGATTTTCTGTCTTTAGTGAAGACGATTACAAATAAAATTAATAATGACAACAAGCAGTCGCATCTTCCTGTGTCTCATACATTTAAATAAATAAAAAAAAAGAGAAAAAACCCAGACATAATGACACACAGTAGAGCAAATTCCAAATATTTTGAAAATAAAACAGTTGTTTTTTTTATTGACTGGAGTGATTAACATAAAGTTTAGATTTAAAATTTAAATCGAGGAAACGTGCAAATAGTTTTTTATCCAACTTTAGAAACTATATGTTATTAAAAAAAATCAAATTGTATGATCAGACATGAATTTAAAATTTTATTAGTTGGAATTCCAACTAATAGAATTTTTTTGTAAACCTAAACTCAAATACTTTCCCAGCAAAAACTTCCACAGGTAAATAAATTATTAAATTATAATAATTCCATCCTACTCACACTTTAGCAACTTAACTCATTACTTTTAAAACCATATATGCTTCCAAATAGGGTCTTAAATAATTAATTATTTTAATAAAAATGCATATTAATCTGAATAATAGTTACACAACTGGTTATATTTAAAGCACAGAATATTTAATCGTTGACATAAAACAGCTTCTAGATATTGCTTGATGGATGTCAATGTGGGCGTAGCATTCAAAAGCATGTCATTCGGTAACTTATGTCATCACCAAGTTTTTGCTGGGTTGCTGCACCAGTTTCTTTCTAAAATATTTTATTTCTGCACCACTGTACGACGTAGAGTATTGAAGATGTTAACGGAAACCACCTAGGTATAGGATGTGGTTTTGAAGATGGTACAGGTAGATGGGGGTGGGGGATAAATAGTGTTTGAATATTTTTGTCTACTTAGTTCCTAAAGTCAAGTGACACAGCAAATGTTCGAGTCAAAAAATAACCAGAAAAAAAAGAAATCAAAACAAACATACTTCCGGATGAATTTTTGTGCAAGTTTTTGTTTTTTAAGAGAAACAGCAGATGTTTTGTCTTAATAAATTTGTTGCATAATTTTTTTTTTTTTTTTCAATCATATATTTGGAAGAAAAAAAAAATGAAGATTATCTTTACATCTGTCCAACCGACATACATACAAACGTAGCTGGCTGTATGATTATATTTGATTTTTGTGATGACATTTTTGTTTATAATTATTTATCATTGTCAGAGCATCATCCACAACCGGTTAAATTGTTGGGTATTCGGTTTAAATAAAATACATATATGTTTATAAACGTGTAAGTATGTGTCAATGTATTTGTATCTGAATGTTTTTTATTTTTTTGTGGTGCATTCATCAAAACCATTGACAAATAATTTGAAATATTTTTCAAACAACATTATTTTTGCAGACTCTGTCAGTTTGTTGTTTACGCTCTGACGTTTCAGACTGAATTTTGTGTTTGCTGTATGTTTTGCTTGATGTGCTCTGTTTCACTTGTTTTTGATACCACATACATACTTTATATAGTACGTGGAAATTTATTTGTTGCAATTAAAATTATTGTTTAAATAAAGAGTGTCATAATGTTGATTATTTTTTTTTGGACTAATGTTGATTGTTTTACGTGGGTATTTAAGTGTGGATTTATTTTAATTGGTTTTATGTGATGGTTTTAATTATTTCATAATTTGTGTTGATTTGTAAAACGTTTCACTTTTATTTGCACAATGGGTTTGAATTGAAATTATTTAGATTTTAACGAAACTTAATTAGGAAAAGACCGCATTGTATGCTGATGAAGTGTGTAGCGGCACAGAAGTAGGACTGATCTAAAAATAATGAATTGTTAGAAATTTTCTTCCGATATGTTATGTTTGTGGTTGCTATATTTACTTCGTAAAATGAGTATCTTTGTATATTTATTATTTATTATTTTTTTTCCTTATTCTTGACATATTTACATTAGGGGTATATTTTTTTTTTATTTTTTGCGAATATCAAAACTTACACGGGTTATAGGTTTATAGGGCTTGAAAAAATATTATGAAACGCGATATTAAATTTTCGCGATCATTAAAAAAGTTTTCGCACCAAACGTGTTGAAGTTTTAAATTTAATATTTTTAAATTTGTTCATATAATGCATATTTTCATTAGAAACCAAATTATATTGTCCCTACTGTCATTGTCATCCATAAGTTTTTTTTTTTTTTTTTTTTCATAAAAAATCTTTTTTTTCATTAAAATCTTTGATATTTTGGGACACCTCTTTTGTACCCTTCAATTCACTTTTAACGAGAGCTCAATATCTCTCCATTGGTCTAAGCTATGGGCAATTTGAAAAATTGACCTCTCTTGGTACAAAAACTATGTTATTGTTTTGATACCACTTCATAGCTTTTTTACGTATTGACATGATATCAAATCGGGCCAAAAATGTGTGGACACGTTGTGCTCTCTTATGAAAGGTAGAAGTCTTTTTTGCTAATATTCTTTGATGTATATTTTGGTATTTATAGAGCTGAATGTAACAAATGACTTTCCTATTTTGCCGCAACTGCAAAAAACTTGCTATACCAGGAATTTCGTAAGAAATTTTTTCTGCTTTTGGGTTGTAAACTTATCTTTAACATTGCCTCGATCATTAGCAATATAAAAGTTTTTCCACAGAAGCTGCGAAAATTCTGCCAGCACATACGTCAATTATACAATATGAATATTTTTGTATGAAATTTGGTTTTAATTTCCGTATCCTGTACTTGGCTCCTTAATTTTTTTCAGCATTCCTGTTTGGAACTTTTTGGACTTTATATGATATCAACTCTGCATTAGCTTTAAATTTTCGCTGCAAATAGTCAAAGCACTGAGCTAATCGGGCTGCTTTTCTACCAGATGTATTTGGATTTCCTTTCAATATTCTTTAAATTTTTTGGCCTTCCCAATATCATGTGGACCTTTTTTTCTTTCCGAAACAGGTTTCCTATCAATGGTCAAATTCTCCTGATACTGTTTAGTAACATTAGAAATAGATTGACAGCAGAAATTAAATTCTGTGGCCAATTATTTGTAGGACCTATGTATGTGGATTTTTTTTTTTTGTAATTTTTTAATAATTTGTCACTCATTTCGATCAAAATCATGGCAAATCAACATGGTTGTTATTAAAAATAACAACTGATGTATTTTTCAATGATAACTAGATCAAACATTTTTTTGGTATTTCTTCCGAAAAAAGTTATGAGGCAAAACGTGTGTTAAGATTTTTTCGATCTCACTCCTTAGTTGAAGGACCAATGTAACATACATGTTTTTACGGACGGACTAGCACTTTAAGAATTACCTAGTTATAACTATTTTTTTGCTATCAGACCTAATGTGAGATGTCTAACCATAGTCCACAAACAATATGGCAATAAATTTTTAAAAGTTATTTTAAAAAATCAAAAACATTTACATTTTGAGATTCCAATAAACTTTATTAGGCATAACGGTTTTTTCTTTTGCTAATCGTTTATTTTCTATTAAAATAAGTAAAATTATTATGTTTCTTTATTCTCTACATATACATACTCGTACATACGTATTAGAGCCCTGCAAACTGTGTCTTATAAGGCTGTACAAGCCACTTGATATTTTTCAAGTGTTGTTATCAGTGTGTGTGCGGAGTAATAAATACTGTTCTGCAGGCACTTAAAACCATACAAATACTGCGTGTGTGCTTCAGCTTTATGAACAAATCATGAGTGTGCTATGATAGCAACCAAACAAGCCTCTCAAAGGCTTGTATAAAAAAATACAAGCCTTTTGACCACTTGTTTGCTTCAATAAGGAAAAAAATTGTGTTTTCTTTTTTATTAAAATTATATGTGTGTGTGTGCGTTCATGACTGTATAAAGTAATTTCGTAAGTAAAACAGTCGTTTAAAAGTATTGTTTATAAACTTATTGTTATTTACGATCAAATAAATTATTAATGTTACTAGTTATAACAATTATTTCCACACACACTTGAAATTCAAGTGTGTTTGCTTTTCAAATCATCTTGCGCAGGAGACTAATACGTATGTACAAATGTACACTGTCGGACAAAATAATGTTCGGTTTTTTACTCTTACTATTTACTTCATAATTATTGTCTTCTAGGTGCATAATGGGCTTCTTTTTTGGTGTCCAGGTATTTGTCGTTTTATATTCTTTAATTCTTTAGCCTCTGATTCCAAAAAGCTGCACTTTAAAGACAAATACATTAATCTTATTTACTTCATTTTCGAAGACTTTCCAATAATATGGCCGGATCTATCCTTATTTTTCAAATGTAATAATAATTTGAATAGAATTTAATGAATAGAATATTCAAATTTAGCACTTTTTAAGCATATGCCTTCCATTTTGTATCAAAAAATGGAAAATTGGGAGCCACATTTAAGAAATTAATTAAACTCTTTATTTTGTCGCACAAAATCCATGACCAACACAACACTTTTACCCCAAACTCAAAATGCATACATACATATTTCAAAAACATCTTTTGTTTATTAAATTAAAGAATATAAAATAATGAACGTAGAAGATAATTAGAAGACAATTATTATGAAATAAATAGCAAGAGTAAAAAACCGCACTTTATTTTGTACGACAGTGTATATTATCCCTTACTTTTATTTTACAGTAATTTCCCTTCAATTATCACCGTATTTTTTCTCAAGTCACTTTTTGAAATAAAACGTTTAAATTTTAATTCAATTAAAATCTCATTAATAATATTTCACTTTGTTTTCAAATCAACAAAAATAAGATAAAAAAAAACTTATGAATTGTTTGTTTGCCTATATTTTTTTCTCTTTGTAATTTGTTGCCCCAAAACATTCACTTTTGTCCATTTTATTATTAAAATAATAAAAAAAAAAAAAAAATTATATATAAAATAACATTAGTCAACATTTAATTAAATTTATTTCATTAATTTTGAAGGTCATTTACAAATAGGTCAAACAAGAAAGAAAAAAAAAAGTGAAGTAGGGTGAACAATTTCTTTGAAAAATCTTTCATTTTACACATGGTTTTTTTGTAATCAAATTCATACAAACTACATATGAATAAAAGCCCTGCAGTTTTGCTTTTAGATGAAATGAATCTTTTACAAGTATTTGATTAATGTGCTACAAAATAAAAAAAGGTTTAATACACTTGGAATGTAGCACAGTATTTTGTTGGTATGGGTGAGTAGTTTATTTATTATACCATTTCTAGAATTTTTGATATGCCACCAAAATTGGGAGTTATATATAAAAAAAGAAAACGATTTTTCGGACATTGCGATAAAGTAGGCTATTGACTATTTAACTAACCGAAATAGTCTATAAGGTACTCAGTTTATGATTTTAAATCAGATATTAAACTTTTGCTATATCCATAACTCCCTTCAGAAACCAATTAACTCTTATCTGAGACAGAATCGACTTAAAATCTCTTAAAGCTGGGAAAGTTTTTTTTTTTTTTTTAACTGTTGGGTATATCACATACATATGTATGTTTAAATATGTGCTTGTATGTATGTCCATCCCCTTCAAACATTTGGAAGATAAATTTGTTGCTAATCTTCCAGACGCCACTTCTTAGTGACTTCTAGAAGATTGTCGGAAGATTTTTCGAAAAATACAACAACAAAATACATTGCTATTGCGCATTAATCGTCCAGACGTCACTTCTTAGTGACTTCCAGATGATTGTGAGAAGTGTGTACGAAATTCACAAAAACAAAATACATTACTATCGTCCTTTGATCTTCCAGAAGTATACTTTGAAGTCACTTATGGAAGATAATAAGATGATAATTCGAATTTAACAAAAACAAAACACATTACTATTGCGCAATAATCTTCTGGACGTGTGTTGGGAAGATTGTTGGATAATTTATGAAAAGAAAATAACACAATAAAGAAGCAGATAGAATCATGTTTTCAGTAACAATTTATCTTTGGTACAGTTCGGCAGCAATAATAAATATAAAAAAAAGTGTTTCTGATAATTACATAAGTGTTTTTTTATTGTTAATAATTTGGAAATTATTAATAAAGGACATTTTTAAAAGGTAAGTAAATCTTCTTAAACTTTTATTTAGTAATATCAGATTTTACTCATAATTTATATTAATTTTAGGAAAAATTTCATCGAACGAACAAGTTCAAGAAGTCCAAAACTTTGCCTGTAATAGTGCCTTGCCGAATTCTTCATACAAAAGGTAATCTAAATACAATTTAATAATTAAAATTATTACTAATCTTCTTTTCTTCTTTTAAAGATACCGGATTTGACAAGAAGTTTCCCATGGTGATTTTATTTTAAATGTTAAATTAATTTATATGTAAATTATTTATTTTGTAGTTTTATATGTATAATAATTGTGAAATAAAGATAATAATGAAATATAAAAAAATTATTTTAATTATAAATACAGAAATAAAAAAACTAAAAATTATCTTCTAGAAGAGACTAAGACGACACTTCTCTGATCATCTTCCGGGTGGCGTCAAGAAGAGTCTTCTTCGACACTTTCTGAAGTGTCTTCTTCGAGTCGTCTGGAAGACACTTCCACGAGGAACAGTTCTTCCCGACGGAAGATAATTTTAATGATACTTTGGCAATAGTCGTGGCGATGAGTTTCAACTTCTGGAAGACTCTTCTTAGCCACTTCCGCAATAGAAAATGTTTGCAGGGTCTCTTTAAAACCAAAACAAAAATATTAATTAATGCATAAAAAAAAACCTACAACTATAAAGATTAAGAAAGAAGAGGAAGAAGAAAAAACTGAAAGAGAAATAATAAGAAAAAAACAACTGTAAAATAGTTTTGTTACACACTTGTTCATATTCATCTTTATGCTGAGGTTGATGTTGATCATTGACATAAAAATCATCATTATCATGTTAATTATTGAAGGTATGAATTTTTAAATAGTTTATTGTTGTAAATGTTATTGCTGTCATTGTTGTTGTTATTTAATAATGCCCACACATGATTTTGTTTATGTTTGTTGTTATTTTAATTTGGAATACACTGTTTCCAGGTTATTGATGTTATACGAGTATTTTGCTTAAGCTACTGAAGCAGTAAAACTATAATTTTTGAGTTTTCATGGAAGTTAATTGTTAATCAATTAGTTTAAAGTAATTTGTTAGCCAAGAAATAATTATGCACTTCTAAAAAGTCTATTTAGATTAAATTAAACTGATAGGCAGAAAAATTTTCCCTTAAACAAGAATAGTTGGAGTAGATTGAATTTGACGTGCTATACAAGAATCTGATTTCAGTTTTCTGAATTTTTTTTTATGGACATGTCTATTATCTCCCGCTTTAATGAGACAATTACACGAGTATATTTAACCACGAGCTGTAAACCCGCAACTTCGTTAGCGGAAATTTTTTATAAAAACCATACTATATATTAAATTTAAACTAAGATTCTTAACTCCCTTGGGAACATTTTTAATAATGGTGTTATATCATCCATAAATAACAATTTCTCTTTAATTTCAGGTTTCTAATCTTAGAATAACGGAAAATAAATATCAGAATTACGAAAAAGTATAATAAAAACCATTTTAAGGTTTCTGATTCACTTAGGACCTTACATCTTCAATTTTATGTTTCTAAGGATAAAATTGCAGAACATTCAAGAAGTTCTATTAGAAAAACGAAAAAAGATACCACAAAGTCCCTTCTTATGGATTCATTTAGGACCACATATCTTTAATTTCATGTTTCTAGATTCATAATTATATAAAATTCAAAAAGTACCATTAGAAGAACAAAATAAGTACCACAAAGACCCCTCTTGTGAATTCTTTCTCACATAGGACCATGCATATTTAATTTCATGTTTCTACTTTAAATGTTATAAAAAGTTCAAAAAGTACCAATAGAAGAACAAAAAAATACCACAAAGTCCTCTCTTATGGATTCTCATTCACTTAGTACCACATGTTCTTAATTTCATGTTTCTAGATTCATAATTATATAAAATTCAAAAAGTACCACTAGAAGAACAAAAAAGTACCACAAAGTCCCCACTAATGAATTCTCATTCATTTAGGGCTAAATATCTTTAATTTTATGTTTCTATGTTAAATATTATAGAAAATTCAAAAAGTACCAGTTTTGTATAGTTTGTCCTGGTTAAATTGAATAATACGGTAGTTAGTGTCTTTGCTTATGCGAACGATGTGACAATATGGTAATGGCTTTGGCAACGATCAGCAACTAGTCCACAAATAGTGGACTCGGTGTGAACACAAGTAAAACAGAACTGTTACTATCTATCACAAAGCTTCAGACTTCCATGGTTGGGCAACTCTGAGCTCAGTCTATCTGACAATGTGAAATATCTTGATGAAATGTTAGACTCTAAACTATCATGGAAACTAAATATATTGCAAGGGTTAGTAAAGTTGCGGCCCCTTATGTGAAATTTTATTTAAATGCATCCAATTGATTAGAAGTTTGTTTCGAAATATTTTTGGTTTTGCCCCATTGTGCTCTGTCACAATTTGTATGGAGCATTAAAAGGAGAAAAATAATCCTTCACGTTTTTTTCACAAAATGGGCTTAATATCTTACTCATAAAGGTTGAGCTTATTAAAAACAATGTGAGTATGTACAGTTTTGGAAAAAATAATAGGGACGAGCCTTACTTTCGCAAACAGATGCAAACAGTTTTTTTATATTAAGTTTTTTTTTTTTTTTGGGGTCCCGCTATTTAACTGTTCCTAAAATAACGGAATTTCATTATTTGTTTACTTTTTCTCTTTTGCGCTTTTATTTTATATTTATTTGCAAAAAAAAAAAAATCAGTGAAGTTGTAATTTCAATTGGAAAAAATAATAGGGATGCACTACAAAAAATTAACATTAGTCAATAAAAATTATTATTTTTAACATAAACATATTAAAAACCCATAAGGCAAAGTTTATATGATTAATTTAATCATATTGGTTTCGTGTTTATGATTTATGTCTTCGGTAAATAAATTTGAAAATGGGTCGTGGTGTTCTTTGTACTGAATCTGAAAAAAATGTTATTATTAAATTAAATTCGGATGGGTTATCAATTAGAAAAATTGCACAGATAATGAAGTGTTCCAAAACTAAAGTATTCAATGCCATTCATTCGAAAAAAGTCATGAAACTAGAGGTAGAAAGCGTAAAACGTTAGCGCGTTTTGACGTTTAGTTCGACTTTGCAAAAATAACCCCTTTATGTCATCAAGTAGCCTTAAAAATGAATTGTGTGCTTCAGTGACAAGTCGAACAATAAGAAATAGGCTGCAGGAAGTCGGATTAATGGGACGCAGTCCAAGAAAAGTACCACTGTTGAGCAAAAAAATCACCCAAAAAATTTTGGAATTTGCCAGGCGACACCTGTGCCGTAAAAAGTGGAACAACGTACTATGGTCAGACGAAACAAAAGTCAATTTATTTGGATCTGACGGAAAATCATTTGTACGTCGTCCTGCAAATGCTGATTTTGATCCAAAGTATACCAAAAAAAAAAAACGTCAAACACGGTGGTGGTTCTATAGTGCTATGGAAATGTTTTTCGGCCTCTGGAGTTGGTCCAATAGTTTGGATTCAGGAAAAAATTAATGCTGCTGACTGTATAGACATTCTCCAGAATAAAATGCTTCCATTTGCTGAGGATGAAATGCCACTAAAATGGGAATTCATGCAGGATAATGATTCCAAGCATTCCGCTAGAAGCGTCAAAACGTGGTTTCAGTAGAATGAGGTGCCTGGAGTGGAGTGGCCGTCCCAATCACCGGACTTAAACCCCATTGAGCAGCTCTGGGGATTCCTCAAAAATAAGATTGGTAGCTTTAAATCAAAAAATAAACAAGAGTTGTGGGAAAAAATTCAAGAAACCTGATACTCAATTCCGCCCGAGGTATGTGCGAATCTTGTGGGATCTATGAATCGCCATTGTCAGGAGGTTATAAAAATGAAAGGATCTTCAACCAAGTACTGAAAAAGTATTTGTAAATGATGGTAATGTTAAAAAAAATAAATATTTTTTCCAAAACAGTGTCCCTATTATTTTTTCCAGGCCTTTAAAAAAAAAAAAAAAATATTTTTTGGCAGAACTAGTTCCTTATTTTTGCTTTATAAGTTAAAATATTTGAAGTTATTTAATTTTATGTATATACATTTTAATATTTATGGAATAGTAAATAAAAAAGTAAGAATATATTGAAAAATTAGAGTGTCCCTATTATTTTTTCCAACACTGTACATTTGATTGAACAAAATCAGATAAGTCGTTTACAAGATATGTTTCTTATATGGCGCAAACTTGTTAATTTTACACTAAGCGATTTATCGCTAGAATCAATTAATAAAAGTGATTTATTGTCTTAGTACTTATTAATACCATTTATACTTGACTGAGATATTCCGTGCCGTAGAAAATTTTTTACATTTTGTCATTCTGTGCAATCAATATTTTTAATTACATTACATGAGAAATGGTTTAGCTATCTAAATCTTGCTTCAACATAGTTTATATGTATTATAAGTCAAAATATGTCTTTTATTTAAAAAATGCGATTTAAATATGCGGTTTATTACAACTTCAACTTCTTCAAGTTGATTAAAAACTAAATTTTGCATTTAACCAAAAATTTATTTATATTCATACATATGTTTACTATTCATCTACATAAGTATTTGTCATGATGTAACTTTTTTTTTTGAAATACCGTTTTTTTATTATAATTTATATATTTTTGTTGCTGTTGTTATTTCTCAATCGTCATATTTAAAATTTTGAACTCATTGATAAATTTTGTTTTTAAATCATTAAATTTTAAATTCAAATTTAAACATTAAAATTACCAGCCAGACATAGTGGATGCTGTAGTAGTTGGAATTTCTTTAACTTGTATTTCAGCTGTTTTAAGACATATTTGGTAACACCTCTTTGAGTTGAGTGTGGTTTAAGTTTTGGCTTAAGTGGATGGATGATTTTTTATAGTTTTAATTTTGTATTTCTTTTTTTTGCTATTTTTTAAATACATTTTACAAATACAACATATATTTATTATGTAGTTTGGTTAGTTGAATGTATTGTAAAATATTTAATTTAAGCAATATTCATTAGATAATAAGTTAATTTAAGAGTTGAGAAAAAATTTTATTAAACAAAATATGATTACGGTATTTTGCTGGCTTTGATTGAAGTATTTTTTTTTTATTTTTTAGTTTATAAATATTTATAACAAATTCCAAATTTATTATAAATATAAATGTTTAGTTAACAGACGGTTGTAGGGAGAGTAACACATGTCAACAGATAGGCTGTGGAATAAATTAAATAGAAAATTTATATTGCGGACTTAAAAAAAAAAATAATACACTCTACTAAGTGATTCAAAATTTATTTATCTTGTCTTGTACTGATACTAATTTGAAAAGGTGTCTGAGTCCAATTAGAGAATCTAGTGTCGCTAGTCAACATCTACACTGTGGGGCGACTGCAAAATTTTTGAAAATAAATCTCCTTAACAGCAGGTCAGGTGAAACTGAAATGTATGAGAGAGCTTTAAAGCTTTCAGTAACATCATCTTTAGTCACCCTCTAATAATACGAGTTATGCTACAGGGTGTCAAAATTTACCACCTTCTTTAAGAAGCAGTTAAAAAAAAATCGTAACTTTTACAAATCAAGTCTAATTTCAAAGATTTAAAAACCTTTGTAAAGAACTTGATGAGATCAAAAAATATGCTTGTCACGTATTGATTGCAATTGAAAATTTAGTATTTATAATTTCTAATAAAATATTGTTTTAGATTTGAAAATGTATCAACCGCTAAAGCTATCAAAATAATTTTTGGTTCACAAAAAAATCGCAATCTTTCTAAATAATTCATAACATTAAAAATAAATGAAATAACACAGGTCAACACTAACAAAGTATCTGGAAAATCATGTTGCAGATATTGTAGCTTTAGTCTTCCCAATCACCAGTAACATTACGGGTTTTTTCCTTCACGTCATATTTTTAACCCATTGAGGACCAAAGAAAATATGGTTTCATTATGAGTTTTTAGGTTATACATTTTTCCAAGTAATAGGTAAAGCAGATTAATCACTCATGTTCTATAGACAAAATATGGGGCTATAAAAATGTAGTACTAGTCAAGTCTTTAACTTGTCACACATAGCCCTTAGAAGTCCTTAAAGTTGTAAAAATAACGAAATTATCTATTAACCCTCATAAAACCATTGAAAAATGAGGGTTATGGAGTGGGCGTAGAAGAAAAATTTGTATTTGGTATTATAAACTAAAGACCGTAGATTTCAAAAATTTTTAAAATCGAACTGACAGAAAATGCGTAGCCATCAAAAATATGAACAAGCGCGAATGTTATATTCGGCACGACCGAATCTATATACCCATCATCAACTTTTTAAAAATTTTCGTTATATGGGAAATGGGCAGTAAAGTGGGCGGACCACGCCCATTTTTGGTTTCCAAGTTTATATCGTTACCGTACATGCTTTTGTTTAAGAGATGTCAGCAGAAAAGTATGAAATGAAGCTACAACGGTGACCCTGTGTTTCTAGTTTTTAGCCCATAACTTTTTTGTTAATTAACCGATTTTGTCCCGTTCGTGCCCTATCCTGCTTTCAACAGACGGACGGATATAGCTAGATCGACTCAGAATCTAACCAGGGGTCTTAAATGATTCCTTCGACATGTTACACACGGTATGACATAATCAATATTCCTCCGATCTTTTTGATGCTTGGTATAAAAAATAAAAATGCCAATTTAAATAACAGAGTTAACAAATTTATTTTTTGTTGGCTTTGTTATTAAAATTTGGATTTTTATTTTTTCAAACTTTATTTTTTTTTAAACTTTTGACATTTTCTGTCAATGCGATTTTTAAAATTTTACTATTTTTTAAATCTGCGGTCTTGTGTTAGTTATATCAAATAAAAATTTCCCTTATATACCCACTCTTTACTTTTAATTTTTCTAGAGTTTTATGGGGGTTAATTGAGAAATTCTCGATTTTTAGAACTTTAAAGACTTCTAGGGGCTATATGTAGCAAGATAGAGACTTGACTAGTACTACAATTTTGTAGCCCCATATCTTGCCTATAGAACAGTGTGCCTTATTTCTTCTACATATTACCAGGAAAATTTTATAACCTAAAAACTCCTCAGTGAAGCAAATTTTCATTAATCCTAAATGGGTTAAAAATGTGACGTGATGAAAAATTTTCATTTGACTTCCACACTATATCAAGCCTAAGAAATAATAATATTGCAGAATTATTCCCGATATAAAATTTGTTTGCGATTTGGTTGACCTGTGTAATTTTTAATATATTTTTTTGTGCACTTAAAAAAATTTTATTATTTTCATTCATTTTTTATATTTTTGAGCGGGAGGATGAACTTTAAATTTCTTTAAAAATTTTACCATTTTTGACTAATGTTGGACGTAGGGTGCAACTATCAATAAAAAAAAGTTATGCTATTCATTCTTTAAGTATTTGAAATCGGACTTTTTAAAATGTTTCATAATAGAGGTGACTAACCCTGTAGGATGTTATCTTGTATTTTCCTCTACAACTACAACGATAGTATAAGAACTAGTACGGAATGTCTCTCATTTGGTACATTACACAAAAATCAAAAGTACGTAACGTTAAGAATGTGTTAGTAAAATTTTATTTATATGTATTGGTGTAAAATTTACATTCACCACACTTCATATGTACACAAAGTTGCAAACATTTTTTTTAAAAATTATTAAATTTTTCTTTTACATGTATATTTATATTTCTCAGCATATATTAAAGATTTTAACGTTTGTTGCTAAATATCAACAAAAATATAAATTATTGTAAAATCTACAACATTATTAATACCAAAAATTGCAACTGTTTTTATTTAGTTTAAAATTCAACAGCCAAAAATAGTAAAAAAAAATTTTCTCGTTTGTAAAAAATAAAAACGTGTCTTAAATTAAAATGTGATAAAAGTGTTTAAAAAAATAATAAAATATTTTATGTGTATGAAAGAATGTGCTGCAAATGTTATTTTAAGGGATAATTTTGTTATTCAAGTGTGTTGAATTCACACAGCATATGTATGTGAAGAGTGTTTACTAAAAAAGAGAGTCAGTTTCTATAGTAGTTAGCTATACTATGCCCTGCAGTCAAAGGTGACTGTCCGAAACCGGTTACTTGACTGACGACATTGGGTCACCACTAGTCACTTTACCTATCACCTGACTAGTCACTTTAACATGGGGATGTCCTAGGAAGGAGTGTATCGCCTCCAAAGGACCAAAAGGTGGCGATATAGTGACTAGTACGAAAAAGTTAATTCATACTAGTCCTTTTACTGGTGAAATTGAGTCAGTCACCTGACAATCTTTTTAACTGGTCACTTTACTAATCACCTGACTAGTCACTTTTATATGGGGATGTCCTAGGAAGAGGTGTATTGCCACCAAAGGACCAAAAGGTGGCGATATTGTGATTTGTACGAAAAAGTAAATTAAAAAAAAAAAAAAAAACAAATGCAGAATAATTGATTTCTTTATTAAATGTAAAATCCTAATTAGCAAGCCTAGTACCGCAATTCCGTAACTTTTTCATTTACTACCGATATCGTTAATTAACGAAAATTTTCGGTTGTTTTTAATTTTGCTTTTCTCTACTATAAGAACGATTTTTTCGTAAGTATATTTTAACGACAAATATCGATAGAAATGATAAAAAGTCTTTATTTGGAAAAAAAAATTTATATTTTAATTGGATTTTTATTTAAAAACAAAACAATTGTCTTGAAAAAAATGTGAAAAAAGGATAAATATTATATAAATATGTGCAGATTCTTCCAACAATTAACCAATATGAGTATATGTATGGTATGTTGTTGGAAATATTTTTAAAATTAATTTAATGTTAAATGCATAGATTAACAACTAGATATTTATGTGAGAGAAAAAAACCTAATTCAATTGTCAGAAACCTATTTCATACCAAAACAAAATACATGTAGTCACATATATTTTGTTTTTGTATTTTCAAAAAAATGAGTAAATTTTTTGAAAATTTGGTATAGGGTAGCTCTCACATAAACTTCTAGTTCTATTCTATGGTTAAATGTTTCTTATATTAGGCTCGTTCATTAAAAATTTGCTTTAAATTTTAAAATAACATAACTATGGAAACTTATGTTTAAGAACTCGTTAATATTTTTCGTTTAAACAAATTATTCAAATATTTTATTTCCTCTAAAAATATAAATTCTCACAAAAGTTCTAATTTTTGAAAAATTAAATTTTTTTGGAAATAAATTAAAATTTTCTAAAAAGGAGAAATTTTTAATAAGAATCAACATTTTTAAAAAATTCTGAAATTTTTCTTATAATTTAATTTTTTATTAAAAATTAAAAATTTTACCAAAATTCTGTATTTTCTGTAAAATAATTTTTTTTACTAAAAAAAAAAAACTCACTAAGAACTGAATGTAATTAAAACTTAATAATAACAAATCAGTTCTAAAATTCTAAAAACTAAGTTTAAAACTCTCATTTTAATCTCTACATTTTTGCTAAAATTCAGTAAAAGCATTTAATAAACGAAAACTTTTACAAAAAAAGAAAGCACTTATTATTCATTATATTTTTGCTAATTACATTATTTATAAAACAATGTTATCAAAATTAAAAAAAATATATTTAATAGCCAAAATCAGCTTCTTTATCGTTATGGTTTTACGACAGCTATTTTTTTGCAGTTCGCAAAATTTGCTAACTAACGAATTTTCGATACTTAACGACAAATTTTTATCGTTAACATAAAAATATATATGTATATATATATAAAAAAAAGAAAACATAATTAACTTTTTTCTTCCAAGGTGAAATACTAAAGACTCTGTTAAGCACCATGGAGTCAATAAATTGATATTTGAACTACACACGTCTAAAAAAGATGCATCAGAGCCAAATGTCCTACCATATATTTATTGCCGTTAGTCAAGTAACCCAACCAGTACTGCCAATGGATGAACTATTCACTTTTTTGACATTTTTGTGACTTATAAAAAAACCAATCGCCACCTCCACGCTCACCAAAGGTCAATAAAGTATAAATCGCCACCTCCACGCTTTCAAAAGTGTCAATAAATGGTGCTATCGCCACCTCAACGCTTTCAAAAGAGTCAATAAAAGGTACGATAGCTTAACTATCGCTCACTATATATGCGAAGTTAGGGTGTATAAAAAAACGTACACATTTGAACGAGTTAGGTGGGTAGTCACAAATGGACTTTACTGTGCTAAAGCGGGTGAATTGACACCGAAAAAATTGCTGGGTGACAACAACTATACACGCATTCCTATATATTCCAATAAGAGATACAGATTTATTTCATGTAGAGAAAAAACACGGTTACGGCATTGTCACTACAACTATATTATGTTCTCATTTTTCATTTTCATTAATTTCAATAATACTGTGTTCATGATAACAATGTTTTTGTTTAAGTTTTATCAATTCAATTAAAAATTTTAATACGTATATGTAGTTGACTACAAACATTTTATGTTTTTAATATAAATAGCAGAAACGTAATTTTATTAATATGAACAAATATAATTACTTCTACAACCATTAAATATTAATAATTTTTTTCCTTGTTCTTATACCATATTTTTGTTTTTAAACCGTATTAATATTATTATTTCTATGTTATGGGTAATTTTGAACTTGTTTTGAAGTTTTTTTGGTAAGTAATATGATAAAAGCGAATCATAATATGATAAAATCAGGTCATAATATCTGATAAAATCTGATCATAAAGTGATAAAATCTGATTATAAAGTGATAAAATATTTTAATGTAAAAACTTCCTGGTTTGGCGTTTCAGCTAACGATATGACAAACATATAAGTAGTTCTAGTTATTTCTGTTAATGATTTATTTTATAATATCATGACTTAAAGGATCTATTGTGCGGTAATTTTAATATCACAATATTAAATAATTCATTTCATAATCATAACTGTTAATATTATAAAACATATCATTAAACATATACATAAATTTTGCATTTAATTATAAAATTTTTATATAAATCAAGTCAAATCATTAAGACACTCATAAATAAGATTTAATATAAATGATATGACATTTTAATTTATTAACGATTGTTTAAAACAATGTCTTACTAAATTTTATCTCTTTCAAATTTAATATCTTTCAAAGACAGCCAATTAATTTTTAAGTTTTTCTACAACTTATTGTATTATAAACTTATAAATTTGTCTTAAAGTTTAAATCCCAGAAAATACTAAACAAAATTAGATAGCAAATAAAATACTCATACTTATAGTTTCTCATACTTTCTTCGTGTCTTTTATATTATTTTTATTTTTATATAGTTGACAACTAATAAAAGTTTTTTATAGATTGCAAAAATAAACTTCAATAAAAAAATCAACACAATTAAAAGACTTCTAATAAAATTATATACTTATACGAACAAATTGTTTATTTAAAGAGAAAATTAAATTTATTGTTTATAATTTATTGTGGCTCAATACACAGTGGGGTCTATCTCAAACATTTTGGTAATAAATCTCTATCTTCTTAACTACTTAACTACTTCTTACTGAACGGATCATATTGAAATGTATGGAAGAGTTGTAGAGGAGGATCTAGGCTTTCAGAAAAATAATTTTGTATTCTGTATTCCTGTAAATACAAAAGATAAGATGTAAAAGTAGACATATTTATCTATCTCATGATATAAATAGAAATATATCTTTCCAAATGTAGCAAATATAATGATCTCAATCCAAATATTTCGGCTAAAATTGCTAAAAAATTTACAATTTTAATGGATTTAGTTTAGGAGTCCTAGATTGAATAACAAAATATATACGATCGGCTCCACTGTGCAACATGACGTTGGAACAACAAACTAAATTAATGTTTGGTTATAAACCAATTTTTATGGCAACTGATTAAATATTTAAGTTAATGCTCATAAAAGCAAACTTTTTTTCTTGTTGCTGCTGTTGTTGTTATTTTTAAGCCATCACATTATGATGGATTTAATATAATGTACAATAAAACCAAATATAAGAAAAAACAAAACAAAAAAAAAAAAAAAAAGTATATTTTAAATAAAACCCTGCTAAATAAATAATGTACATATGGTTAATGCTTTATGTTGCTGCTTTATATTTTTTTGTGTTGTAGGTATTAAATTTATTGAAGCTAATAAAAAAATAAGCTTAAAGCATTAATTTTTGTTACTTTTATTTTCAGTCTATAAAAACGAGCAGATTTTGTAAAGAAATTTAAGTGAATTAAATGTTAAAGGGAAGTTTTATTAAGTGAGAAATATAAGCAATTTTTAAAAGAAAAAAAATTCATCGATTGAAATGCAACAATAACACAGAGTTACAAAATGAAACAAAATTTCTGCGGCACGGTGTTTCTCAGTCAATTCGAATACACGATATTCATAAGTACTAAGCCTATAATCCACTTTTTTAGTTCTCGGGATAAATCAAGATTTTTAAAATTAAGGAGGTTGTACTATATATTGAAGCATATGTATCTCGCAAACGACTTGTCTGATTTTGTTTAAAAAAATATCAAAAACTCTATCACAGAGTATTTCTTGAAAGTTTTTACTTGGATATTTTCTTTTATACAGAACTTATATAAGTTTTTATTGTTGAACTGTTTTAACTAGTTTTAACCCATTTCTTACCACTAGCCGATAAATTAATAAAATTAGGAACGGAGTCTATTTTAGTGATTGTGATCATAAAATCGAAAGATTTGTGATCCTAGCTTTTTTTAGTTTCCGAGATATCGGGCGTTGCGAAAACGCATTAATGGTCAATAAGGGGTATGTTGTTTTGCTCGTATAGGAAGTAGACGTTTAAACAAATTGTATTGCAAAATGAGTTTTATTTGTCTTTTAAATTTAATTTTTGATTATTTTAGAAATTGTATGTTAAATAAGTTAAGTGTGAACAAAAATAATTGGAGGTGGACCATTTCAATTGGAATTTAAGGCAACTAAATAATGATGTAAAAACGTTAAATAGCTTACGGTGTAAGACTAAACAATTTCATATAATCTATAAAATAGATTATATATTAAATAAAATATGTTACACGTTAAAGCATTTGCATTCGATTATCTGTTTGCGTATCATCTCGATTATGATTTCAGTCAGGAAAGCATTTTGGTCCTTCGTACATACTGCCTAACCCCGTTGTTCTCCAAACACAAATGTTACGTAAATTGATTCTGTTATTCTTGCAGAATATTCCCAAATTTTAAATATCGTAAATCCTGGTAATATACCAAATGCAGTGGCTTATAATATGATGTATTGTACCAATTTTCAAATGACTAAGAAAAAAATATGTGCTTTCATTTATCGGTGAATATCCTTGGATAATCTTTAATCTTATTTGATTGAAAACCCAAAATGAACTATCACTTTGAGAAGAGAGCATGGCCTTTTATAGAAAAAGGCTGTTTCGAAAATTATGAAAATTTACCTATTCACATTGGTTTTTAAAATTTTTTAATACTTTGAATAAAAAATATTAGTGTGTAGTCATAAAAATTGTAAATATTATGTTTTTCTTTAGCCCTTTTTTAAGACAATTGAAAAAATTTAGCAACAAATTACATAATTTTATTGGTTTCATTCATCAGTTTTCTAAATTTTTCAGGTAACTCCTTGAATTTTTGTGATCATATTCAATATAATAGCATCCTTCACAAAATACATTTCATATTCAGGTATCGTCGATCATTTGGAAGTTCTTTTTCTTACATTTGTTCTCAATGAGTGTAAAAAATATAACCACTTGTAATTTGCTGACAATTACATATTTTTTTTTACTACCTAAGTAATAAATAATATAGAATAAAAATTTTTAAGGCTAGAGTAAAAAATTCGATTGCACATGAAGTCTTACTTCAAAAAAATTCTATATTCGTTCATCTATAAGGGTTTTCTTAATTATTTTGCATAATTTTAACATACTACATTACCTTTAAAATGTCCATAATTTCAGTGCGCCACCTTGCGTAATGTAGCTTAATCACACTACCCCTAATTGACCATTGATGCTTTTTCGCAACACCAATTTTTCGGAGCTTGATCTCCCTAAATTATTTGTCAAAAACTGAATAGTTTCATATTTTTTGATGTCTTGGCTGTCGCTTTAAAGATTATTCAAGATGTTTTGTAACATTTTTCGAATGAATTTTTAAAATTTAAAAAAGGTCTATTTTATAGCCCTTTTTTGATCCACTCTACCGGGGGTAAAAAATCGTCGGAATTATTATTTTTTGGTCAATTCAATTAGTTACCATTCCAAGCTAAATGTACATATATAAAACATTATCATTAATTTGAAACTAAATTAGTTACGGTATAGGTAAAGTTACTGATGCGAAAACGCAGCAGTGGTTGGAAATGGGTTAAGTAACAAACTGTTCAGGAAAATATCAAGTAATCTGTGTGAATTTCATTTAATTCAATTTTCTTTTATATTTTTTTTACAGTTATCTAACAGATTTAACGAATAATACAGGTCAACAATAAAAAAGTATCGTGAAAAATAAAATGCAGTTATTGTAGGTATATGTACTCATTCCAATCACCACACGCAGAGAAAAAACATGGTTACAGCATGATCACCACAACTATTCAAAGTTTAAACAGCCGTTTTCATTGATTTAAATAATACTGTGTTCATGATAGCAACGTTTATGATTCTGTTTAATCATTTAATGATTACCCACAATCAAAATTTGAATATGGTTCACTGAATTATAATATGTATTTAAATATGTTTATATGAAGTCATATTTATGATAAATCCAATCATTTAGTCAATTGTACAACTATTTAGTTAATTCTACAACCATTCAGTTCATTTTACAAATTTGGTTAATTCTACAACCATTAAGCCATTAACTTAAAGCCTTTTGAATCAGTCCAGTAGTTTGTTAGTATATTCTCATTTCGTTTATATATGAACAAATATAAATTGACAAGGTTTGTTTTTATTCAGTATGATGAATGTACCACATATAGTGGTACAAATGAATATAAATATGAAAACATGGGATTATATATATGATAATTTGGAATTATACTTATGATAGAATGCATTTATATATATGATAAAATGGAATTATATATATGATGAAATTAGTTTATATCCCAGCAAAAATTGCTGCATACCCAGAAGCAGATTTGTAAGGGAGAGATAAAAGAACTCTTACCAACCTGCTTCAAGAAGGCATGATTTTTATTCGTGATGTCCCACTTGGTAGGGCTCTTTGCTGCGCTACGTATTAGGTTCATACATGCCTTTATTATGCGCATTTTAAGGCATCATAGATGTGATGATTTCATGCCTCTTTTATGTGCATCTTTTAGAGATCCCAGAAGCTGTGAAATCATACCTTTAATTAAAATAATGCATTTATAAAAAATATTATTTTTATTTAATATTATTTTTTATTTGATTTGTTTTATAAAAATTTAAAAAGAAAAATCGAAAATTTTTTAAATCAGATCATCAATTGGCCTTTTTGTTGGGGGAATCCTTAATTATTTAATCTGCAAAAAAAATTATAATAATAAAAAGATATATTACTTAATAGAAAAAAATTAACACAAAAACATAAGATTATGTTATACGTACCGTATATTAAAAAAATAAATAACCCATTGTTTTTTCTCTAATCGTATTTTTTTTCTAATCGTATAAAAACAAAAACACAAAATTTCTTCAAAAAAAGTCAAACTGAAAATTAAAAAAAAAGTAATAAAACACAAAATACGCTACAAAACATATCATTTCTTGTATATTATAAAGAAAACTAAAAACAAAATACATATTTAGAGCTTTATTAATTTAATAAATAATATTATTTTGTTAATATAATAATTATTTAAAATAAATAAAATTTTACTTACAATTTTAATATAATTATTGTACATTATTTTTTCCGACTTTCACGAACAAACTTCCCTTTTAACACTTTGAACGTTCGATCACAACTAATCAACTCAATTGAAAATATTGCATCATACAACTTAGCAGAACTTTTTGTATTAAATTACAAATAAAAATGGGGAGAAGAAAGTCATTCGCTTACAATCCTGCATCCACATAAGCGAGAGAGGATGCAGGTTGTAATTCGGTAAAAAAAAAATATGAGCCCAATGTAAATTTCTCGCTTCCTTTTATAGCTTACTCAAATGCGCATCAATGATGTGCTATCGGCAGGCATGAATAATTTTGCACTGCTTACCAGTACCTAAAAAATTTTTGCTGGGATATATGATAACATGGGATTATTAAATGATAAAAACGTGATGAAATTGAAAGCAATACTTAAGAAAAGGTTATAAAACTTACTAAAAGTTATTAATAAGTTTATGAACCTTACTAATAAATTATAAATTGGAATCATAATAATGATTACGTACAAATATACTTATTGTAACCTGGAATCATATATTTCAATCATAGTATGTAGCTCTTAGTTTATGATCTCTAGTACCACATTTTTTCTTTACATCATAGAAAGGCTACCAGGAGTCTTTAAAAATAAAGTCATAGAAAAATGAGGTGTAAGAAGTAGGTATAGAGGGGAGAATATGACCGTAGAACTCAAAAATATTAAAATTTCATATTTTTAGCTGATATCAGGAAAATTCACAAAAAGAAACTACATTAGTTATAAAATTTTATAATTATTTTTTATAATTAACTGAATTTAAAAAAAAAAACTATAGCCGTCGAATCGACGATTATTAGTTTCAACGTATATAAAATATGGTTCGTACTCTAGAGTTAAAATATTTAGTGACGTGGGGGTGCCATTCCTCTTCTTAATTTTTTATAATGTTTTAACAAGTATAGGTATAGCTTTGCACTGATTTTTTCAAAACTGTATATTCCTTTTAGTTTCAAAATAATATGTGAACCAAGTTTCAATTATCTACCGCAACTCATTCTATTCTCATAAAGTATTGACCAGTACTTTATATAAAATTACGTTTTTTTAAATCTGAAATTGCGTTTTTTTTTTTATATAAAATTGCGTTTCTTTATCTAAAATTGCGTTTCTCAAATAATTAAATTTGTTTTGTGTTTTGTGTATTTAAAATTTGTTAATGAACAGTTGATAGCCGATACCCTAAATTGCCATTGTGACCACAATCATGATGTATTTTAAATCGATTTTTTTCCTTAGTGCATATTTAACTGATTTTACAAATTTCTGTAAAATCTTGACCAATATTTTAGAAAAAAATGCGTTTTATAATTTCAGGATGTATGGAAGGACATGATTTGCTTCTATTAAAATATAAATTATAAAACTATTTCTGTGGTCTGCCAGTTAATGTACTAACTGTTTTTCCTTTTTAAAATGTCAGTTGTTCTACACACAGAAGAGTTCTATCAGTTTTTCACATGGCCTTCTATAGTTTGTTTTAAAATTTTTTAAAAAGTTTAGATTTTTCCAAGATAACAGTGTTAAAATATCCATTTTATTATTTTTGTCGATATCATAATGGTCTGCGGCCCTTATTTTCCTCAAGATTTTTACAATTTAAGTAGGACTTAATTTCCTTTTTTACATTGTAAAAAGTTTCCAGATTTAAAACTAATATGTATGTTTACTTCCGATATAAAAACATTTACATATTTAGGAGAGAAATATGAAATTAATATTATTTTTTACATAAATATTTAAAATAAAGACATTATGTTGCGAACAGAGTAAAAAGATAATATCTACAATTTCTAAAAAATATAAATTTCCTAAATTAAATTAAAATTACACTGTTTATATTTACATAAACACAAACAAATATGTATATTAAAATATGTATTTTTAAATATGTATATGAGCAAATCTATTTTTTTTTTTGCTTTTGATTTAAGTTTTATATGTTTTGAAACACAGGATGTCCGTTGTAGCTTCATTTCATACTTTTCTACTAATATCTCTTAAACAAAAGCATGTACGGCAACGAAATTTTGTACTGGTAGGTCAAGGGTCGGAATAAACTTGGAAACCAAAAATGGGAACCACACTCATTTTTGGTCCACTTTACCGCCCACTTTTTCAATTTTGTACAAATAGTTCAAGGATCAATGTAAATTCGGAAACAAAAAATGGGCGCGGTCCGCCCACATTACAGCCCACCAATATAACATAAAATTTTAAAAAGTTGATGGTGGGTATACATTCTCGCTTGTTTATACACGGCCCATTATTTCACCTGGCCCCCATATAAAGTAAAAATTATTTATCGATTAAATGAAGAACTGTTAGAGCAAAAGTTTTAAAATTTTTCTCAAGTTACACAATTGAGGTGGAAATAGGTAGGGTATATGATATATTTTATGTTTAAATTGTCAAAATATAAAATAATTACTCAGATGCAATGTATTTGTATTTTGTAAAATAGAGGACGTTGATAAAATTAGAAAAACTAGGAATTTCCAATTGAAATTTATATTATACATGATGATTTTTAATAACATCAAAAAGGCAGTTTCATGAAATCCAGAGAAAGAGGGTATTGAACATAGACCCTCGATATATTCTTCAATATTAATTTCTTTTTCAAAATTTCAATTTTCATTTAAATTATTTTTTTAAGCACAAACTACTGTAACCAAAAAATTTGTAAATAAAGTTTTATTATATAATAAAAGGACATATCGTCCCTGCGCTGACTAAATTACCTATGTAATTTTTAATAACTTTTCAGGAAAGCTGAAAAACTGTTTAGTTTTGCAGTTTCTTCGTTACTTCACTAAATTTTTACAAATTTTCTTCGTTTATGAATAGGCTTAGTAACACAAATTATATGTTTTATGAAAAAGAATGAAATTTTTGGCGCGTTTTGGGAAAAATCAACGAAAACTTTACATAAGTAATTTTGTGGAGCAATTTTTTGTTATGATATGATTGTGCTTTTCTTTTTGCAGGTTCTTAAGTTCATTTAAATATAGTAAGTTTGAACTATGGAAGGCGGTATTAATAGTAATATCTTGGTCAAATTTCAACTTCCTAAGATAATTGGAACTTGCTGTTAAACGGTAATTTGTTGATGATCCCAGAAAAATCTTCAAAAAAATTAAAAAAGAAAATTCACCAATATTAATGTTATATGTATCAAACGATAGCTAAAGAAAAATTAATGAACCCGTATTTTATGATTTTCAGAAAAAAGATTTTAAATAAGATAAAATTAACGATTTACTAAAAATTCCTGAACTCAACAAAGTGCCTCGATTTGTACGAGGACAAAAAATGTTGCAAGTGTACCCTCCTAAAATTAATGATTTATATATCTTAAACTAATTCCCAAAATATTAGGAATCAATTATTTCAGTTTCGTGAGCTGGACCAATTTTAAAGTTCCTCAAAAAATATTATTTTCGATCAACACTATACACAACTTTTAATTTTTGATTAAAAGAAATCCAACATATAATAGGTATCGCTCAGATGACATTGACAGTACGGTCTCCCGAGCTTTTTTTCCTATCCTGATTATTAAAAAAAAAAAAAATAATAAACTTTATAATAATCTGAAACTGAAAGACAGACAGACGGACAGACATCATCAAAGCTTTAGTTGACGTAAGTCTGTGTCAGTTAATTTTGGTGTAACTAGTCTTGGGATGTACACTTTCAGGAGGCATATCATAAGTATACAATATTAAATATTTTATGTTTAAATGTTACCATTTTCTCTAAGAATATTAATAATATTAACTTGAAAAATTAAAATGAAAAATTATGTACACAGAAAAAATTATTACCGGTTTTTTTTCAATCAACTCAGTTGTTTAATTTTGCAGCAAAATTTAATAAATATATTCAAGAAAAAATAAAATAAAAATAAATTTTGGTATGATTTTAACATTTTTAATTCATTCAATCATCTACTTGATTGATTTAATTAATTTATTAATTGGGAATTTTTTTCTGTTTTGTATTTTTTATAGTTTTTAGTAATTGATATAATCATTTTGGTGAGAGGTGCAAATTTAATTGGTGACTTTTTTGTTGTGTACATAGGTAATTTTGTTGGAGCATTTTATATATGGTTTTACATAGGTAATTTGGAAATCCTAAACTAGTAGAGATATCGACAAATGCTTTGGTGGTCATATGTATAATTAGTAGGGGATCTAAATGCAGCAATAAAAAAAATTTCCAAAATTTTTACATAGGTAATTCAGTTAGCGCAGGGACGATATGCCTTTTAAAATCACTTAAAAACTGAAAAAGTTATTAAAAATGTGAAGTTTTCCCATAAAATTTTCATATATTTTATGAAAAAGTATTTTATTTTATATTTTATTTGGTGCATACTTTTTGGGTCAAAAATGAAATGTGCATGGAAAGTTTAAGTAAGTTATTCCATATAAAGTCGAATAAGTTCCAAAAAAATGTCAAAAAATTACTTATTTTATTCGCAGTATACAAACTTAATAATTAAAATTTAAAAACAGATAAAAAATCTTGAATTTTGCATGAAAAAAATTCCCTAAACTATTGAGTGGATAAAGAAACAATGTCAAGATGACTTCAAGGCAAATTTGTTTTCGTATAACCGCGTTATCAAAAGGGTAATATGCCAATATAAAGAAATCCGTTCGTGATAGGAAAAAAACAATTTCTTTTCAAAACAGTCTAATCGGTTGTAGGCTTCACATTTTGTGATTAGTTTGAGAATTGCACATATTTTTCTTACATAAATTTGTGTACGTGCTGAAAATATTTATGCTTATATACCCAGCGGGGAAAAAATACTGTTCAGGCCTTTTAAAATGCCTCATCCCCTCCTCGGAAAAAAAGATCGAACCACATTTCATCTTGCCGAATAAGAAAATGCTTTAAAGAATTTTGTCCTTTTTTTTCTAAAAGATCCATTCCTAATTCTTTCCTGCTTTTTATTGAAAGCTAAACATGGTACATAATCACTTACTTTTCAAGTGCTAAAAGTTATTTTTATGTACTGAAGTTTGTTTGAACCTGAGAAACAATAATGAAGGTCTCTCTCACACGGGATTTTTGGAAATTCGAATATTTAGGGGTTAAAAAAGGGTGAAATCGGTAACCTTAAAGCTCCTAAACAAATAAAGATACAAACAAAGTTGAACAGTTGTAGTTATTCATTTAAAAAACAATCGGTCATCATACTTTTTTGAAATTCCTGTTAGGGAGAAAACGGCTAAAAATTGTGCTTTGGTACTTTTTTGGCACCCTTTATATTTTTTGAACCAGTAAATTTAGAAATAAAATTTACATCATATTGTTACCTTATGGGAAAATGACAAATACAAATTTGGTACTTTTTAAAAATTCGAACGTTTAAGGAATAAAAATCGTACCTTTTTTTTGGTACTTTTCTCATAAAAATTGTATTTTCTATTTATTGACTTAAACATATGCTTATTCTAATATGGCATCCACCGTAACTTAGAAATTCATTGGAATAAATTTTTTTTATGTCAATGGGAGAAAAAGTACCAAAAAGGTGGTAATATGGGGAAATTACATTTCATTAAAATTCAATAATTTATTTTCTATTATACTAAACCTAGAAACACAAACTTAAGTACATTGTCCTTATTGAATCAGAATTCACAATAGGGGACTTTGTGGTACTTTTTTGTTCTTCTAATGGTACTTTTTGAATTTTCTACAATAATGAACCTAGAAATATGAAATTAAAGATGCATGGTCCTATGTGGGTAAGAATTCAAGAGGGAAAACTTTCTGGTACTTTTTCGTTCTTTCCATGGTACTTTTCGAATTTTCTGTAATATTTAAACCAAAATCATGAAATTAAAAATATATGGTCCTAAGTGAATGCTAATCCAGAAAAGAGAATTTGTGTAACTTTTTCGTTCTTTTAATGGTGTTTTTAGAATTTTATAAAATATTGAACCTAGAAATATGAAATTAAAGATATAAGTTCCTAGGTGAATGAAAATACATGAAAGGGTAGACTTTGTGGTACTTTTTTGTTCTTCTAATGATACTTTTTGAATTCTCTACTATACTGAACCTAGATATACGACATTAAAGATACATATTCCTATGTGGATAAGAATTCAAGAGAGGAGATTTTGCGGTACTTTTTGTTTTTTCTAATGGTACTTTTTGAATTTCTACAATATTGAACCTAGAAATATGAAATTAAAAGAAATCTACGCTAAAAAAATAGCTGGTATTACGCTCGTTATATATAAGAGAGACGATTTATATGAGAAGAAGACCTTTTCTAGTCGCTTATTTTGACAAGGAGTGTACAAGACTTTGCTTGCGACGAGGAGTTCTTATTTTTTTAAAAAGGATATTTATTACTTCTTTTTCCCGCTGGGTGCTACTAACAATTATTTATGTACATATCCATTGATATGCTACTTATATTTATATGTAAAAAAATATTTATTTAGATAATTTAACAGGTAAATCGAAAACATTTTTAAGTATTAAATACATTTCTATATACACCAACACGTATTTGTTTTCACATACATAAATATGTAGGTATTTGTATGTATTTACTTTTGTTGAAAATTTTAACATTGTATGTTTTTACATATATATATATACATAAATACATACATACATACATACATACATACATATTTATATTTAAATTTAATATTTTTTACATCTCTGTTGTTTAAAATTATTTTTATCTTTTTGCAGTTATCTTTTCTTCAAAATTTGTTAATAATGGGAAATAAATGAAAAATTATCCTGTTATAAAAGCAGTCTGCCATGAATTCTTTACTGACTTAAATTACTTATGTATCATGTGATAAATTTTACGTTTTTCTTTTTTTTTATTTTCAATAGATTTTATTTTTTTAGTAACTAAATCCTTTATAATGGTTTTTAGAAAATAAAGGCAAACAAAAAATTGATTTTGATATATGGGATTTTTTTGTTATTAATAAAAGAAAAAAGAACAAAAAAAAAAAAAAAAAGAAAGATCAAAAGTTTTGTGTGTCAACAGGGTAAGTTAAAATAAAAGAAACAAATTTTATACGCAAAAAATATATCATTGTGGTAAACATAATTATTAAACACAATGTTTTTTCTACTAACTTAAAACATTACAAATTTTTAAAGCAAATTTTTTTAAAAGATAAGTTTTCTATAAGTACGAAAAACAAAAATTAATATAAATAAAAAATTTAATTGAGTGGAAAATGTTTTAGTACAAAATACATGATATGACAGCTTAGAGGTTTGGGCAACATATAAGGATATCATGTGTGTATTTAAAACATACAAAGATATGTTGGCATTAAAAATTAAAACCAAAAAAAAAAAAAAAAACCAAGAGTCATAGGAACTCAAAGTATCTTTTGTGCTAGAAATAACCAAAAATAAATTTATGCGTGTGTTGAAGATTAATGAGCCATATAATGGAATTAGCTCAAGAGAAAAATAGGATATCATTTATGATATATCCTTAAAATTTACTACCTAGATAAAATTAATGTTTGTCATTTTGCTATTGTATTGGTTAAAAAAAAATTAAATAATAAATCACAAACTTTTGTCATTTTCTTAATTAGAGACCTATTTAGGTCCAATACAAAAATGTTATATAAAAACAAGTAAGAAAGGTATTGTCACTTAAGCCCGACTATACTAACATCTATAATTGTGAGTGATCACAGATTTTCGGTATTTTCTTTAATTAAAGGTCTAATTAATGAACTAGATCCAAAAAAAAAAAAAAAAAATTATATAAAAACAAGTAAGAAAGATATTGTCACTGAAGTCCGACTATATTAACATTTATATAAGATTTATGCAGTTTAAAGTGTTTTTAAAAACTTGGGATTATATGCACAGAAAATGTCACCAATCACCAAAATAATTCATTCAATTAAAAATTTTTTAAATTTGCACCTCTCACCAAAATGATTATATCAATCAAGTAGATGAATAAATGAATTAAAAACTTAAAAAAGATAAAAAAATATATATTACTTGAATATTATTTTTACTACTTCTTTTATTGAGTCATTCTATTTAAAACTAATCAGCTGATTCCCTCACCTCTTCCGAATTTGATAATTTTTGGAACAATCATTATGCTCGTCAAAACTTACACAAGCATAGCAAATTTTTTTTGTAATAAATCTGTATCTCCTAAAATACTGGACGGATCGAATTGATATGTATAGGATAGTTATGGAGGAAGCCCTAAGCCTTCGAAAAATCATCTTGTAGTCATGTTGTAGTAATACAGGATAAGCTACATTGAATCAAAATTAGCTATCTAAAGTATAATAAAGTTAAAAAAAACGTAACTTCTATAAATCGAGACCGATTTTAAGGATTTAAAAACCTTTGTAAATAACTTGATCAGATAAAGAAAATATTTGCTAACTCATCTTAGGATTAAAAAAATATTTGCTCTTAAATTTGGAAATTTAAGTTTTTTGACTTTTTTGTTTTCTTCTCAAATAATTTCGCATACTTTATGAAAATAAGTGTACAAAACCATACTAAAATTAATTCGATTAAACTCAAGCGGTTAATTTTTATACATTTTTAAATCTAAAATAATTTTCTTTTTAATTATAAATGCTAAAGTTTACAACTTTTAAGCAAACTTTTTAAAATTTTCAAGTATGTAAAAAAAATATGAAATTGGACATATTTACCTACTTATTGATATATGTACTGTAGAGTGCTCCAAAAAAACGAAGTTTCGAATTTTGACCGTCCCCACCCCCCCTAAAATTGTTCTATGGGTTATAAAAATAGGGCAATAGGACTACGTTAACTGGTGCCGCAACGGCTCTGAAGTTTGAAGATGCATTTACAAGGCGAAAATATGCATTTTTTTCAGTTTTCATAAAAATTTTGTCATTAAATAATTAGTTTTCCATTTTATTGTAAAGGAATCGTAATTTACACAGAACAAGTGTTACAAAAAGATATAAAACACAAAAATTGGTTGAAAAATGTAAAAGTTATTGAAAATTCCCCAGGCCATTAACGTGTCTCAGAGCACTTGAATTCGAAATGTGACAAACAAATAAATATATTTTTGAAAATATTCGAATAAAACAATTGTATTACTTAAAATTCATCTGTAGTTACTTGAATATGAGTTTTTGTCCTTATAGAATAACGTAAACCTGTTCTCAGCTATGGTCAAAAAATGTTGATATTTTTAACGGTCGTTTCAAAACATAAATTTCAGTTTTTTTGATACTTTGTTTAACAAATTTCAATATTTTTGGGAGATCTCATAGAAATTTATGGACAACAGATTACGGAATAAAACAGTAAAAAAATTAGGTCAATACTTTTTATAGTTTGCCTGTACCTGCATTTTGAATTCAGCGGATTTCAAGAAAAACCCATTTTTATGTAATATTTTGGCAAATCAGCCATTTTATTACATTGTTGTGTATTTTAAATGGAACTTTTTTAAAATTTTATAATCCACATAATTCTTAATATAAATCATAAACTTTAAAGGTCAAAGGTCAAATTTTGTAATATTTGCAATTTTTGATGGAAACTAGTCGAAATTTTATTTATTTTTCGGTAGATTATCATAAAACTCAAGAAATTTATTAATTAACAACCGATATTTACAATGATAATGAAAAAAATGAAATTAACCCTTAAACGGCCTTGGGGTCAAAATGACCCCTATGTTTTAAAAACTTGCCAATTTGAATATATTTCAATAAAACCCGTTTGCAATTCTATTAATTCAGCAAATTGATGAAAAATTAGGCATTAACCCTTTTTGAATATGGTGTCTCATTACTTCAGCAAATTGATAAAAAAATTGGGTATTAATCCTTTTTGAAAGGTTCAGCAAATTGATAAAAAAAATTTGGGTATTAAACCTTTCAATTTTCAATTTGCTGAACATTGTACTGTTTACACATCATTCCAAATGGTCTCAATCCAGATATCTCGGCCAAATTTTCTATAACTGAATTGAACTTAATTCTTAATGCTGCACGTAGGATGCAACTCTCAATCAAATAAAAATTTCCTTATTAACCTTTCTTGAAGCTTAGTCTTTTGAAATATGTGAAAGAATAAGCTTTATTAAATAAATTTTGAGAAAAAAAATCAACCACTTTTTATAAAAGAGAACAGCAATTTTTCGTACTTAATTTAAAGTTTTTACTTAAATAAATTTTCATGGATAGAAGAATTACAAAGTGCTGATAATATTAGGATATCAAAAACAAAAATCACTTCCACTATATTACGGAAATTATTTGAGAAAAACCAAAAAGAGTTCAGGCAAAAAAATCTAAATTTCTAAATTCAAGCGCAAATAGCTTTCTATATATAAATTTTTCATCTTATCTAGTTCTTTTCAAAGGTATTAATTTGAAGTGTCATTGTTCCAATTTGCACTTGTTAGCATTTAACGTTAATAATTTTATTTTTAAAATTTAACTTAAAAAAAATTTTATTTAATTAAATAGAATATATTTAAAGTTGCATTGCTAATAATAAAAACTATCAACTAGAGAATTAAATGTGACCTTTTCAAACAACAAAAATGCATAGATATATATGAGTGTAAGTGAAGTTATGTTTATTAAATGAAACTTGTGGCCAAATATAATACTCTTAAGAATTTTTATATTTTATTTTACCACAAATACATATGTACATAAATATAATAACTACACTTACAAATACACATAAAGAAGCAGCATTTTTATATTTTTGAAATAACACCCACATACATACAATATAATACAAATACATATGCATTTTATTTATGCAATGTTTGGCTTAATATAACTTTAAACAGATGTTAAATCGCTGAGGAAAACGAGCAACGGAAGTAGGGGACCAAATAAAAATACACACGCACACAATTCCTACATATACCAACATAGAATTTTTAAACAATGTCGATTTTTTTTTTTTTTTTTTTTTTTTTGTAGTATAATTGTATGTGTTTTGTGAGAACATTTTTTTTTCTTTTACTCTTCTTAAATATATTTGTTATTGTATGTATAAAATTTGCAAACGGAAGCGGAAATATTTAAACATATATAAAATGAAAACATGAGGCTGTATGGAAGGGAATAAAATACACACACACACATACATACATGGATTAAATGGTAGAATAACACCGAGGTCTTTTTATAGACTAGTATTGCTGTTGGCCAAAAAATTGTACATTAATATAACTGTGAATTAAATATATACTCATACATTTTCAGTTACATACATATGGACAAGTGCCATTGAAATTGTAATTCACATTTTATGTTTAAATTCACATTGTGGTTTAAGTATAAAAAGAACAAAAGAAAAGAAAATTAATAAATTTTTACTACGTACGAGGTTAAGTCAAATAGGCTTATAAATCTTATTATTTGTAAATCTTTAATTCAATTTATATTTAAACTTTTTTAATTGTTTTTTATATCTAAGAAGTGTTTTGTAGTTAGTTCATGTCATATCAAGGAGTGAAAATTAATTTTAGAATTTTGGAATTGTAGTTTAAGTTTAACGTAACGTTTCTCTCAAGTATAACATTGTGCCCAAAAGCGCATTCGTTTTAATTTACTACTTGCTTCTAAATTAAATTCGAACGAAAATTTCGTTCGAAAAAAAATATAAGAAGCAGCGAATAAATTTGAAATTTATGAAGAATTATAATTAGGAAAAATTTTGGTAATTAAATCCATTCAAATTTAACTAAAATTTAAACGAATACAAATATCCTATAGAAATTTTAGTACAATATAGTTAAATTTGTCTTAAAATCAAAGAATCAAAATAAGTTAACTTCTTGCTTCAAAATACCAAAAATTTACAGATGACTCTTGTTGTGTTTAATGAACATATGGGTGTATATAACTAATATATTTTTTTGATCTCAGTTTTGCATTTTAGTATTGTTAGAATAGAGCTAAATACGAAATAAAATTTTTATTTATATTTTATTACAATACAATTACAAATTATATTCTAACCCTGGTTTTAACCGAGCATATTAACATAGATGATCAGGCCACTGTAGCAAAACAGACCAGTCTCTGGTGGGAATCGAATCACGACCCCTAGACTGATATACTAGCTCACTACCAACTAGCATACGAGAGAACGCACAGTATAAATATTTTTAGAAAATTTTTAAAATTTTATAAAATTTTGAATTTACTGTAAAGCTAACATATCACAAGCAGAGAAAAAATATTTCGCAATATGGTTGCCCAACAATATTATTTTCACCGCAATAATATATTATCATCGCAAAGATCCTTATTGTTAAATATATTTTATTTTAAAAATAATTTGGTAGTAGCAATTATATTTTTGTTCTCAATTCACAATTGTGCAACATTAAATTATTTTCAATACATAAAAATAGTATTGTATTTGTTATTTTGACTTAACCCTTTCAGTATTTAGATGCCATATAGCATCATGATATTTTTTATTAATTTTTATTAAGTTTAGTGTGCCTATAGCATAGGCTTGTTATATTAGAAAATATTCTGAGTATATATATTTAAAATGTGAATTAATCAAAATTAATTTAAGTAAAATTAAATTAGATATAAATATTTTACATAAGTGTTTTAGATTGTAACATATTTTATATGTGTAATACGCAAAGAACAATGCGCATTACACATTGTAAAATCCATAATAAAAATATTTTAATATAAACGTATACATAAATATTGATAAAAATAAGGTAATATACTAAAAACTGTTTATATAGAATCAATTCCTTTATACAACCATAATATGGCTGAGCTGAACCATATATTTTTTGTGTATCAACCACATAATTTTTTTGTATAGATAAAATTAAGTCCATATATGAACCATTATATTATTGCAGCGCAAATTTTATGGTGCTACGTCCAAAGATAATCCCAGCCAAAAAAGAACGTCCAAAGAAGTCAATAAGATCCTAGACTTCTGATCAGATCATTTCCAATGAATTTAACATAGGCTTGTCATTGGAGAATTTTTATTTTTTTTTTGACGCCTATTCACTTAGTAGGAAGTCTTGTTTCCGATGTCATGAAAAATTTATTTTTATGGTGTTGTTTTAAATCAGTGGTTTTTCCCTACGAATAGAAAAATAGTTTTTTTTGTGGTCAACAAGGTAAATATTTGCGATAACAGAACCCGTTCATCAATGTTTTGCAATAGTAAATTTCATTTGAATCGCTTTTTAGTAACATCTGCGGATGCTGTTTAAATTACTTTTTAAGAAGACAAACATACACTATTTGATACTTTGGAAGTAATGAAAATGTACTTCCTCAAAAATGACTTCCATTTATTTTTGCTGGTATATAATTTACAAACAACCATAAATTCCAACCATATTATGACATTGTTCGATTATGGTTGGTATCAATTCATATTTTTAATTTGCGTGCATGAACTATAGAACCATACCGACAATTTTTGTACAGGTACATTTGAATATTCGGATGAAAAATAATTTTTAAAGGAATTCGTATTTGTTGCTAACTTTACCTCCGCCTTTAAATTAATATAAAAGAAAATATTGATATATTGTGTATTGGATTTTAAAAATCTGCAGATACAAAAGATGTAAATAAACATTATGTCTTCGCCGAATGTACGATCGGATTTAATTATACTACATAAATCGTAGAAAATAACATGGAAAATATATATGTGGTTTTATAACCGCAAGAGTTCTATGTATTTTCATCATGAATACTTTACTGATATCTAAGTTATTAATTAAAATTAAGTACTTGGCTTCTACAGCTTTTTTATACAAAATATATCTTATTTTTTGGAAATTTTTTAAATAAATTTAAAAAAAAACTTATTGAAAATTTACAAAGTTTGGAAGCAAATATCTTATAAACTAATATATAAAAATATATACAAGCATATTTTTGAGATTTATCAGAACTTTCTTTAAACTTTTTTGCAATCAAATTATAAATAAATTTTTGTCAATAAAAAATAATACATAAATAAATAAGCCGAAAATACCCACTTTGGAGGTTCACCCATCTATTTAAGGAAAAGAAGTAATAATAATATTAATTATTCTAGTTATTAATATTATCATTTTGATGATTGGAGCAAAATCAATTAAAAATTAATTAATATTACAAATTTCGTAATTAAAGTTAATTTTTACTTTTTTCTGTGAACACAGTGCTGACATAATGTGTTCATATAACATTGATACTAAATGATATCATTATGTACACTGTTGAGGTCGATATTTTTCCGGATTAAAAAAAAAATCTTCCCATAATAATTGAGGACTATCTCTGTAATAGTTTCCTAGATATGGAATAATAAATAGGTGTTTATTTACCACTATATATTTGTCTTAGCTACACACATTGATATTAAATTCCAACAAAGTTTAAAGTTTGTCACTGCTTTAGTTCTCTAGATAGTTTTATATTTATAAATATTAATACTCCACGCATAAAAGAAGTTGCGTCACGCCCATCATAAAATATACCGTTCGACTCAAAATCATTTTCTGAGCCACTTTAAAGATGTCCGTCCGTCTGTCCAGTCAGTTGGATAGCGATCTTTCCATGAAAACCTTGTGAACAAAGTTCAGGGTGCAATTTTAAAAAATTGGCACGAATTTTAACAGGACGAAGCATGTTGCAATTTATTATTTCACTTAGCCTTCGTATAAATATCATTCCAGAAAAGGGTTTAACGATTAAGTATCAATATACGCATTGATAAATTTCGGTACAAATAAGTCAATAGGTACATAATTGTCTATAGATTCCATATAAACTTCCTCTTAGTTGACGTAACACCATTACATAAAATAATTTTACCTTCTTCATTTTAATGGCGAAATATTCTTTACTTATCATTAACCATAGCTGACATTTTATCATAGCTGTTTCTCTTACATAACATTTGCAAAATCAAACAACGGCAAACAATTTTCTTTTTTTTTTAGAATTGGTGGTCACGTAAATTTGGTCAAATATTTGAGAGATGTGAACATAGCTTTAGTTTCAAGTTAATATTTGGCATAAATAAGATTTATATAAGTAAAAGCCAAATTCGATGAGGATTGGTCCATAGTTGACTATAAATTCCATAACTTCATATAAATGTTAGTATAAATTTTATATTCTGTATATGAATGAAAACATAAAACGCTTCCTCGATTTTTTTATATCAAAGTGTTTTAATAATATTAAGCTCTCTTCCTCTAAATTTCTACTTTGTTTCAATAGGATGATAATTAAATTATTTATAAAATAAATCTGTAATTTCAAACCGGGTTGTCCGATTTACATAGAATTTAAAAATTATTATTTCGATAACAAAAAATTGCAATGATAAAGAGCGTAGTTAAGCATGTTTTTAAAAAGCTTAATAAAAACTTTTGAAAAATAAAAAAAATATCCCAAAATATTTTGTTTCTAACACACTGTGGGATATAGAAAAGCACATCCTGTTTAAAATGTTGTCATTTCTTATTTTAAATTTTGCTAACTAAATTCCAAAGAATTTTTTATGGACCCTCGTATCTAAAAGAAATTTATAAATAAAAATTTAAGCATGACCAAATGATTGAAAGGCTGGTTGACTGAATGAATGAAGGATTTTGATGTATAAAGAATAATGAAGAAAACTTTAACTTGCCCCTAAGTCATTTTTAAGAAAAAAAAAAAATAAAAAATCATTTTATTTTTTGTTGTTAATGAATCTTTTGCAAGAAAAAATCTAAATAAATTTATACAGTTTTTTATTTAAAATATGTACATTAGAGGGGTCCAACATTGTATGAAGAAAACGAAAGTGTAACGCACATTTAAATGTACGTTAAATTATGAAAGGGGACATCCACAGAAAAAAGTCACCAATTAACAAATATATATGAAAATAATTCATTCAATTATAAACTTGTTTAAATTTGCACCTCTCACCAAAATGATTATATCGATTACTAAAAACTGTAAAAAAATACAAAACAGAAAAAAATTCCCAATTAATAAATTAATTAAATCAATCGAGTAGTTGATTGGATGAATTAAAAATATATATATAGAATATAAAAGTATAGTTAAATTTTATTTTTATTTCATTTTTGCTTGAAAAAATTTATTAAATTTCGATGGAAAATGAAACAACTATGTTAATTAAAAAAAAAAAGACCGTAATATTTTTTTCTGTGTCATTAAAAAATATTTGCCGAATTTCAGTTTCCAACGATGATTGGAACAGGATGCTTATCGTTTGATGTATATATCATTAATTTTGGTAAGAACATTTTTTTAAGGTTTATTTTAGGATCATCAACGTTAATGGCCGTGTAGCATCCTGTTCCAATCATCGTAAGAAGTTGAAATTTGGTCAAGAAATTCCAAATGACATCTTTTATGAAATTTTATATACGTTTAAATGTAGCTCACAAAAAGGAATTTTGTACCACCCTAATGTATATACATATTTTTTGTAGTTATTGTTATTTGAATAATTTTGTCAAATAAATTGTAGCAGCATAAATTTAGGTCATTTTATACATATCAAATACATATTTCATTCTGTGGTACATGAATATAGAAATAGTTGAGGGAAAATAAATAGAAATAAAGTTGAGGAAAAATATTATAAAGTATAATTAAAAAAAACAAAAGTTATTATAAAATTCAAAGAAACAAACAGAACTATAATCCGTTGGTCTGACTAATTTGAATCAAATCCGGTGATCAATATTAATGAAATTATATTGAGCAACTTCAAAACCAAAAATTATTTAAACAATAAACAAGCGCGAATGTTATATTCTGCTCGGCCGAATCTATATACCCACCAACAACTTTTTAAAATTTTACTTTATATGAGAGGTGGGCGGTAAAGTGGGCGGACCAAGCCCATTTTTTGTTTCCAAGTTTACATTGGTCCTTGAACTATTTGTATAAAATATTGTTGACGTTTTACTTTATGTGGGAGGTGGGTGGTAAAGTGGGCTGACCACGCCCATTTTTGGTTTTCAGGTTTATTTTAACCCTCAAACTATCTGTACAAAATTTCGTTGTCGTACATGCTTTTGTTTAAGAGATATCAGCAGAAAAGTATGAAATAAAGCTACAACGGACACCCTTTGTTTTTAGTACTTTTTCGTTTATTAATCTATTTTGCTTATTTTCAATACCAAACAAACCTTATATAAGATAAATATTTTGGCCAAATTTAGTTCCCCTATGTTGCCCCGTTCGAGCCCTATCCTGCTTTCAACAGACAGACAGACAGACAGACAGAAGGACAGACAGACGGACGGACATAGTAAGATCGACTCAGAATCTAACCAGGACACAGAAAATATATACTTTGTGGGGTCTTAAATAATTCCTTCGACATGTTACACACAGAATGACAAAATCAATATTTTTGATGGTGGGTATAAAAAATACTTTCAAATGTAGGTTCTTGAAAATTTTATTATTATTATTATTTTTTTTTAAAGCAAAAATAAAAAATTGTATAGGAATTATGAGGATACGATACATAGCTTTTAGTACTTACATACATATTATTGCATGAGAGATAAAATTGATTATTTAATTTATGCGAAGGCCTTTTCAAAAACAAATTTTGAAGTTGCTCTGAAAATCGCTTGTAAATCCGTCATTTGTAAACGTATTTCATTGGATTGCAATGCCAATATTTTCGAGATTACATGTAACATATATATCTAAAAATTAATATAATTATTAGACTATAAGCTTAAAAAAATCAATTTCAACACACAGACGGGAAGATATACAGTGTTGCTAACCACAAAATTTTTGGTAATAAACTTGATTCTTAAATTACTGATCGTATCGAATTGAAATGTATGGAAGAGTTGTTGCGAAATACTTAATCATCACGTAGTCATCCTATGATAACATGAGATAAGCTAGAAGTTGTCAAAGTTGAATAATTCGAGTATGAGGTTAAAAATAGTAACTTCTATAAATCAAGTCCGATTTCAAAGATCTTTATATTTCTGTAAAGCGCTTGGCAAGATAAAGTGTACTCACCTAAGTTATCTCTTACAGTTAAAATGATATTTACGCATGAATTATAAATTTTTGCCTCGACTTAATTTTGTTTTTCGGGAATAAGTCTTTTGGTATATGAGGGAACATTTTTTTAAATATTCTAAAATTTATAATAATCTCAATTCGTTTAGACGTGAAAAATATTCAAAATCAGCACTATGAAATTAGTATGAAAATTAATATTTTTTTTACAGAAATATAATACTATTCTTTCATTTTTTTCTTGAAGTAAAATTAATTTAATTGAATTTATTTAGGTTTGCACCTTACATCCAGCATTCGTCGAAAATAATGAATTTTAGAAAAATGTTTCATCTTTGTCGTTTAACAAAAACAAAAAGAAAATGTTACGCGATTTTTTTTTAGACTTATTGACGACATTTAATTAAAAATAGTTTTAGATTGATTTGACGCAAAATTGTTTCTAGCAGATCCAAAAACGAATGCATGAGTATAACTTTTATGAAAAAACTGCATGAGTATAACTTTTTTAAATTGCATTAGAAAGCATATTAGCATAATATTTTCACTATTATTTCTTATGTAATGTATAAAATGAATATCAGTATTTTATTTTTGCAAAAATCATTTAAAAAGCTTAAGAAAACAATTTTTGGCAATTTTTTAAAATATAACAAACTTTGAAATAGGACTAGATTTGTAGAAGTTACGTTTTTTTGAAACTTTTACATACTCGAGGTAGTCAACTTTGACAATCTGTAGCTTATCTCGTCTTATCAGAGGGTGAATACAATATTAGTTTTCTAAAAGATTAGGTCCTCCTCTATAACTCTTCAATATATTTCAATTCGTTCCAACCAGAAGTTAAGGAGATACAGATTTATTACCTAAAATTTTGTGTTTGGCCCCACTGTGGGACGGGTCATTTCTGAAAAGTAATTTTTTATATTTTTAATCATAACTTTATCACAAATTACAAATATTTTTCCATCTTAAGGAGTGCGATCGAAAAAATCTTAACAGATCATAAGTTTTTTCGGAATCAATATTAAACAAATTTTTTGATCTAGTTATCATGGAAAAATACGTCAGTTATTATTTTTAATAATAATCATGTTGATTTGTCGTGATTTTCATCAAAATGAGTGACGAAAAAGATGTACGTGCTAAAAATTATTAAAGAAAAAAAGGTCCACATGATATTGGGAAGGCCAGAAAATTGAAAGTATATTGAAAGGAACTCCAAATACATCTAGTAGAAGAGCAGACCAGTTAGCTCAGTGCTTTGACTATTTGGTGCGAAAATTTAGAAGCCAAGAATAGGACACGGAAATTAAAACCAAATTTCATACAAAAATACTCAAGTTGTATAATTGACGAAGAAATACATGTGCTGGCAGAATTTTCGCAGCTTCTGTGTCAAAACTTTTATATTGTTAATGCTTGAGGCTATAAGTTTAGGACCCAAAAGCAGAAAAAGTTTATTACAAAATTCCTGGTATAACAAGCTTTTTGCAGTTGCTGCAAAACAGGAAATTCATTTGATACATTCGGATCTATTAATACCAAAATGTACATCAAGGAATATTTGCAAAAAAGACTTATTCCTTTCATAATAGAGCACAACACACTGTGCTTTGTTCCATAGATAAAAATCAAAATAAAAACATTTTTCAAATTAAGTTTTGAAAAATTAACATTAAGTCTATGTTCATAAGACTTCACATAGACTTAATGTTAATTTTTCAAAACTTAATTTGAAAAATGTTTTTATTTTGATTTTTGTCTATGGAACAAAGCACAGTGTGTTGTGCTCTCTTATGAACTGCAATCGCAAATTTTGGTGGAATTCCGACCGGAATTCACGCAGTAAATCCGTTTTTTAGTTTCAGGATATATGAGAGGTGGACGTGTCTTTAAATTAGAAGACTTATAAACAATCTATTTTTAATGGCTGGCACAAATTTTGGTAAAGTTCAGACCAGTATTTTAGAAAAAATTTTAGGATATATGGGTGGTAGGCGTGTCCTTGCGCCAATTTTTTCTAAAATTCGTATTTATTCATTCTAAGCCTAAAGTAATATATGTACCAAGTTTCAATTTGCTACGACAACTCCTTCTATTTATGTCCCATCGTTGTATGGCATCAAAGCACTGTGCAACGTGTCCACACATTTTTGGCCCGATTTGGTATCATATCACTACGGTAAGAAAACTCTGGTGTGGTACCAAAACAATAACATAGTTTTTGTACCAAGAAAGGTAAATTTTCCAAATTGTTCATAGCTTAGACCAGTTGAGAGATATTGAGCTCTTGTGAAAAGTGAATTGAAGAGCACAAAAAAGGTGTCCCGAAGTACCAATGATTTTAAATGAATATGTGCACACTGTTCCAAAAAAAGTGACTGAAGCAACTATCAAATCTCTAACGGAAGGGTTACCAAAAACAGTCCACAAGTTCATAAGTAGTGGTTAGAACTATAAAAGTTATATTTTTCTGTAATCTGTAATAAATTTTCAATTAAATGAAAAAAGAATGAAAATTCTAGGATAAACCATTTCCAACTTATTGAATATTATGTATGCTAAGATTTTTTCGAACGCACTCCTTAGTATATTTAGTTTTGTTACAAATTCTTATGCTATAATTTTGCTTTTATAAAAGTACAAAATCAAATTATTTTTTTTTTATTGTTTTGACATCAATAATTTTGTTTAAGCACGTTTTGCAATAAAATTTTAGTTTGTTTTTAAGGACATGTTTCCTAGAACTATTTCGAATATTTCAAATTACTAAAATGTTGTGAAATATAAACCGACAAAACATGTGAAAATTATATCGGCTTAAAAAACAAAAAACATATAAAAAAAAACTAAAATAAAATTAAACCCCTATAACTGTTTTCCACCTTCTAAATATAAAACTAAATAAAAAAAGGTTGGGTCCTTTTGTAAACATTAAGTGTGAGTGTATATTTTTTTTATTTTGTATGATTAAAACTGACCAGACATGGAAAACGTGAATTATAAATAGTGTAAATTAAGAAATTGCATGTTTCTGAATACTTTAATAAAACTTTATGACGTTTTTTTCCTTCTTTTTCTGTATATGTATGTGTGTTTTTTGTGTGTTTATTTATAGTTTGTTAAACGAAACCAATGTATAAATGTATGTTATGGTTATAAATTATTATAAGCCTTAAGGTATGCTATGATTTTTTAAGATTATGTTTAAATTTCTATAGTAGATGAAAAATTATAGTTTTCTTATTTTTATTTGCTATTGTTTGAAAGAAAACAATAGCCTAGAAAATTATGTTGAAATCAAAAACACTTTTAATTAAAATATTTATTTTAAAATGAAATTAAAGTTTTTTTATTCTAAGAAATTCTTGTTAAAAGCATTATTTAAATTTAACTATTTGTTAGTAGTTGCAAGAAAAAAAAAAGTATTAATTATTTCTTCTCTAGCTAATTTAAAATTTTCACTTAATACCTCTTGGTTATTTGCTTATTAACACTAAACGAGTGGAAAATTTAAAACTCTCTACAAATTCTTTATATAGCACCTTTCCTACCCTAAGCATTTTTGCTGCTTTAGCTACTACTAAAGTTTCCATTTTCCATTATTATGCTAATATTGTATTGTGAATTAAAAAGTAGCATACATTTAACTTAAAGCTCTTTTTAGAATATGTTCGTTCGTTTGTTTGTTTGATTTTCTTTGAACAAGTTTGTTGCATTTACTTAACCATAGGAAACTAAATATTTTCATGGAGCTTTAAGCAACTTATAAGCAATTTTTGTTTTCAATTTCTTAATCATTATTTGAATTACTATACTTTATGTAATTTGTAGCATGGGATAGTTTATCTGGTTGGTTGATGTTACTCCAAAAACAATTGATTAAATTTTTTTTTTTAACTGAATTGAATTAAACAGGTGTTCAATTTAATTTAAAGAAGGAATTGATAAAAATTAAAAAGAGAAAGGAAGGTATATATGGTCAAGCCCGATCATATGATACCCTACACCCTTCTGTGCGTCAAATTTCAGGACCCCTGTGGTCAATTGTGGACCTATACTTGTGTTGAGTGAAACATACGATTACAGAATATTACGTAGACACTAACATTAATATGAATATATTCACTTTTGGGTGATTTCCGAAATGGTGAGGGCTATGGTAAATTATGAATTGATATTCGTAAAATTTGGCATTATAATTTATGTTTATGTAAAATTATTTGTGTCGAATATTAACTTGATACTAACATTTTAATGGGATTTATGACCGTTAAAGTGTTTTTCTGAAGAGGGTTTTATATAGAAGTTAAAGACAATTATGGACCGATCTTCATGACACACGGATTTAAACTTATATTTTACATATATCTGCCAAATTTCACTAACATTTTGCTATATTTAAGGGATTTATTATCGTAAAACCTATTTTACGGGAGGAAATTTGTAACTAATCCGCTTCGTCCTTGGACTAAAAGAAATCTATGTGCTAAAATTTATTAATTTATGTTTAAAATTGCGACCTGTAGTTTGATTATAAATTTTACATGGACGGACAGACGTACGTTGGGATAAAATCTACCAAAAGTGGCGATTAATTGAATTTTGAAAATTAAATTGGGTACCCAATAAAAATAGACAAAATTATGTATCAATATCAAATAAAATAAAATCTTTAAGCTAGGTTGTGTTGATTTCTTATAACAAAGTGTCGAAGTTAAACATTTTTTTTTACATTTTTTAAAAAGAGTAAAAAATTCAAATTTCATAAATTTTCAGTGTATTCATTTTACATAAAAAGTCTTTTAAAGTAACAATTTAAAATGGAACCATTTGCTTCAAGTATTTAAGGGTACTTTTCTTCAAGTATTTGTAAAATATATTTTGTTCTTATATTTTTGTTATTTTTTTGAAAATTGCCCTAAAATACACTAATTTTCAATTTTCATGGAATGCAACTTAAAATGTTACAGAATTTTTGTTCTGAAAATTTTCTGAAAAATAGTACATATTGTCCACTTTAATATTATGAAAAAAAAAGTCTTGCACATATATAGCCCGATTTGAGAAATTACATTTTTTCGAAAAAACTCCAGTAGATTTCGTACAAAAAACAGCTTAATTGCAGACATTTTCTTATCACAGACGCGTAGTAGAGAATATTAACATTTTTAGTTTAAAAGCAGGATCCCATATAAGCTACAGGAACGGAGCTAGGGGGGTTCAAAATGGTGTACTTATGTCATAGAAAATATTTAACCACTAGCGAATTTTTGTTCCTTATCCGATTTCCAAGACTTTTACATCACCTTAAAGTCCTAAATGCTTTATAAAACTTGCTTCTATTTACTATTTCTCTTATATATTCTTCGAGTTATATTCATTAGAAATTTCAATAATTTCAACTTTGCCAGGTATATCAGTTTTCTATGTATATCCTAACATTTTCAACCGATTTTATCATATTTTTTTCCAGTTTATTAGGGCAACTTTTCAAAAATTAATAAACAGAAGGACAGAAATTAGAATTCAACTAAAAAAACATCTTATAATTCTAAAAATTATTTTTTTACTTACTAATAAATAGAAAAATTAAATGTGATTATTAAAGTGTTGATATCATCTTTCCCTGAATTAAACATATTTTTCGACCGATTTAAGTCTAATGTATAGATGGACGGACATTACCATTCTGCCAAAAAAATCTTAAAATTCTAAAACTCATTTTTTTTTACATAATAATCAGTAAAATAAATAATACGTGATCATTAAAATATATTTCCCTGAATTAATCACCATTATCGACCGCTTTTACTACAACGTGAGACGTTTAGACGGGCGGACGAACATCGTTAAATCAAATCAAAAAGTTATTCTAAGCCGTTTGGTATAAATTATTATGGGTGTTAGACCAATATTTTTGGGCGTTACAAACATCAATACAAACGCATAATATCCTCCTCACCTGTAGTGGTGTAGGGTATAAAAAGAGGTTGTCTATAAAGATTTGTAATAAACTGAACGTACTGTTTCTTAGTTGTTGTGTTCTTCCTTTAAATTCCATTTTAACTTAAATTTCCGTTTTAAATTGCTTTTGTTTGCACCCTAATGCTCTCATATATCAATTTCAACTATTTACCTTGTCGGTTAACCAAAACATCCATAAAAATTTTACAAAATGATTTTATATTTTGGTTGGCTGCAACACGTGCTTTATTTCAATTGAATTCTTATTCATTTAAAAATGTTTGTGTTATTTTTTTTTCGGTTCTTTTTCATTTAAATTCCAATAAACCTTGCTTAATATAAAAGCAATAAAGAATGGTAGAGAATATAATATACATACATATATATATATACATATATATGTATGCATACAATATACATATGTATGCATAGAAGGTCAGAAAGCCATAAATGCACAGTGGGAATAAGAACATAGAAATGCTAATAAATATATTTTAAGATAACGCCAAGTTCGATAAATTTTGTTGGATGAATAATAAAATAAATTAAGACGTTTTATTTCGCACTGCTGAATCCTTATATATCTTTTACTTTCATCCAATCGAAAATCACATCCGACTGTTTATATCTAGGTGTCACACTTCATATACCTTATCTTCTGTGAGTATTTCTGACATTTTGCTCTAGCCTATTTATTGCTAAATAACTAATTATACCCTACATTACCATAGGTGGTTAGGGTATTATGAGTTTGTGCTGATGTTTGTAATGCACAGAATAAATCAGATCAGATCCCAAATTGATTTTTTTTTTGGAAATAATTCTGTATCTAGTGAACCGCTGGAGATATCTAAATAAAATTTCACATGGTCAGAGCTGAAGTGCCTTCGAGTCGGCCATGGGGATAGAGGGTAGACCTCCAAAGTTGGTCACCAAGGTTAAGTAATTTTTTTTAAAAATTCGCCAAAAATTCATTTATGACTTGAAGCAATTTTTACCTTAATTTTGGTCTCGTTGTTTTTTTTTTTTTTTTTAACATGGAGCCCAAAATTCTAAAAAAACATTACTGCAAGAATCATATAAATATATCTATCCGATAGAAAGTTATAATAATATATATTAAAAAAATTAAAATTTTTGGGGTTATTTTCCAAAAAGGTGGCAATAGTACGTTGTATTACTACTAAAATATTTCTTTTGTTCCAGACTACAGAATTTTTTTAATGGTTTTCAAAGAAATCTTAACGTAAATACGTGTAAAGCAAATGGGCAACGGTTTCTCCCCAAGCTCTATCCAAACTTTGTTAATTTTGAATTTTTTTTTTTTGTAAAATTCTAAAATATCAAAGCCGAGATCAACAAAAATATATATATTGGCTATATTTAATGAACCAAAATTTTTACAACGGCTATGTGATCATTTAAATAAAAAAAGTTAATTTTTGAAACAAATATTCCCTGGACTGGGATTTCGGGTATTTTGGTAAAAAATACGGGAGTTTATTTAATTCCCCGATTTTATAACAAATTTGTCTGTACTGTGCCAAAATTTCATTGCAATACCTCTACTTATTTAAATTTTATTAAGGTCCAAATATTAACAATATTTCTCAGAAATATGCTTAAAGTCCAAACTTTCAGTTTTTCGGATCATGATATTTATTATTAAGAAGATCGGTCCATAATTGACCATAGCTCCCATAATAACCCCACTTTCGAAAATCATATTAACGTGAATAAATCCCATACAAATGTTAGTATCAAGTTAATATTCTACACAAGTAAGTGCCAAATTTTTTGAGGATTGTTCCATAATTTACCATAGCACCCATATAAGCCACAGTGGGGCCGAATTAAAAATTTTTTGGAAATAAATCTGTAACTTCTGATCGGCTGGTTGGCTTTGCAATTTTTTTCATCTAAATTACATTGCTTAGCTGTCATAATTCTTCGTTATACAAAAAAGACTGAAATCAATGTCTTTTACAGAACCGAAACAATGCCATTTTAAAGTTTATTAAGTCACGGAAAATTCCAAAAACATTGTACTATTGTGGATGTGAAAAAGCCATAACAACATAAATAATTTGTTCCCGTAGCCAATGTTCGAATGTGTGTTTGTGCAAAAATATGCAAAAAATGGAATTTTCCATGACTTAATAAACTTTAATTTGGCATAGTTTCGGTTCTGTAAAAGATATAGATTTCAGTCTTTTTTTGTATAACGAAGAATTATGTCAGCTAAGCAATGTAATTTAGGTGAAAAAAATCGAGTTTATACTTTTTCTGACATTTGCTGTTAAAAAAGAAAATTTTATTTTAGAGAAAAAATAGTGTAGAAACTTTTTCGGCTAAAAAAACACAAAAAGTCGTCATTTTTGTAATTTTCAAATTCAAAATCGTTTATTTTTGCACTCGGTAAAGATATCGACTTCAAATTTTTTTATTCAATAGATAATTTTGTTCTTTAATTAGTTAAAGAAAAAATAAATAAAATCGGTCGGAAACACTATGAAATATATGAAAAAAATACTGGACCCAGAACGTGCAAAATTGAGGTACTTAAAAATTCAAATGCAAATAACTCAAAAACTATAAGAGATAAATATAATAATAAGAGATAAATGTGAGCATGTTTTTTGTAGGTCTTATCACTGCCTACAATAATGTATAAAAATATTTGAAATTGGACCAGAAACTAAAATTTGGTAATCGACTAAAAAATTTGTATGTCAGAGGTACCCAACTTTGAGCCCCTTTAGAGGTATGTACGGTCCCCCTTCCAAACTTAATATTGTACACTTCTCTGCTTCGCATATACCAAATTTCATACAAATCCAACCAGCCGATCAGAAGTTACAGATTTATTTCCAAAAAATTTCGATTCTGCCCCACTGTGTAAGCCCACATTCGAGAATAAATTTATAATTTTCTGTTTTCGTATATTTTATTTTACACTTAGTAAAGCTATCGATCTACAATTGGCCACAGGTCTACTACAATGTCCCTCCCCGAATTTAGGTGCTTATACAGAATTGTGAAAGATATCACTACTACTGCTATATCTTTCTAATTTAATTTTTAAAAAAAAAATTTTTTTTTCAATAAATATAACTTTCAATTATAAATATTTTAAACTTTGTTTCATCAAATTATTGCATTCAGTTACACTTTGCAATAATATTTTTCATAACCCTGTTCAATGCTTTCCTTCAATATTTACCTCTCAATCACTCAATACACCTAGTCTTGTTTACTGTTTGCATTGAATAAAGAATTCATTCATTTGTTAACGTTATATTACATATCCTTGCAACAGTTTAATAAAAAAAAAAAAAAACAAAAAACAAATAGAAAAAAATTAAATTGAATGAAGTGGCCTGCTTGCCTGCTTGTCTGTCTTTTTTTCTATGTTGAGTTTTGGCCTGTTCTGCATGAAGGCAACAAACAAAGTCTCTATTTTCTTTATTTTTATTTAATGTACATGAACTTAAGGTCTGCATTGAGCAACTGACGGGCAGGCAGGCAACTCAGTTATATGTATATAACTTGTAAGTAAGTAACTTAGAACATGTTAGTCCAACTGGTGGCAGTTGTATGTATAGCTGCATGTATTTTAAATAGGAAAAATATTGTTGTTTTTATGAGTCACAATATGGTGCAGATTGATTTCCCCATAGACAGCAGATTGTAAATAGAATAACACACACATACATACATATAATTGTAGTCTTACAAAAGTTTAATGTTGTAGATATATTCTATGTTAATATTAAATACATGTAAATATGTTTTTATTAGCTTTTTAGTTTTTATTTTATTTTCATATTTTAACGGGTGTGTTTTTGTTTCTTATATTAGTTATATAAGTACAAATAAAAAATTGTGGGGATATATAATAAAAATATATTTGTTTGTGTATACTTTTTTTTAGTCTAGTTTGTTTTTAATATACCAAAGTTTAATTTAATTGAATATTTTATATATATTTTGTTTAAGGTACTTTATTGAAACGTTGTAGTCAAGTTAGATTAAACTTTATAGCCTTGTCATACCATAGTATATTCACAATTTAAATTAGTTGCACTATAATTTAGTAAATCTGTAGTATAGTGAGACTATTATCTACATGGACTATAAACTAACTAAACTAGTAAGTATATAGTAAGAATATAGTCTGGGAAAAAATGTACGGTCATAAGAATATAGTCTTGTAAGACTGTGGTGAAGTAAGAGTATAATCTAGTCAGGCTATCGTCTAGTCAGATTATAGTCCAGTCAAACTATAGTTAGTTTATTCAGACTATTGTCTAGTAAAAGTTTGTAGATTATAGTCTAATCGGAGTTAGACTCAAGTCTAGTTAGACTCTAGTCTAGCCAGACTAGATATAGTCTAGTCAGATTAGGCTATATTCTGCCTAGACTTTTAGTTTGTTGAGGCTATTGTCAGATTAGACTATAGCCTAGTCCAAGTGGACTATAGTCTGTTACAGCTATAGTCAGACTATAGTCGGACTGAATTATAGTCTGCCTAGACTATAGTCTGATGAGACTATAGTCAGAATAGACCATAGTCTAGTAAGATTAGGCAATAGTCTAGTCAGATTAGGGAATAGTCTAGTCAGACTAGACTATAGTCTAGTCAGACTAGACTATAGTCTAGTCAGACTAGGCTATAATCTAGTCTAGTCAGACTAGGCTATAATCTAGTCTAGTCAGACTATAGTCTAGTCAGATCCTTCTCTAGTTAGACTCTAGTCTAGCCAGACTACATATAGTCTAGTCCGACTGGAATATTGTCTGCCTAGACTATAGTCTGTTGAGGCTATTCAGGTCTAGTCAGACTAAGCTACAATCTAGTTTAGTCAGACTAAGCTACTGTCTAGTTTAATCAGACTATAATCTAGTCAGTCTATTGTCTAGTCAGTCTATAGTCTAGTCAGACTATAATCTAGTCAGACTATAGTCTAGTCAGACTACTATACTAGACCATAGTCTGACTAGACTATAGTCTGTCAAGATTATAGTCTGACTAGATTATATTCCGATTAAATTATAGTCTGACTAGATTATAGACTATAGTCTACTCAGACTATTGTAAAGTCAGGCTGTAGTTTAGTCAGACTATAGTCTAGTCGGACTATATATAGTCCAAGCAGACTATAATCCAGTCAGATGTCTACTTGAACTATATTCGAGTCAGACTATAGCCTCGTTAGAATGTAGTCTAGTTAGATTAGTTTAGACGTTAGACTATAAACAAGTCATACTTAATCCATGTTAGTCTGATTATTGAAAATTGTTATTTAGTTCTTCATAACAATTTGCTTAAATTTAATTCATATTTTGAGAAATAAAGATTTGTTTCCCTCTTTAACTTAAATCATAAAATACAATTCAAAGAAAGTTTCATTATCCCCAGTTTTATTAGCCATCTATGCTATTTACCTCTTACACTACTAAACATTTTACTTACTGGTATCATTAAAAAGTCAAGTTAACTATTTTAAAGCTAATTACTATTTCAAATATAACTTGAGTGTCAATAAAATGTGGTTGGCCTATTGCTAATTAGTATTTATTTCCTCCGCCACCCTTGTCATCCCATAACCAAATAACAATCTGTTACCAGAAACCACACAGCAACACAATTCCTGCTGCAGGTCGCAAGTAATTTCTTTTTAATATTTCAACTCAATTTGTTTTTTATCAAACAAAACAATGATTTAAGTAGAACGAACAAGACCATTTATACCAAAAGAATGTTGATGTTGTTGATGTTAAGTTTAAATCAATTGGACTGCAAACCTAGAATTTTTATGGCAATTACCTGGAATGAAAAAAGAGAAAAAATAAAATTAAATGAGATTTTAATTGTTTGCTATTGGAAATTGACATTTAATTAAAATTGTATATAATTGAGGAGAAGAAAATGTTGTTATTGAAAAAAGAAAGATTGTTGATGAATTTGTGATTTCTTAAAATATTTACTTTTGTAGTAAAAATTAATATTGGTAGTTTTAATAGTAATAATTGTTATTTAATTAAAGCTTATTGCCCTTCAATATATAGGTATATAGTACATATGTATGTATGTTCCTACATACATATGAAAGAAAGGTTATGTTAATGACTCAGTTCGTATGAGTATTAATTTATATTAAAAAGGAAACAAATTAATCATGCGTTTTTATTACTTATGACAACAGTCATGTATTTTCTGTTTAAATTTAAGTTAAAAACAAGAAATTTTTATGATTACAACAATATGTTTCATAAGAGTGATTCCATATCAAAACGGACAAAAAAAGGCATTTTAAAATTTGATATCTCAGACTTCAAAGAAATTCGCTACAATTATTACCTATTGCAAGTGTTGCTCAGATTACAGACATTCAGACTGAAGACCCTTTTCGGTCAAAAAATATGATGTTTTAAAAATTAAAAAACTATCGATTTTTTTTTCCAAAGCGGTACATACTTTATTGCTCATAAATTCTAAATTATAAACAGTAAAAATCTAATTTGTATTTCACTTAACAGAAAAAGATATATGACTTTTAAATGACGTGTATAAAATTAATTACTTCGAAAGTTCAAAGGTCAAAATCTATAATATAATAATCAAAGTTGAATATCTTGAAAACGGTATTTTAAAATTCTTAAAAAATGGTGTACTGATAACACAGGTCAACACTAAAAAAGTATCTGGAAAATCATGTTGCAGATATTGTAGGTATATTTATCCCAATCACCAGGAATTTCGGTTTTTTTCCATCACGTCACATTTTTAACCCATTGAGGACCAAAGAAAATATGGTTTCATGATGAATTTTTAGGTTATAAAATTTTTCCAGTAATAGGTAGAGCAGATAAATTAGTCATGTTGTATAGCCAAGACATGGGGCTATAAAAATGTAGTACTAGTTAAGTCTCTTACTTATCATACATAGCCCCTAGAAGTCGTTAAAGTTGTAAAAACTAAGAATTTCTCAATTAAACCTCATAAAACCATGGAAAAATGAAGGGTAAGGAGTGGGTGTAGAGGGAAAAATTGTATTTCATATAACAGACAAAAGGCCATGGATATCAAAAATGGTAAAATTTTTAAAATCACAAAAAAATCGCCAAAGTAGGATTCCATATGCATTGATATAATCTCTCAGTAACAGCATTTTTGAGCAAAAGCTCCCATTGTTCTTCGCATATTTTTCCCATTTTTTCAGTGCTTTTAGCAACTTTAAAGACTTTTAGATGCTTTTGTGTTATTGTTCCTTCTCTTTAAAATACGGATCCATAATTTACTCTATCTATAACCCAGAAAATTATATAACCTAAAAATTTCTTAGAGGTACATATTTCGTTGGGTCATCAATGGGTTAAAAGTGTAATGTGATGGAAATGTTTCATGTTACTTTTTTCACTACATTTAGTCTTGGAAGTAAGAATTAAACAAAATTTTACCTTTTTTGAAATGAAGTTAGAAACTTTACTAGTACTACATGTCTCACCTATAAAACATGTGTGAAAAATTTTCTCTACCTATTTTTTTGTAACCTAAAAACTTCTCAAGGAAACAAATTTTCTTTGGTCCTCAATGCATTAAAAATGTGACGTGATGGAAAATTTTCATTTGACTTTCTAGACTTTACCAAGCCTAAGGAATAATAATATTGTATACTTATTCCAGATATAAAAATAAATAAAATAAAATTTGCGATTTTGTTGACCTGTGTAATTTATCTCTATTTTATAACAAAAATGAGAAAAAAATGTCCGCGGCACGGGGTTTCTTAGTCAATTCAGATACACGGTACTAATAAGTATTAAGCCTCTAATCCACTTTTTTTTTTAATTGACTAAAAGATAAATCGCGATTTATAGAATTATGGAGGTTGCATTATATATTAAAGCATATCTCGAAAATAATTTGCCTGATTTTGTTCAAAAGAAAATCAAAAAATTTTAATTAAAATTATCTTTAAGTCGTTCTTACATTACTTTTTAATACGGTCAACAATTATGGAGATATTGAGGCCATCTTTTGAGAAAAAATTTAATTTTATATAAAATTTCAAGAAACATTTTTTTCAAAAAATCATAAAAATTCGAAAGTATCAAAAATTCAAATTTTTATTCTTTAATCATAAAAATAAATTTGTTGAAAATAAAACAATATATATTTCACTAAAATGAACTCATAAGTTTTGATTTTATTCACAAATTAGTGAAAATACTTGTTTACAAGTTGCATAGAAAAATTAAAAAAATAAAAAAATGATTTTGTGATTTTTTAATTGTTCTATGTGTTTGATTAAACACAAATTACAAATATCGTTCAAACTATTTATGATATAAGATTTATTAAAATTACTTTTAATATTACGTATAACGTGACTTTTTTCTCAACATCAAAATGGTCCATATCTCGCGAATATTAAATCGAGGGTAAATATCTAAAAAAAAATGTTTTTCTTTTTTTTAATATATATATATACATATATATATATATATATATATATATATATATATATATATATATATATATATATATATATATATATATATATATATATATATATATATATATATATATGTTAGTGATGAAAATGCTTTCTATAATCGTGGTAAGTGGCATTCTGGGACTCGCAATATTTTATGAATTATTACAACAAATGTCATAATAAATACAAAATATTTATTTCAATTTATATTGTTCTGTTTATAATAAAACAGAAAAATCGCCAATTGCTTCTAAAAATCATCCGAATGTAATAAAATTCGGCAAGAATATTAACATTGACGCTGATAACGCAAATAATGAGTTTTAGCTTGATTTTCGCAATGGTTCGCGATTTAAAGTATTATATTTCGCGGTCGCGTATCTCCAAAAATGATATTTTTAAATTCGTGAAAATATATATGTAGAGTATGGAGCCATTTTGAATTTTCTCTGTAAGTATCGATGCTTAAAAAAAAAAAAAATTAAAACCTGTAGAGATTCTCAGAAACCAATTATAATCTTTTGTTATTATTTAAATAAAATTGTAATTGAGCTTCTCAATTGTGTGTTTTATGAAACAAATTATGTTTTTAAAATTTATTTGTTAATTAAGAATTTATTTTCAAATAATGCCTTAATATTTAAAGTATACATGTTAACTGAATTTTATACGAAAAAGTTAGTTTTTCTAATATTTATATTTTAAAATAATTTCTTGGAAATTATTCTATTCATTTTGCATTAATTATATATATTTAATCTCTAGTATATTATTTGATCAAGAGTGATCTCAATTTGAATATATTGATATAATTTTGAATTCAGATTAAGTTATGTTCTTTTTCTTAGTTAATTTTTGGCTCCCACCCCAACACAAATTATACTTCATTTGGTATGTCCCATAATTTAAATCTTGGTCCTGTAGCCAGTAATAGTTCTGTTTTGCGTACTACTCTTTCTAAATTTTCTGGTAATTTAAACATTGGTCATGTTAATGCCCAAAGTTTAAATCCTTCAAATTCGAATGTGAAATTAGAGGAATTTAAGTATATTTTTGAGAAGTCAGGCTTTGATATTATTGCCATATCTGAGACTTGGTTTAAAACATATATTTATACTCAATCTCTTATTTTTCCTGGTTATAAAATGGTAAGAAATGATCGTTCTGATGTTATGCGAGGGGGTGGTGTTTGTTTGTATATTTCGGAGAGATTACGTTATAGAACTGTTTTTCGGGGAGATAAATATGGTGTATGTGAATCTTTATTCGTTGAAATTTTTGGTGATGATTTTTCGGCTGTGGTTGGTGTGGTTTATCTACCCAACGGACAAATTGATGAGTTTGAGGATATGCATTGTGGTTTATTTGATCGTTTTAGTAATATTATTATAACTGGTGATTTTAACTGTGATCTTTTTAAAGTTTCTAATTCTACTAGATTTCGTTCTTTAATTTCAAGATGTGGTCTGACATGTATACACAATTCACTACCAACTCATTACTGTTTGCAGACTAACAGTACGTCTTTAATAGACTATTTTGCTTTAAGTCAACCGTCCTTGCTAATTCATAGTGGACAAATACAACTACCATTCTTATCTTCCAATCATAGTTTTATATTTATAACACTAAGATTTTCCCCACAAGTACAAGAGAATGCCGTTTTAATTAAAAATTATAATAACTTAAATTTTAATGAACTTGCACAAACTGTGAGTCAATTTGATGAGTCTTTAATCTTTTCAACGAATGATGTTGATATGCAGCTTTCTTCTTTAAATATTTTAATAGAAAATCTTCATAACTCTGTTCCAACGTATAGGGCTAGACGAAAGTTTCATGATGTAAATTGGATGAATTCTGAAGATATTATAAGAGCTAGAACTCTAAGAAATTTGGCTTATAAAGCTCATCTTAGAGATCGTTCGTCTGAAAGCTGGAAAAACTATTGTAAATTTAGAAACAAAGCCAAATCGATCATTAGAAAAGTGCGAAGGAATTATGGCATTAAAATATTTCATAATATTGACAATGGTCAATTGTGGCGCACCGTGCGTTCTATAGGGTTTATTGGGAATGAACCCCCTGATTTGGTTCAATCTGATATTGAAATGATTGCTGAAGGATTTTTAAATAACTTAAATCCAAATAACCTATGTGATTTAAATTTTAATGAATTTTTAGAAAGGCCTGATATGTTTTCATTTAGTAATATTACTGTGGCTGATGTAATTGTTGCTATTAAGTCAATAAAATCGAATGCAACTGGTTATGATATGATTCCCTTAAAATTTTTTAAAATTATATTTCCATTAATTTCCGTTTACATCTGTCATTTGATCAATACAATATTTACAGTTTCTAAATTTCCAGAAGCTTGGAAATTAGCTCGTGTAGTACCAATTGCAAAAAATAATAGCAACTCTTTGGATAATTTGAGGCCTATTAGCATTCTACCGGTAATGTCAAAGATTGTTGAAAATATTATTAAATCACAGATTCTTTCCCACTGTGAGCGTCTCTCACTAATACACCCTAGCCAGTTTGCTTTTCGTAGTAACCACAATACGTGTTCTTTGCTAATTGCTCTTACTGATTTAATACGAAAAGGACTCGATAAACATGAAAATTGTACTATGGTATCACTTGATCTCACAAAAGCCTTTGATCGTGTAAATCATATTGTTCTTGTTAAGAAACTAGTAGAGAAATTCAATTTCTCTAAGTCTGCCGGGAAATTAATTTATTCCTACTTGCATGGACGTTCACAATTTGTTTCTTTAAATGGGTTTAATTCGAGTGTTGGAAATGTTACATCTGGTGTTCCACAAGGGTCAGTTTTGGGTCCTATTCTCTTTTTAGTTTACTTGAATGATTGCCTTTCAATAATGAATAACGACATTTGCAAATCATTTGTATTTGCGGACGATATATTTCTTCTTTATAATGCTAATTGTAAAAATAATGTACTTCAAAATAAAATTAATGATCATTTATGTTTAATTTCGAATTGGATGGATTTAAATTATCTTAATATCAATTTAAATAAATCTACAGCTATGTTTTTCCATTTACCTACTACGTGTACTGAAAGACCTACAATTTACATAAATGGTGGATTAATTAATTATGTGGAGTCCCTTAAATGCCTTGGTGTTATTATTGACTCAGGCCTTAACTTTAATCTTCATATTGACTTGCTTACCAAAAAAATGTGCTTAAACTTAAGAAGACTTTATTCTTTAAAATCGTATACACCAAAATTTGTAAGATACCGGTTAGCATATGCTTTATTAATGTCGCAGTTTAACTATTGCTTAGAAGTTTTCTCTGGTACTTCTTTAGGAAATATCAATTGTCTATTAAAAGTACTTAGAAAAATTGTTAGATATGTATTTAATATTAGGCTGAGTGATCATGATCGCGTTTCTGAAAATATATCTAATTTTTTTCATTGTAGATTTGTTGATTACATATATCTTCGTATACTGCTACAATTTTATAAAATCATGAAATCTGGTCGGCCAAGTTGCCTTGTAGAACATTTTTCATTTATTCGATCAACCCGTAATATACAAATTAACATACCTCGCATACATCTTGTCATTCTTGAACGATCTTTTGAAGTAAGAATAGCTCGTATTTGGAACCATTTACCTTCTGATCTAAAACTATTTTCACATTCTATTATGACATACAAAAAAAAGCTCGTGGATTATTTTCGCTTATACAATATTTAAAAAATTTTATAAATACTGGTTATCAGGATTTTATGAATATATTATCTTATATAATATAATCTGTATAATCTGTGTGGTTGGGAGCCAATTAATATACTTTTTTTTTATTTAGAATAATAATTATGTTTTGTTAATAATATGGATTATAATCTAACAATACATGTATAATTGGCCATGAAGGCTTTTATGTATTGAAATAAATAAATTAAAAAAAAAAAAAAAAAAAAAAAAACTTAGATTTGCAACAATTGAGTGTCAACTAATGTTCAAAGGTATATATATCAAGTTATTTACCATGACAACATCAACAAAAGCAGGATCAAACAAAAATTTCCTTATAATCATGAATAGCTCGAAGTGTTTAAATAAATAATTACATTGTGCCATAAAATTAATGAGATGGGATGTTTGTTTGAGTAAATTAATATACAACTGTGAGCGTCAAAAAAAAGTAAACAGCTCATTCCCTTTTAAACGAAGCCTTGTGAGATGTAGATAAATAATGATATAAAAAAAGTGATATGCCAAAATTATTTGGTAATTAGGTAGGAATTGAACTCATAAAAACAATTTGCGAAAATAAATCGGAATAACGATAAAATTGAATTTTTAAGAAAATATACCAATTTTTACGCGTAAAAAAAAAAGTAAACAGTTGCACCTTTTTTTTTTTTTATAAAAAGGTCAGTAAATTCTAAAAGTGGAAGAAGATCTTATATTTTTTTTAGTTTAGGTTTCAGGGAAGGACCAAATTATAATCTTAAATGTGTTTCTTGCTTTAAAACGAAGTAAAAAAGTGATTTTTTAACAACAGGAAAACAAACTTCAGTTCAAAATCAAAAATTATATCAGATTTATATGAAGTAGGAAAAATTCTTGCTTGAAATTGCAAAAATTGTTTCAAGGAATTATTGCGGAATAATATATAAATATACCAAACATCATAATGCAGATAATTTTCCTCTGACAAGATGGTCAAATCATTTACAGACACAAAGAAAAAAGCTATAGTTTTCGAAGTCAAAGAAAGTCCTTCCTCTAGTACCTAAAAAAAGCTGAAAAGTTAACGTTAAATTTCGCTTATTATTTTACGGCTAGTACCGTTTTAGGAACACTACACAAAAAAGGCTTTCATAGAAGAACACCACGTAAGAATCCTACATATCGTAAGCCAGCCAAACTAAATGTTTGAATCTCGCCCAAAAGTATAAAAATTAGTGTTAAACGTTCCAGGAAACCGTTTTACTCAATGAAAAGAGTGAATTTTAATATTTGGCGCCAAAAAAATACGATAAATATTGCAAAGATGGAAAGGGGTGAATGTCACATGTGTTGTTGAGATAGTTGAACATGATCGAGACGCGGTAATGGAATGGTTGCTTTATCGTACTCCCAAACCTATTTGTAATGCTCTGAAATCCCCAGACTTTAATTCAATCGGGCATCTGTTGGAACATATTGGCAAAAAATTAGAAAAAGTACCATTATTTGCAGTGATCATATCTAGCTTACACTGCAGAACTAGTAACCCAAAATATCACCGAATTTTCCAAAAAACTTGTCGACTCGTTGCCTAGGATATTAAAGGACACAGTAAAGTCAAATGGAAAATATACAAAGTATTAAATACAATTTTTTTGCATTTAATTATAAAACTGTTTTGACGCGTAAAAAAAGATATTTACTCACAAAAAGTGCATTATTTTTTAATGTGCTGCTGTTTTATAATTTTTTTTATGAAATCCATATTTAGCTAGTTACCAAACAAATGTGCATTAATCTTTTCTATATAGCATTTTTAATTTAAATATAAAATAACTTTATTTTGAAGAATACTTGCTGTTTACTTTTTTTTGACGCTCACAGTATAAGGAAAATCAAAAAATTTTAAATTTTTAAGTAAAAATATTTTCAAAATTTATTTTCTTCTGACGCTAACGTCGATTTGTGTTTTTATTAATTATTTAATCATTTTTACCAATGCGTGCAAAAGTTGTGGAGGTTTGATGTTGAAACTTTCAAAAAAATCTTATAAATAGAATTTTGACTATCAAAACTTCTAAGGTACTATAACCACATTTCAGTACTATTATAGAATCTTCAATATTTTATTTTTTGCACAATTTCGTAAATAGCAAAAAAAAAAAAAAACAATATTGGTAATAAAAGACATATCTTGGGATCGTTTGTTGAGAAAATTATATATATATACTCGAAATACTATTTTTTGTTTGTTTTTACAATGCTCATATATTGAAAAAACAAAACTTAAACGTATTTTATCAAAAAATAAATTTTTGACAATTTTTTTCCGAAAATAGTTTAAAACCAGCTTTTTAGTTCATTAATATTTACTTTAAATTCTCTGACTTTAGCGCCTTCTAGTAGCCACAAAAATAACTTTTTCCAAAAAAAAAAAAATCTTTTTAAATTCTATGATCTATATTGTTACCTTTCTAAAAACGTATATTTCAACACAATTTGAAAAATATTTTTATTTTGATTTTTGTCTATGGAACAAAGCACTGTGCGATGCCTCCTGAAGGAATTGACATATTTAAATTAAGTTGAAATTTATCTGGGATGCTAAATGAATTTTATGCATTTTTTCTTTTTCCAAACTTTAATGACCTAATTTAATATTCTCTTAGTTTATTTAATGCCTTAACTAACACACTTAATCAATACTTAATTCAAATGTCTCACTATCATAAAATCTTTCTCCTTTAAACGAGACCTAAGTTAATTTCAATAATCTTTTATAAACTTTTATGGTCATATATGGCATAAGATTGTCACAGTCCTAGTGATTTAAATTGTGTTACAACTCGCTCATTTGTCTGCTTATAAAACAGAAAAGACTTAAACATAAACCTCTATGTCTGTGTTACTTATAAATTATTAAATATTCATATTTATATGCTTAAGTATTTATTGTATTTTCATTTCCTTGTTTTGCTTGTTTTAGTCTTATGCGCCTTAGAATATGCCACTAATTTTGTATGTCCATACAAACAAATAAACTAAGGCGTGTGTGAGTAAAACTTTCGTTTCTTTGATAATTTTATCGTTAAAACAAATCCAGCCTGGATTTTATTTTGTTGTTTCTTTTTATTTTATTTTTTTTCATTTTTGTTTTACATATAATACAAGAGAGGCAGGGAGAAAAATGAATGAAAGAAAAGAAACACAAAAAGTTTTACGATTTTATTACTTTAGAGATTTATTGAGATTAGTTTAGTAGGTCTTAAAATGAACACAAACACATACCCACAGCAAGTTATAAGTAAAATATAAGCGAAAGCAAAAGCTATCATAAAATAAAATATATTTTTTTTTCTTCTTTCTTACACTTATTCAACCAAATATCACTTACATACATACATACACACAACTTTATCTTTTGAATTTCCCTCTACACGCTACACAGTGGTTCCAAAATGCTTTTTTTTTTGGAAATAATTCAGTAACTAAAGAACCGTTAAAGGTATCTCAATAAAATTTCACATGGACAGAGCTGAGGTGTTTTCGAGTTGATTTGGAGGACTACATGCCCCTAGCGGGTCAGAAGGGAAGTGGGTGGCCCTCCAAAATTGCCCATCTAGGGTATGTATTTTTTTTTTTTTTAAACGCCAAAATTTCATTTATGATATGACAGAAAATAAATTTTATATATAGATAGTCCTTGTAAATCTCTATAAAAAATATGATTACATGTGTAGGTTATCTCTTTTAGTTTAAGAGTTATTGGGTCGAAATAAATTTTTACCTCATTTTTAGCCTCGCCTTTTTTTAGTTTTTTAAACTTGGCGGGCTTAATTTTTCCCTTAGAATTTTTCTAAAATGTTTGCCAGATTCCTTATAAAATTCTAAATAATATTACTGAAAGAATTATATAATTATATGAATCCGTTAAAAAGTTATATTAATCTAAATTTGGAACTTTAAAAAAATTTTACATTTTTTGTGTTTTTTTTTTTTCCAAAAAGGTGATAAATTCAGTGATAAAATTAGTTTTTTGTTCTGAGCTTTATCATTTCTTTAAAGTTTTCAAAAGAAATCTTAATGTAAATGCGTGTAAAGTAAATCCGGAGGAGTTAGGGACAAAGGTCTGCCCACGAGCCCTATCCAAATTTAGTAAATTTTGGTATTTAGCTTTTTATTTTTTTGTTATGTTCTCAAATTGCAAAGCTGGGATCGACTTAAAATTATTTTAATTTTTTAGCTCTATATGTAAGGTATACACCCAAAAATTATTTTCTGATGGAGGCTCCTTGTAACGACAGGGTGACCATTTCAATGAAAAAAGTTAATTTTTGAAAGAAGCTTTCCCCCAACTGGAATTTTGGGTATTTTCGAGTAAGAAAATGAGAATCTATTTGTTTTTTTTTTCTTTTAAGGAGAATTTTTTTTATATTATACTAAAATTTTATAATGATAGCTTAGTTAATGTAGATTTTATTTAAGTTCAAATATTAAATTTTTTTTCGAAAAATAACAATAAATAAAAAAAATTTTGATTTTTTAATAAATTTAATGAAAAAATTTTGTTCAAATACTTTATTATTTACATATTATTATTTTTCAAGTAATATTCTTTCCAATGATACCAAATACTTGCATAAATCCTTTACACAATCGTTTGAATACTTACTGAAACTTGACCCCCCTTCAGCGAAATGTGCACATTTTCCTTAATTTCCATAGTAAATGTGTGCATAGCAACTTTTGAACCGTTAAATATATTTCAATGAAATTTCACATAGTTATTACTGAGGTAGTTTCCAACTATTTTGGAGGAGCAAAACTTCTAATCTTTAAAAATATTTTGGAAAATACCTCAGGGGAGGGCCACACCCAAAAAGAAGCGTTTTGGAACCAATGTGCGCTATTTATTCTGCGTTACGTTGCTGTTCATTTAACATGGTAATAATGTTGTTTATTTGTAATTTGTTTGTTAAAATGTTAAGAAATTTATGTTTAATAATGTTGTTTGGCCTTCAATGTTTGTGATTACAGAAAAAAAAAACATTTTTAAATTGAAAAATAAATAAACATGCTTGGCTAGAGATAAAACAGTTGCATTTGTGAGAAAAACGGAAAAGTAGATAAAGAAAAATTAAATTTGTAAATAAAACAGGAATGGGTCGAATTATATTAAGCCTCTAATATAAAATTTTATTAGGTGAGTATTCTTTAGTCTGCTGTATATTGTTTATTTTAAAGACAAACAATTAGCTCTTAAGACAATGAGAAGAAATATTCCTGGATAAGTGATTAAGTCTACATAGAATGCGTTTATTACTCTCTGATTCAAATAACTCCTATTCAAGCTTAGAAAAAAAAACAAGATTATCAACTTTTCTCTAATTTAAGCTACACTTGAAAAAGCTAACTCAAAAGCTTTGAATGCAATTGCAAGAAGCAAAATAAAATAATATGCACAACACAGGAGAAAAAAATGAACAAGAATCTTTGGTTAATGATAAAATCATCATCATTCACATAAAGTAGATTTTTCATCATCTTCATCAGTAGCACCAGCAGCAGCAACATCTTCATAATCATTTGATGTTTGAAGTATAATCTTCAAGCATTTAGTGGTTTGTT